>BSUD01000006.1:3195970-3325264 GCA_033239045.1 Fagopyrum esculentum
TATATATAAAGTTAGAAATTAAATAAATAATTAAAATAAAATTTTCAAATAAGAAAACAAAATATGATATACAAAATTCGAAATTATAAAATAAATTCAAAAATGAATTTTTGTAAATTCGAATGTGCCTACATTATTTTTTGAAAATTATAATAATAAATTGTGGATATGTTTTTATTATGTTTGAGAAAATGGGTGTAGAAGGGCCTTTTTGTATCCATGATACAAAATAGGCCCTTCTAATTTTCTTCCAAAAAATAAATCAAAATGAAATTATAAATGAGCTTTAATAAGGTAGCTATTTAAAGGCAAATTAGTAATGTAGCATAATAACTGCCTAAAAGTTAAAGGATAATAAATTTAAAAACGGCAACTGAATATTTAGTGAGATACGGGAGACGGTTCATCTTCTTTACCAAAAATTTCATCCGAAAAAAGAGCGCCATTGATTCGTGAGAATCTACAGTCGAAACCTCCATCTTCAAATCGTGATATTCGACATCGTCGTCTTCAACCTCCACTCTGATCTATTCGTTGTGTAACAACAATCATTCCTTGTAAGTATTCCAAATTCTCTGAACATTATACCATTTTAATGGCTTCGGTTTTGCTTAAGACCGAAAACAGTTGAGGATCGTTTTCACTAAAATTCATAGTAAAAACCGTCATTGTTGATCTGTAACTACATGACCTTAATTTTGAAATTATCCATTTCTGTCAAATTTATGTATTCGAATCAACAGTGATGAAAGATGATGTACATAATTTTAAGCAGATACATAAAAATCAACGCCACATAAATTTAACAACTACATAATATTAGCAGATACATAAATTATGTTCGTCACCTTCGTCATTACTGACACATAAATTTAACAACTACATAATATTAGCAGATACATAAATTATGTTCGTCACCTTCGTCATTACTGACACATAAATTTAACAACTACATAATATTAGCAGATACATAAATTATGTTCGTCAACTTCATCATTACTGACACTCAACACATAAAAATCAACGCCACATAAATTTAACAACTACATAATATTTAGCAGATACATAAATTATGTTCGTCACATTCGTCATTACTGACACATAAATTTAAGAGTAAATTACCGGAAACCACCCGTTAAATAGGCCATATTGCAACTAACCACCCGCTCTATCACTATTTACCGGAAACCACCCGTAAAACGTACTCCGTTACCAAAACACCACCACGTGTCAGTTTTCCGTCAAAAATCCGTCTTGTGGGCTCCATTTTATAATAAAATAACATTTTTCTTTTTTTTAAAAAAAAAAAAATTTGAATGCATTTTGCTTTTTTAGTTTGTATTATTGTTTTTATTTTTTTCAAGTTTAGGTAAAAAAATTTTTTCTCACAACCTATCTCTCTTCCTCTTCCTCCTCACATTTTTCTCTCCCCCCGTGTTTCCCTAACCCTAACCCCTTTCCTGATTTTTCCCTCTCCTGGTTTCCCCTAAACTTCTTGACGGCAAGGAGGACCACCCGCCGGCATCACACCGCCGCACCTGGCCGGCCACCACTTGCTTCCAGACCGCACCTCTCTACCCTCACAGTCTCTCTTCAAAGTCCCTCACCCGTATCCCTTCGTTGTTGCCATCGCTTGCCGCCGCCTGGAACGACCCAACGCCACCAGCCAGATCCGGCGACAACCACCCCAGGAATGTGCGCCACCATCCGCTCCACTGCCTTTGAGCCGCTCAAGAGTCGCTGTCGGGTTGTTTGTCGCGAAGATACTTCGCAAATAGATGTTGTGCCGCTGTTGTTGCTCCGCCTCTGACGCCGCCGGTGTTCCGCCACCACACACACCAGTCCGCCGCTGCAACCCTCTGTACCACCAACAACATACCTCTTTGTGAGGATTGGATCGATTTTGGGTGAGATTGGAGTGCATTAACCCTAATTTGTGGAATTGGGGGTTTTTGCTAATTGAATATGAATATGTAATTGGGTGAGATTGAATTGGAGGTTTTTGTTAATTGAATCTGATTATGTAATTGGTGATATTAGATTGTGTCGTAAGTTAAGTTTGGATTGAAAAGCTAGAATTTAGAAATTTTAATGGGTTTTTAAGTTATAATTAAAATTAAAATTAAAATTAAAAATACTGTTATCAAAAAAAAAAAAATTTTAAATACAAATAAAAAAAACAAAAAAAATTAAAAAATTAAAAAAAACAAAAAACAAGGAAAATTATTATTTTAGTATAAAGTGGGGCCCACAAGACGGAAATTTGACGGAAAACTGACACGTGGTGGTGTTTTGGTAACGGAGTACGTTTTACGGGTGGTTTTCGGTAAATAGTGATAGAGCGGGTGGTTATTTGCAATATGGCCTATTTAACGGGTGATTTCCGGTAATTTACTCTAAATTTAACAAGTACATAATATTAGCAGATACATAAATTATGTTCGTCACCTTCATCATTACTGAGATACATAATTTATGTATCTGCTAATATTATGTAGTTGTTAAATTTATGTAGGGGACCACGTTTACAAGGAAAGTATATTTGTTATCCTAACAACATCCTGATTTGTAGGGGACCACATTAAATAACCATATTTATATAAAAAATTGCCACATCATCATTTTTTATTACCTTCGTCATTACTGCCTTTGTATTATTGCCTTCATCCTAACGCTCATGTATTACTGTCTTTCCTAACAACATCCTGATTTGTAGGGACCACATTAAATAACCATATTATTTAAAAAACTGTCATATCATCATTTTTTATTTCCAGTAGGGGTATCAATTTATTTGATAATTAATCTTTATCATGAAATTACTATGGGCCTACTTTATCTACATTTTTACAAAAGAGACTAGTTAATCTACATTAATACATAATTAGTCTACTTCCCCTTTTATCTCATTATGTTTTTTATATAAATTTATTTTTGTTTTAATTAATCTTTGAGTAAAACTGATGTGGCATGGTAATTTATTAGATTAAAGATGATTTGGCATGATGACTGTTTATTAGTTTTAATAATTTATTGATTATGAAAGATATTATGGCAAATCCGTAAATATCTTGTGGCAATATTGTAAATAAATTGGAAAAAAGCTGATGTGGCTAGCTTTAACACGCGACATGTGGACGAAGTGGGTTCTGTTTTAGTAAGATATATAGATTTGGAGGGAAATCAAACATACCACTATTGTGTTATAAAATACCTGAAATTATTTGGGCAATTTTGGTAACTAGGCCTTTTTGAAAAACTAGAGTACATTTGGTAATTAGGCCTTTTTAATGTTTCAATTAAGTAAATGTGCCCCAATCTTTTGTATTTATTTTCAAACTTTACACACCCTTCTACACACTATTCTCTCAAGGGGTACATTTACTAAACACAAAACTAGAAAAAGCCTGAAAAACGCGGACCGATGTGCTATTGACACACTAATTAGATCTATCTTTATTTTTTAAATGAAAATGGACCTATCTAAACATCTACTTTGAAATAATCCGATCTAAATTCAAAGTAACCTAACTCGGAGAGTTTTAGTTAATACATCTACTTGCATTCAAATAGTAGGATGAATGGTTGACAATCAAACCAATTATTTGACACTTTAATTGAATTGCTATTTACCCAAACAATTTTCACTATTTATGTCCCGATGAGAATCCGGCTCTCATTCGCGCCAAGAAGTCGACTTCCGGGTGCACTGGGATTGCACTTCCGGGGCACACTAGGACTGCATCTCAGGCACGGTATCTGCGCTCCAATTCTTCATATGAAGAATGATGATATGAGGATGAATAATCATGATAGTGTTGGCCAATGTTCAACCTCGGGTTTAATAAATAAAATCCCTCTTCCTAAATGAATTTAATAAATAAACCTTTGTTGTTCTAAATTGTGGATTTGTTGTGTTGATGGCTAAAGAGTTACGAGTAAGAAGAAGAAAAATCTTCTTCCTTTTTTTAGTTTGTATATGCATCTTATCTTTGTTGCCAGTTATGTCTTCAACAATCAGCGAGATTGCTATTCGTACCCACGTATTCATGATATTCGTACCCTCACCACGCGTACGCAATGCGTAGTCGTAGCAAGAAGCTCATTTCGTTCAAAAATAAAGGAAAATGGTTACAACTACGCATGGCCGATGCGTAGTCCTACTACGCGTACGCGTAGTAGTCCGCCACATATATTTCCTTCGAAAAATGAAGGTATATAAAATTTTTTTTTTTTTTACTACGCCTACGCTATGCGTAGGCGTAGACGTAGTATATATAGCATGTATATGGTGGTACGAATAGCAAGAACCAACAATCAGCGCACCGTTAGGTAACATGATTTACAAATAAATGCAATTGTATTGGGTTGAGTTGATATAACTTGTCTTGACCCAGGGCACAAGTGGAGTGCGTCTGCGCATCCTTATCGCACTCGCTCGGTTTGATTACTTGCTATTTTACGATTTTTTGTCCATACAAATAAAAGCACTTTATATAACAACACCCTAAAATAGGGTGCGATTTTCATTCATCTTATTCGCCTATATTTTTAACTTTTTAAAAGGGATTGATACTAAAATATTATATTTTTAACATTAATATTATTTTCTTTGTAAACAAGTAAAAATGTATTGTTTATTACACGATAATAATAAATATTTAACACTCTTAAAATACAAGAAAATATGACTTGATTTTGATCAAATAACTATAATTTTATTTTTAATTTTATTAGAAGAACGCTAGTTCTCACAAACTTTTGAACAAAATTGGATTGGAATATGGCCATTTGATTCAATAATGTAGAAGATTACAAGAATGAGTTATAAATTTATAATAGGACGAACCTCATTGGTAGCAAACAAAAACTGCTAAAATGCATGGCACTTAAAACACTTGAAGCATTAATGCAGCTTTCATAATATTCGTAGCTAGGGCCACCATTCAACCTCCTGTGACAACAACAACCAAACCAATTTCATCGACAAGGTTTATCAAGTCTACAATATTTAGTTCTCAGATATAGAGATTAACACGTAAAATTAGTTCATCCTTGATTTATCAAGTTTACAATGTTTATGTGACAATTTGCAACAAAATCATCCGTTTTAACCGAAAGTCCAGCAATTTCAGAAAACTAAGTTCACACTTCACCCCTTCTATTAGACATGAGTCCGGTTTGAACCAAACCGCCAAACCGGCGATTTAGGTTTGTCGGTTTAGCCAAACCGTAAGCTCCTAGGCGGTTTAGGTTTGCCGGTTTGGCCAAACCGTAAGCTACTGGTTTAGGTTTGGCCTTCAGTTTGGTTTTTTTTTTGTCCAAACCGACGGTTAACCGGCGATTTAGTGAACCGACGGTTTAGGTTTGGCCTTCAGTTTGGTTTTTTTTTTTGGTCCAATTTTCCAGTTTTTTTTTTTTTTATAAACCCGCTAAACCGCCACGGCGGTTTGGATTTCTACGGTTTAGGTCCCATGTCTACCTTCAAAACTGAGTTGAAGTATAGGGGATATTGGATTGGGGAAAAAAAAAAAATTCAGAAACTCGATTATAATTCTACAACACTATTCCTCATATTCCCATTCTGCCCAACCAAACACCACCTTACGGACATTACACTCCACTAGCTACCTTCTAAAAAGTCATCAATTTATTGAAAAATCAAAAATGTGTCCTACATTACAAATAGTATACCAAAAGCATATTAAGGAATAAATTTACCACCATACCCCTCACTCACTCTCTTGCACTTTACAATGGCGCTTGGATAATGATCGGGAAGAACCCATGATCAGTGACTGCCTTCTGAGCTTTTCTTGCTCTTTGCCCTTTCTCCGAGTCTCGAAAGCGTCGGAAAGAAGCACAAAACAGGCGTTGAAGGCTCCCGTATCATGCATCAAGCATAATACCATTGTCTGTTAGTCCGGGAGGCGACAATGGTGGGATGGCTGGTTCGTGGGGAACGAGATCTGAAACTTCTAGAATCTTCCTTGCGGTTGCTAAGGACTCTGTACTTTTGGTTTTACCCGTACCCATCTTCCTGGATGGGAGAGATAGAGATGCATCAGCACGCGTTGTTGAGTTTCCGTTCTCCATTGAAGATAAGAACTTCTCCCGTGCAAGATTTGCAGAGCCAGAGGCCACAACAGAGCTTAATACACCAGACTCCCTTAGGCCTTGGATGATGACCTGGTACATACATAACGCAAGCAGATCAGATGGAGGAAAAAGACATGTAACAGCTTTTATCATCAACATTTTTCAGTTTTTAACCTGATAACATCGCAACAATACAACCATTTATACTAGTTACTCAATCATGAAGCAACGAAAATTATATGTATTTATAGAAATAATATTATATTTATTAAAAATAAAGTTACACTTTCTTCATTTTTAGGTTAATGATTTCAGTTATTGGATTTTGTGTTCATTATTATGTTTGGTTTATATGGACACGCAAGAAAATAAATTAGTTTATATTTAAAAAATAAATTAATATAAAATAAAATTATTTATGCTCAATGATAAAATTTATTTTTATGTATATACAATGAAAAAGAAAAAAAATAATTATTTGTACTTAAGAATGATGAAATTAGAAAAATAAAAAACCATTTATGCTCTTAACCAGTCCATCCGGTCCAACTTTTGCTATTCAGGTCCGGACCTATGAACGCACCTAATCAGGGGAGTTACATCACCGGGTCGTGTCTTACTCTTTGACTCGCATATAGAATATTTATGCTGAAGCAATGAAAACTATATCATCTAATGAACTGCATTATTCCAGATTGCTTACCATGGGAGCATATATGCGTGCCAAAATACCCTTCCTCAAAAGTTTCAAATTCAGTGTCTTGTCACCCCATACGACATGCTCACGGTACCTAAACAGAAGTATTAAAAGAACAGTTAAGTAAAATGACATAAATGTAAGAATATGGTTTCAATTGCTTTTTTCATCGTCTTCAACATCAGAGGCACAGTGCTGGACATCTATCTGTTACTCGTGTTTTTCGTAACTACTTTTGTCAGGAAAATAAGATCGTTCTAAAATGCACATACCAGTTTCGCATTTCCTCCTCTGTAGCAGTTGAGGCAATTATGAATGCCTGCAAATCACAGAGGAAGGATATGATTATCAATTTATCATGTTGCATTGAGAAATAATCATCAAAATCAATGGTGGAAGGCTGGAAGCAATCTTCAATATATGAAAATGGATCTACTAGATGGAAAACTTTGTGAAAGACCAACTACATTAAGAATTGTTCAATCAATCATACTAGAATATTGAACAGGCATATGATGATCCCTGGCATACAAGAAACCTAGTTGATTGCTCATTACTGAAATAGATAACTACTAAAATAGCCTGATTTACCATCACCCAGGTAAATCAAAGACCTGTATAACTTTGCTCAAGCTAAATGAGCTCACAATTGTCCGGAAAAAAACACCATGATGCTCTCTCGTGTATCTATCGAAATAACACCTATCAGTTTGCTCAAGCCAAATGCACCAAGAGAGCAAATATGCAAAGTTTTTACAAGAGTTCCTTACTTTAATTTCAGCCAAGTACTAAATAAGTCAATTGTGTGTATATTCTCTCACAGGCTCACAGCAACTTCTCACAGAATCCAAACCCAAACAATCTGGCCAATCCTAGCCAACATAATTTAGAGACATTATACATTTCTAAAGAAGATTAATGTTGGAGGTCAAGTATTTCATAAGCTATAAATGTATACCGAATAAATTGAAAAAGGTGAATCTCCAAAATTAGAACCCAGCTCATATTTTTGTGAAAAAAAAAAAGAGTCTTGCAAGATCAAGATGAACATACTCACCTCTCTATCAAACTCTAACATAAAACATCTTTTGACATCGTCCTTTGTAGGCTTGCAGCCACACCGGTCACGTCTCGAAGTCAGGTCAGAAAACTTGGAGTAAGTGAAATGTAGAACAGCTGCTTCTTCCAATTTAATCTCACTGCAGGATTGGAAGCCAATATGGTGACAAACCATGAAACAGGCTACATTAAAAAAAAATGACAAACAATTCTAGTAATTTGGCCCTTAAATCAACCCAATCGACTACACTGACATGTGAGAAAAGCAACAAAGGAATAATGATGACACCAAGAAAAGCTTCCAACAAAAATTAAGTCCTGTTAGAATGCTCCCATTTTAGTAATCAGTAAGCAATAATGCTTCATGTTAAACATCATCAAGTTAGAGCACGACATACAATAGATTTCCTTTAAAGCTCTAATAAACCCCATATGCACATTCACTAATTCTGATCCTATGTTCTTAGCCTATTGACAACAGCTGGAAATACATAACAAAAAACGTTTTACTGTCCACGTGAATCTAATCATATCCTAATTCATAAATGCTGCAGAGTGGCTAGCTCATGCCTTTTATTCTTGGAAACTGTGCCATTCTAAGTTGTTGTGAACCCAAGTGACTTACTTTGGAGTTTTCATGTAGTTGTGCCATCTGTGGGCACCATTAGGACGAAGATGATCTTGAATCCGAGCAACAGATTTTCCATTTCCATAAGTTAAGAAGTAATTGGGATTTCCACGGGTTGACTCTTTGTACATGCCAAAGTACGTGTCCTTTGGAAGATGGTCATAGTTCTTCTTAAACATGGATACCTGTTGTTGAGAGATACAGAGAGGCATACATGTGAAAAGGAATAAAGTCACAGAAAGGAGGTCCACATATAGACTAAGCAAATGAAACATACAGAATCACTTTTTAGGGAAAATTTTCTACCAGCTTAAGGAAAAATTAGAATGCCACTAAAAGAGTTATAGACATTAGGACTATCGAAGAATTTACAACGTGGTGTTACTAGGGTAAGGGCGTCTCTTCAAATAGCATCTGAATCTTTTAAAATAGCAAGGGGCATTTAGTCGTAAAAACCGTTCAACCTAAACTGGAAGCATCAAAGACCATT
Organism: Fagopyrum esculentum; assembly: GCA_033239045.1. Classification (NCBI taxonomy): domain Eukaryota; kingdom Viridiplantae; phylum Streptophyta; class Magnoliopsida; order Caryophyllales; family Polygonaceae; genus Fagopyrum; species Fagopyrum esculentum. The sequence goes on from BSUD01000006.1 coordinate 3,204,944, forward strand.
TCACATTTTAAAAAACATGATTAATGCTTAATAGATGAGTAGTTGCAACCCTTACAAAACATTACCTCTGTGAAAGGTTCCTTGATATCATCACGCTCGATACTGCTCTCCTGAATAAACAAATAATCACCAATATCAGAGGAATGTAAATTTCTCGAATAGTCGAATGAAAAAACTTAAGATGGCTAAGGTCTTTATTGAGTATATGAACAGCTGGCATCGTGTATTACACAGCATCAAATAGTTACTTACATAGTTAGGAAAGACGACCATATCAACATTCCTAGGAACATCAAGGAGCAATTGTCTTAAAGAATACTCACGAGCACCAGCTGGATGTATTAGCTCATCCGTATCAAGGTGGAGTATCCAATCCACACCATCATTCTAGAGCATACAACCATTAAATCATACATTGAGTATTCTAAAGATGAGGGTGTAGCGATGACATAAACTATAAAAGTATAGAAACTGCATCAGGGTTTTCATACCCGTGCCATGACAATAGCCATTTCCATGTTGAGAGATTGTTTCACGAATAGTTCATAATTGCAAGGCTTGTAAAAGAAACTTGCCAGCCATGTTTCATTCCAGATCCGACTGGGGGAAAAAAGTATCATCATCAAAGAATGTTAAAGTGATCAACAAATGTATATATTCACAATAATCAAAATAAGCAATAAAAAATAGTGTTCATTTTAGATAAGCTACTATATTGTGTCAACCCTTTCTCAATAACAATAACCATAAAAGAGAGAATATATAGTAAAAATATTTCTATAAACTTTGCACTATACCGAAGATACTCAGTCCGGATGCGAGTTCACAAATATGAAAAGACTCACCAAAACAAAATAGCAGGAACGTGAAATAGGGTGTAAATTAGATCATGATTTTGATTGAGGATAATTGTTAAGACTAGATATCAGAGATAAACTGACCTTCCAGTCTGCTTCTTCTCCAACTCTGGTGTTCTGTATATTACTTTGACACCCTAACATGAACAAGAGGCAAGTTCAGCAATTTATGCAACAGATGAAGAAAACTGACGGACAGAACTGCGTGAAAAGCCAAAAGAAGGGGAGAGACACTAACAGGGATAGATTCTAACACTCTTGAAACTTCAGGAGTTGCAGCTTTCCCTTCGACAAAGAGATAAAATGTTGTAACCCCAATGACCTTGTGATAGAACATCCAAGGAAGAATCTGATCCAAGCCTGCTGAGGTACTCGTGGTAATAGCAATCTGGAAAAAGGAATTCAAAATGTTAGTTAACATTAAAAATTAATGTAGAGAATATGTGTCATCCATAGACACCTCATCACAATGACAAGAGCGTTGACCTCACCAAATTGAGAATCATTAAGAAAAATCCTTCCAAGTAACATATTATCGTGAAAGTACAAACCATATTTATGTACAAAACCTCAGCTCCACCGAAATATAGATAATTCAGCTTCAAAAGGGTTTCTTACTGTTCACAATAGTAATTGTCTTCGTAGTAGAAAATTGTGTTTTTCCTCCACCTCCACATGATTAAACATAGTTATCTTTGAATTTATTTCATCCCAGATTTCCAAATTTTTAGGTTCAAGTAAAAATATAAGTCATCCATTTTGCTACTAGTATCAGATGCACACCTATGTCCAGCAGAAAAGTGCTGCGTCTAATGATGATCCAGCAGAAAAGTGCTGCGTCTAATGATGATCCCCCCCTGATTCAAGAATCACATCCAAACTAATTGGAGGTGTCTGATATCACGCAACATCACTGAATTAATTGACCAAATTTTATATATGGCAATCCTTATTTACGGATCGAAAGATACCATCGATTTAGGGTTCTATTATAAACCGTATCAAATCACTTACTTTTAATAAAGCGTTCACTTCAAATCGTTTCGTGACGAAGTTAATTGGAATCATACTAGATTACCTAGGGAATACAAAATTAACTCTAGCAAACCATGAGAAAGGAAGAAAAAGGAATGAAGGGATACGAAAAGGAAAAACAAAGTTAACAAAAAAATCACCAAAACAAGCAAGCACGGAAGCGATTCAGATCGTCGAACCAAAAACAACAATCAGATCACAAACATGGAAAGAGAATCGAAAGATGAGCTCTAACAAGCATAAGCAGTAAGAGATCAAACCCTAGGTTTCAGATCGGAGTCGGACTGGAACTTCCAATCGCGGTAATAAGGAAACGAAGGGGATAAAGAGCGTCCAATGTGACTGCAGTCGGAGCCGGCCGAGTTATGTCCGGTTGTGGTAGGAGGCGAACTATCCATACCGGGGAACTTGTGAACATCGGGAGAGTAGCGTGTTGTCGGATCAGTGACGCCGCCGCGCCATTGGAGGATGAAGGCGAAGGCAGCGAGCGTGAGAGGGAGGACGGTGAGAATGATGAGGAGCTTGGAAGCGAGGGATTGATGATTGCCGGCGGACGAAGACGGCGGTCTGAATCCACCGGCCATGGCGGAAGGAGGAAGAGAGGGGGGAGAGGACTAGTCTTCAACGGAAAGGCAGACTGAAGCTTGATAATATTGGAAATGGTAGAAAAGGATCTGTGATTTTGTATGATTACGTATTAATTTAATAATGTATCATTTCTATAAAAAACAATGTTTTAATTTATTATCTGATCCTTCTAGGAACTATTATTCAAATTTAAAATTATATATTAGGAAACTAACTTTAATTTGTGCGGGTTTTATTTAAAACTTTTAATATTTTATTTTATATTTACATATTATGTTTAGGATATTGGTTATTGTGAATTTAGTTATAATTTAAATCGAGTTAAAAACATATAAACTAATATTTAATATCTTTTAGAACAATAACCGTGTAATAATACCTTTATTTTAAAATAAACAATAAATGTGGAGGCGGTCGAGATTGAATCTCTCATTGTTGTTAATAGTTATGGAGATGGTGCTAGTGCTGCAATATGGATTTTTTTTAGTGGTTTTTGAGTTCCATTGTTGAACTTTGATTACCAATATGAAGAGGAAAGCTTGTACTCACCGTGTCGAGATGGATTATGGAAAGGATCATTGGGTTGGTATAAAGATTTGAAGAGTGTTATTGGAATCATGTGTGACGTAATGGTAATAAAGTTGCGGATTATCTTGCACACATTTTTTGTGATGTGTCTTTATGTTATTTCAATAGTTTAATCAAATATTTGTTTCGTTTTATTTTGTATGAAGATATTTTGCTAAGTTAATGATATGTTTTTCCTTCTTTTTAGAAAATGATTTGTCAACAAGAAGAAGTGTGATATGAAATGATTTGATCTAAATGGGATCTATAAGAAGAACGTGATTCATGTTTCACTAGTTCATTTAATCCGCATTATAAAGTTATGTATCTGAATACTCTCTTCGTCTCTCAATATTCGGTGTTAAATAATAAATTACACATCTAAATAGGTAAAACTCAAGCATGTTTAGTTACTTGTTTTTTAGATTGTGGTTGGGACCCACTTTTTATATTGTATGTTTAGTTATAAATGTATATATCACATTTGAGCTTTAAATTAGACTTCGTGATTCTTTTTTTTAAAAAGATTAAATATAGAAAATATAGAATTTAAGAGATTTTACACTCACATCTAAAAGTGAGGACCTTTGTGTCTCTCCTCCTTCCTCCATTCCATGTCGTTGATATCGATGTTTGGTTCTTCCACCTCATTCATCTTTTCCTGTATCTTATTTGATCATTCGTTGTGTACTATTTCAACCTCCTCTCACCTCCTGAATTGTGCTCACGTGTCTCTTATTTGATCATTCGTTATGTACAATTTCTCCAAAATCGTTTTCTCAAGAAAAAGTTGAATGCCAATAACTGTAGATCTATATATCCGAAGAAAAATCGATAGATCCGAACCATTCAGGTGTTTTCGCCACGCCACGGATGTATGATCGATGAAGGGTTTGAATCCATGCACAAGTCTATTTTGCCTTCTATTTCATGGAATTGTGGATTCCATTTCTTTTTCATGTTTCTTACATCGATAAGCGCGATTTGAAGAAATGTTTTCGATTCCGAAATCTATACAAATTAGAATGATACAGGTAAACAAAAAGTTGATGATTAGGAATTGAAGATAGATTTCGTGGAATTGTGAATTTACTAATATCAAATTGACGCCCAAACTCACTACACGTCAGGTTCAAAAATTTTGAAAAAGATTACGCGTAATCTTCTCCTTTTAAGGCCAACACACATTCGTAATGCTCATCAATCTCACGTTGTAAATATGAGCTCCTGTAGTAAATGCAAAATATAAAACCTATGATTCCTACATGTTTTAATAATAATGAAATACTTTAACCAGTTATTACTTTCAGAATTTTATGAGCATATGAAATTTCTTAAAACTTTTATCATAATCCAAATAAAGGATGTTGATAAGAGGGATGAAAATGAAAATATGGGATAAAAAATTATTTTTTTAGACTCTTCTTATATAGTATAGATTATTAAAAATAAAGTTTATTCATTTTCCTTTTATTTCATTCCCCTTCCACCAAACAAATCTAAAACTAGGTTATAGACTTTCTTTATATATTTTAAAAATATCTTTGTATTTTATTTTATATCGGATAAAATCAATAAAGATGCAAAATTTAATATAAGCTTTATGGAAATTTTAGATACATTGATATCCCTATTATTCATTTTTTGATGTTGTTACAAAAAATAATCAATTTCTAGATGATTCTCTATGATTTATAATTTTTTTTGACATTTGTGCTTCATTCATCCATCTTGTTAACAAAAGTCAATTTATTGAATTGACGTTGCTATTTTGGACAATCTGACTGGGTTTGGGACCGTTTGGAAACTAGTAATGGTCTCATTGTTAGGGCTATGGTTACACACTTAGGGCTAGTTTGGTATAAATATAGAAATGGAGTTGGAACCAGAAATTAGAATGGAATAAGGAATTGAAATAAGTCATTCTTGATACTTGGTATTTGGTATGACGTTGAAATGAAATATTTTTTATATATATATTTTTATTTTATAGGAGTTATGAAACGGGAAATTGTATTATATTTGATGATATTTGTGTGAATGTTTATAATGTAAATATATGTTATGTTTTAAACTACATTTTAAAAAATGAAGATGAATATATATTTATTCTAATTGAACAAATTATATTATTTTCGAGCATTTTCCGGTTACATTACATCTTGAATGAATTATTCGTATTATAGTTAAAAAAAATTTGTCAAAATTATGTTTTTACAAAATAATTATATAATTTAAATTAATTGATTGACAATAAAAAAAATTATAAGAACATATTATTTTTATATTGTGAAACTAAATAAGCAAGTATATATATAATAAAAATATATAAATGTAGTTTTAAATTTAAAATGAGTTTATGTTGAATGGGATACCCACCTTTAATTTATGGATACAACTTATTCTTTAAATTGGAATGAGTCATGGGTAAAATGGGGGAGTAGGTATATTTTGTAACCATGAGCATATAAAGGGCCCCAAGTTAATAATGCGTACAAAATAGGCCCCTCTATATTAGACAAAAAAGATTTATTAAAATAAGGAGAGGATATTAAGTAAATTAGAAGATTCTTCTCTCTCCTATTTATAATCAATTAATTGTATTAAATCGGGTAACTAAATATTCTTCTCTCTCCTCTAAATTATAATAAATAAAAGATTGTGTCATGTAGGATTCGAACTCGGGATGACAACCCCTCCCTCCCGCCCTTATACCGACTAGACTAGTTAAACTTTGTGTATTCTTTTGATGATACACAATATTAATAAACAATTTCAGTTACATAATGTTAATACATAATTTTAATTACATAAGTTTTGTTTGTTTATATTAAGTACACAAGTCTGTCATTTACACATGGTTTGTTTACATAACGTCCGTCATTTACACATGGTTTGGTTACATAAGTTCGTCGTTTACACAAGATTTGGTTACATAAGTCCGTTGTCTACACAAAATTTGGTTACATAAGTCCGTCATTTACACAAGATTTGGATAAACAAGTCTGTCCTTTACACATGGTTTGTTTACATAAGTCCGTCATTTACACATAGTTTGGTTACATAAGTCCGTCGTTTACACAAGATTTAGTTACATAAGTCCGTCGTTTACACAAGATTTAGTTACATAAGTCCGTCGTTTACAAGCCGTAGATAATCCTGTTCTCCGCTGTTAGGAAATATTTATCAGATAACCTTGCAAAAAACTTAAGTTCATCAACACATTGTAAAAGCCGAATGCACTGTTTGAAGATTACATGCCTTGAGCCTATAACATTCACATGCTTTACTTATCCAGCAACCTGCTTCAGTGGGACGCAGAGATTCGAAACCAGGTCCACCTTGGAGATAAAGTAGGAAGGGCAAAGATTGTTCCTCTTTCCCAACTGCAGCAAAGATATTCGTTAATCAACTTGAGCAAAGGCCATAATCTGAATAGTTTTCAAATTTAATCAGTATTTTCCGAAATCATTATCCTTGAGCTTAGTTGTATTGTTAAAAAAATGGCTTGTTTTTAGTATATCCCACTGAATGTACGTCATCAACCTTTATAAAAGCAGTGATAACTTTAAAAATTCTTCCAATTCCATCTACATAATAGGGGCTTTTGATTGAAAAGTCAAACTATCACAATTCAAAATTTCATAAACTTGCAAAATGCTCAATTGCGTCAATTCAAACCCAAAAGTAATTAGCTTTAACATAACTACAAAACTGATGGATTGACAATTAAAAAGACGAGATGACAATGAATATTGATGCCGAGGATAACGCGACTTAACCTTGTTCTCCCTCTCGTCGCAACCGCCAAAGCACGATATGCGACCTCCCGCACAGCAGACCTCAACGCGGAGCCGATGTCGACGAGGAAGAATGGCTGAGTTGGAGCTTTTTGAGCGATTGGAGAAGTTTCGAGGAGTAGATTTATCCGCGCCAACGCCTCCAATTCGCCTTCTTCTCAGTCGTCTCTGTCGTCGGCTGCTGGAGGAACGTCGCCGCTCCGGCGCTCTTTGACTTTGGCTGCCACCAGCGAGATGAAGAAGGCGCTGAGATTGCGATCTTCGACTTCCGGCTTAGGGTTGAAGAGAGGAGGGAGTATTCCGAAGGCTGAGAATGGTTCAATTAGTAAGGTCAAATAATACAGTTACCAAATTTAATTTAACGGTTTCCTTATTTTTAGCCTAATTAATATATTCAAAATATTAATTATCTTTTAACTATTACCTTAAATACCTACTTAAGATTCTTTTTCCATCTTATTTATCTTTTTATTTTAATTGTTAATATTAGGGGTCTTGTTTGTATTCTAGAAAAAATAGTTACCCTACTAGCTTAATCTCTCATGAGTCATTCCATGGAATCATTTTTATTCCTATTTCAAACCTTACCAAACACGAGGTATTGACATGACTAATTCCGATTCCGATTCCTGATTCTGTGGCAATCGTACCAAACGAGCCCTTATTGGGTTCCTCTTATCCTTTGCTCGGGGAAATGCTTGCTATTCGAATCGACTTGTAGCCTTGTAGGAGGAGGCTCTTTGCTGGGCCTTTCACACCTTATAGTCAAAAATGATTCTCAATCGGTGACCTCTCTTGCTTCTTCAATTTCAGTTTTGTTATTTGGACTGTTTCTGAACGACATTAGAAGCATGTCAAGGTTCTTCATTTCCTTCTCTTTCAAGTACCACATCGCAATTGTTGAACTTGTTTGGACGCTAATTATCGATAATCGGATTTGGATTTAATTAAAAAAAAGAAAGTCAACTTATTGAAAAATAAATTAAAAATAGAAGAAATGAAAACAAAACATATGTATTGTATTTACATATCTATTTTTAATAAAGTTAACATCGACATACAAAAAAAATATAACACAATAAAGTGTTTTTTTATACAAAGATAAGAGGAAGGATGTTCAACTTTTTGAAGTCGCCTTCCCTTAATCATCGTTTCGGACGAGGTCTTCAACTTCTTGTGAAATGGACTCGGCATTCGTGTCTGCTCCGTGGCCTAGAGATGTGATCTTATATGCAACGGTGTTGATTTTTCTAAAAATGTGTTGAACTCTGACTTGATTGAATCTCAATATCAGGTAGGAGATGTCGGATAGGGATGAACATTTCCGGATATATGATCCGACAATATTATAAAAGCCCGATCCGAATCCGATCCGAGAGCACATGAATATCCGACATTTTTATATGGATCGGATATCCGATCCGAAGACCCGATCCAATCCGAGTATTTATTTCCCTTAGACTAGTCGGATATATCCGATTCGACTTTTTCCTTCAAACCTCGATTCGTATCCGATCCGATGATTTGAAAAATACGCCGGGATTGAATCAGACTCGGATCACCATTTGCCGGATATATACGGATTCATGTTTTTCCAGATCGGATCTTCGGAATAGCGGATCGGATCTTCGGAATAGCGGATTAGTCGGATCAAATATTTTTGCTCACCCCTAATGCCGGATACCATCATATATGCTTCCTATTTTCCAATCTTGGTTGATTGAGTTAATGAACATTAAATTATCTCTTTCAATATCAATAGTCGCGAATCCAACATTTGTGGCCTTTTGGAGGCCCTCCCTTAGCGCATAAGCTTCTGCTTCTAACACAAATCCATCTTCACATCTTCCCTTACATGTAGCAAGAAGCATGTCGTTATGGTTACGTTTGATGTAACCAAAAGTAAATTGGTCCATCGACTTTCTAGATTCATCAGAGTTAATTTTGACGAAGCTCTCTGTAGTTATTTGTCATTTGATATATATATATATTTTTTTTATGTTTGGTAAATGATATTGATTTTTTTTTTTTACATTAGAAGTCTTTGATTTGTTTTTGAATCACGTTGGTCATATATGGTGGTTCTTTCTCTTTGTTAAATATTTTTAAACAAGACAAAATATTATCACACAAAATTAAAAAACCCAAACTCCAAATGACGTGTTGAAATAAAAATGACCTTAACAGAGAACATCCGAAGTCCGAACCCTCTCTTCCTTCTCTCAACCATCCTCTCCATCGCTCGTCTCCCTCTTCTACCCATCCGATTTCTCATCGCCGTACTCGTTTCAGCTACTCATTTCAATATAAGTTCATCTGGCACTGTCAGACTCTAGACGTGGGTTGTCGCTGAGATTGATTTATATCGACAGGATTGTTTCTGTTTGTCGGATTGGATTTTTGGGCGTTTTGCGATTTGTGTTCTTCTTAGATTGATCGGCAAACTTCCATACAATTTTAGGCAACTTCTATCTCATTTTTTTGTGTATGACTTCCATCGACCCATCTATAGTTATATTGCATCCGTCTCCATCAATGAGGGGATTACTTTCTCTTGATCTAGAAGCATCGCCTTTCACCTCTATGACATACATCACCAGCTAGATGAATAATTGGACAGACAGGTACGGCTCATTTTAGTCATTTTTTGTTTTTAGTAATCCTTTGCTTGTTTTCATGCGAAAATTGCAATTTTATAGCTGAAATATCAGTGAAAAAGATATAGGGTTTATGCTTGAATTTGATAATAAGGGAGCTTGTTCTGACACTTTTGCCTTAACAGTGTGTTTGAAATGTCGGGTAGCAGATTATCGACCAAGTTATTCAACATTTGTATAGCTTCTCTGTGCAAAGCTAGGGACTTGAAGAAAGTTGAATGTGTGATTATTGATGGTGTGAGACTAGGAGTGATCCCGGATGTAGTGACTTACAATACCCTTGTGGATGCTTATTGTCGATTCATCAGTGTGGATGCAGGATACTCCATCCTCTCTAGGATGCAAGAAGCTGGCATTAACCCTGATAGGAACACATATAATTCCTTGATGGCTGGTGCTTCAAGGTATGGCCAGTTATTGCGCTCATTTGATTTGTTTGAGGAAATGCTTCAATTGGGTTTGCATCCTGATGTGTGGAGTTACAACATATTGATGCATAGCTTCTTTAAATTAGGAAAACCGGAAGAGGCCTACAGGCTTTTTCATGACATCGTGACTAATCTTTCACCTCAGCATATCACCTTCAATATACTGATGAATGGACTCTGTAAGAATGGCTATGTGGATAATGCCCTTAGGTTGTTGAGGCATCTGGAGCAACATGGATGGAAACCCCAACTAGACACCTATAATATTCTTATTGACGGGTTTTGTAAAATGGGTAGGATGAAGACTGCAAAAAGGATTCTCGAAGAGCTTATTGATTCGGGCTGCGACCCAAATGCAGTAACCTGCACTACAGTGATGAAATGGTGCTTCAAGTCACGTAAGTTTGAAGAAGGTCTCCAAATTTTCTCAGAGATGAAGAGAAAAGGGTATACATTTGATGCCTTTGCTTATTGCACCATTTCCGGGGCTCTGATTAAGGTTGGAAGGTTAGAAGAGGCTAACAATTTTATGGAAGAAATGATGAGAAATGGAATTGATCTTGACCTTGTTTGTTACAACACCCTGCTTAATCTTTACTATAAACAAGGAAAATTGGAAGCTGCCAACGCGTTGCTGGATGAGCTTGAGAAAGGAAACTTCAAAACTGGTGTATATATGCATACCATTCTGATTGATGCATTGTGCAATGAAGGAAACATTGAAGGTGCCTTGCAACACTTGAAATATGTTAATTCAATAGGCGGTAGCTGGAACTTGGTAGCATTCAACATTTTAATTGATAGGATGTGCAAGTATGGTCAGATTGATAATGCACTAAACATGTTTCACAATATGAAGACGAAAGATTCTTATACATATACTTCCTTGGTGCATAACCTTTGCAAGATGAAGAGGTACAAACTTGCATCGGATTTTTTGTTATCCGGCATAAAAAATGGGATGAAGATACTCCGACCTGTTAGGAGAGAAGTTTTTAACGGTCTGCGCGAATCAGGATTATTAGCGGAAGCAAGGAAGCTTCAGTACGACATACATGTTGCTAAGTTGGGGTTGCATAGATGAGTTCTCTTCTTCTCTCTGCAGTAGGATGGCAAAAGTGAGCTTTTTTTAGTTATTACTTCTTTGCTTGTTTTTTTGACATAAACCTGTTATAACAGTTTTTTTCCCTTCTCTCTTATATCAGCTTCTCCTTATACCGTGTTGATTCAGCTCCATGGAATCAACCCACTGGCCGAATGTGAGCAGTATTATATATTTGAACACGGGTGCGCTTCGGACTTGAGGATAAATATTCATTAGGATGTATGAATAAGACACATTAGTAAAAATGTCACATAGAGCTTAATCTGTAACTCCGCCGACAACCGTAATTCTGAGAATGAAAGTTGTGATCTTCCCAGTTCTAAATGCTTCCAATTTTTAGGTGAGCTGAAAAAATCACAATTTTTTTGAAAAACATAAAATTTTTTTTGCTCAGCCTTCCGATATTAAATCATTGTTCCATTTTGGCAGAAGTTCTGCAACAAATTGAGCTGATCCTTATTGTGGTATTTTCTTCCATAAATTTTGGATTTGGACAACTAAATTTTGAGTGTTTATGATTAATATATTGGTTTAACTGTCTGTACTTGGCTACCTGCCCAGCTGCACTTGAACTGAACCATATTTCTGTGTATACAATGGGTTAATTTAAAGAGTACAGTAAATTTTATTCTAAATTTTCATAAAAGTCCATTTGGAGTTACAAATTACATTATGCTACATCTGCAATTTATATGCTTGTATGCACTGAGTGGCTAGAGACTCATCCTATTTCAACTTTTCCATTCTACCTGTTGTAATATCTCTAGCTCTAATTGCAAAAACTAAATCCATAAACTTTTTAAAGTAAGAATTTGGTGGGTTTTGTTTTAAATTAAGATTTAAAAAAAAACTGCAGGGAGATTGAGAAAAAATGCCATTGCCTGTTACAACACTAACTTAATCTTTACCATAAACAAGGAAAGTTAGGAAGTTGCAACACTTTGTTGGATGAGCTTGAGAAAGGACACTTCAAAACTAGTGTATATATGCATTCCATTTTGATTGATGCATTATGCAACGTAAGAAACATTGAAGGTGACCTGGAAATGTAAATTCAAAAGGCCGTAGCTGTAACTCAGTAGCGTCCAACATCTTAATTGATAGGATGTGAGTATGAACAGATTGATGATTCATTACAGATGTTAAAATTGTGATGATAAAATATTCTGTTACCTATACTTCCTTGGTGCATAATCTTTGCAAGATGAAGAGATATAGATTTGCATCCGAGCTTTTGTTATCTGGCTAAAGAAATTGGGATGAAGATACTCAGAACTGTTAGGAGGGCAGTTATTAATGGTCTGCATGAAACAGGATTATTGTTGGAGGTAAGAAAGCTTCAGTACCAGATGTTGTTCCTAAGTTAGTGTTGTGTAGTTGATTGTTCGCCTCCTCTCTCTGCAATTGGAGCTTCCATCTCTGCAGTTGACAGCGAGACTGAGATTCTTGTAGTTGGAGGACTGCATTTAGTCGCTGTAAATTCTGTAATGGTGTATATATATGTTAAATATAAGGTCTTTGTGATTATAACAAATGCGTGCAGCTATGTTGGTGATAATTGGATGGAGCTGGTTGGGCTTGCCCCAATCCCATGTCAGTGCTAGATACTACCGAGCATATTGCCATGGTGAAGGTATGTTACTTTTCTTATTAAATTTGTATATCATCATTGACCTATATTTTTAAACAACTGATTGACTGTGCCTGCCCACCGTCACATGTTATAGACTGAAAATATTGCTTGTAAGGATGAAAATCCTGAAACGCAAAAATCAAATGTCACATTAGCACTCTAACCACTTAGATGTAATCAATATAAGATTGAAAATATCAATCTGTTTCTATGTTGGGTGTAAGTTTTGATGCTGCAGCTATCTGTCTTCCAGATTTGTTCGTGTTCTGTAGCTTGTTAGATGTTGCATCTATTAGTAAAGCTCCGGTCAACATTTGGTTGGAATATTGTTGGGCTCGGACCTAACCCAACAATGGTTGAGAGAAAGAAAACCCTCAACAACCACTTCACGTTCCTGACCCACTCCAAACACCAGCAATTGACATTTGCTAATGCTTTTAGTATTTCAAAAAGGAAGAAAAGACTATGCAAGCGTGTTTACATTGTTCCCACTTCTTATATTATATATAGCACTTAAACATTGGATTGAGACAGAGAACCACAAGTAATGTCTCCCATTATTCACCTACTCTTCCTTGTGTTTCCTCTCCACATCGCACAAGCATCATCATCATCATGGGTGGAAACAACTCCCCACACAAAAATCTCAAACCCTACACAAAACCTCACAAAACTCCACTTCTTCTTCCATGACATCACAGCCGGCCGTGATCGAAGTGTTGCCGTCATTGCAAAAGCCGAGAACTCGACGTCGTACGGGTTCGGGACCCTAATCATGATCGACGATCCGCTCACTGTGGGGCCCGATCGAAGATCAAAGCTCATTGGTAGGGCCCAAGGTATGTATGGGATTGCTTCCCAAACGGACCCCATTCTCCAAATGACTGTGACATTTGGTTTCACCGAAGGAAGTTACAAGGGAAGCTCAATTAGTATATTGGGAAGGTACAATGTAGCTGATGAACAAAGGGAGATGCCTATCATTGGAGGCTCCGGAGTCTTCAGACTTGCTCGAGGATATGCCATTGCGAAGCGTTTCACTCCTAGCGTGGTCAAGGGCGAAGACACAGCCGAATACCATGTGTTTGTTCTGCATTCTGATACTTCCTCTATGTTTTGAGCAACTTGTACTAATCATCTTTGCTAGCTAGAAGATGTGAGCTTAAGTTAGTGATATCCTAATTCCCGCCGAGTTCTCCATCAATAATGAATTATGATCCATGAAAAAGTTGCGGTTTGACAAGAAATCTCTTTCTTGATTTTGATCTTATCACACAAGTTACATGTGACCGGATTGATTCGACCAAAATCCCAAATATCCGCGACGTCATACATTTGAAATCAAGATCCGAATCCATTATCGAATCGTAAGAGACTCGAGTTGTTTGAAACCGGATCACCGGTTCATATGTCAAATTGATTGAATTTATTTGCTCACCCCATAACAAAATTGTATTGTACTTCATTAATTGGGAGTACAAAAAGCTAAAGAGTATAGTACAAGTGAAGCAAGCCAAGCTGTACAAAAGTGGATATTATCATGGCGGTACGTGGTTGTGTTTGTTTACCTACCAAGATCGACATGTCAAAGGGTATACACCCATAACAGAAGTTGCATTCAACGTACACTCATGTCTCATCGTCAACAAAACGTTACCACAAAATGTCAAGTAAACCCTAGTGTTTCTCATTAGCTTTAGAGTATTGAATAATTTAGGGTCAAAATTATTTTTCGATGAGATTAATTTATTTTTATACGGGTTTATTGGGTATATAACCCTAAAAGAAACTTTTAGGGCCAAGAATATTTTTGTTTAAAGTCCGATTTGGTCGTTGTGCTTTTCTATCCCGATATTCTTTGTTTATTTCTGGGTATTTAACCTTATTCTTCGATTTTTTTAGGTGCATAAGTGTTTTTGAAGTAAAATAAACCCTAAAAATAAAATCCAAGTAAACAACCTGATATGATTTATTTATATAAAACCGTTAAGAAATAAAGTCAAAAATAAACTATAAACTCATATAAACACAAGAGCCTGCTTATTTGTAGGTTATTTGTGTTTCATATAGTTTATAAACCCTGAGTTTAATTTTTGTAGGTGTTTACTTAGGTATTGGTTTATAAACCACTCAAAAATAAACTTTTCAGACCAATATTATTTTTGCTTTCATGAGTTTATTTTTGTTTAAAACCCAATTTTGGCCTTGTGGTGTTTCATCTTGATATTATTTGTTCATCCTTGGGTATTCAACATTATTATTTGGTTTTTTTAGGGGCATGAGAGTCTTTTGAAATAAAATAAACCAAAAAATAAACTTCAAGTAAACAATCTTATCTAGTTTATTTATATAAACCCATCAAGAAATAAACCTGAAAATAAACTATAAACCCATATAAACTCATTTAATTTATAAACCCGAAAATAAACTAATCTGCAAGTAAACATGCCCTTAGTTTATAAACCCGTAAAAAAACCATCAAGTAAACAAGCCCTACATTATTTTAGATAAATTACCCAAATATGCACAAATTAATCAAAAAAGTGAAGCTTTCTAAGTTGATGATATTCCACGTACAACTCATAATTCCACCATCGTTCACTCGTTACAACTCATAACAATGTTTAATAACAACAATTGTACTTAACCAAAAAAGGTGTCATCTAATTATGTTAAGAAGAGAAGAAAAAGAGCTCAATAATGGGAATGCTTTTCTGAATTTCCAATACAAAAGGTCAATGAATGTCACCAACCACACTACTCTACTCCACTCCACACGATAGTGAATAATGATATACCATTTCAAAAGGAAGGCAGAATATATATATATATATATAGAGGTTGCGGTTCCTACGAGAACAAGTCTTATTGTGTATCATGATTCATGAGAACAATTTTATACCGTCGGATGATGAGTATTAAGGGTCGAAATTTAGGTAGATATTATAATTAAACAAAATTAATAATAACTACGAATAATCTATTCAACCAAAATAACTACGAATAATACATTTAACGATACGACACCTTCGTAACAAAACTAATAAAAACTACGATAAGTTCTGTTGTCATATATATATATATATATATATATATATATATATTACTATGGACCTTAGCTCAAAGAAGCAGAACAACACGTAAGAGTCTAAGATGGCTCGTGTTCATAACCTCTTACACTTTCTTGTGGTAACCCTCTTCACCTCCTACACCGTACAAGCATCATGGGTCCACACAACTCAATACACCGAACCCTCAAACCAGCCCCAAAGCCTCACAAAGCTCCACTTCTACTTCCACGACATCGTCAGCGGGCCGAAACCAACGGCGGTGATCATCGCCCAGCCGGAGAATGCCACATCTGTCGGATTCGGGACACTTGTCATGATCGACGACCCGCTCACCGTGGGACCCGACAAGAAATCGAAGATCATCGGTAGAGCACAAGGGGTTTATGGTGATGCATCGCAAGGAGATGGAAGTCTTGTGATGGCCATGACATTTAGCTTTGTAGAAGGAAGTTATAAGGGGAGTTCAGTTAGTATATTGGGGAAGTATCATTTGCAAGATAAGCAAAGGGAGATGCCTGTCATAGGTGGCTCCGGCGTCTTCAAGCTTGCTCGGGGCTATGCGCTTGCTACGACTACCATGTTGAACGCCACTACCGGCGACGGAACATCTCAATACAATGTGTTTGTTTTGCATTCTCATGTTTCTTTTGAATCTTTTATGTAATCAACATTTGAAGTTGCTTTGCAACAAGCTTATGTTACTATCAATTACGTACGACAACACTAGAACTTGTTGGTTTCAAAAAATGAATTACCCAATGACCTCTTGCTAGTGTGCGTTCATGTCAAACTACGACGATTATAGTTGTTGATGATTGTAAATATGATATAGACTATGGTGGTATAAACTTCCACACAAAAAAAAACTATGGTGGTATAAAATCACGTCCACGCCAATAGGTCGGTGACGATAGATAAAACCAATTGTAAATCTAACAACGTCAAATCAATAGGACCACCAATAAATCGGTGGTAAGGTCCATTTACATGCTGGTAGGTTGACAATTTTAGAGTTTGAAATTCAAGATTAGAACCCGATAGATTACGGAGGGAGAAAACCACGCCTAACAATTCAGGTAAGAAGGGTGCTATAGTGTGGCATTACGGAGTAATTAAGGTCGTTGATTCATTTGATCTAATGGGCTACAATCAGCCACATCATTTGATGATTTATGAAAGGCGTGGTGACTAGAATAACTGACTACGAGAGCAATTATGTTCATCTATTTTAAAAAAGGGAACGCGATGGCATTTTTTTAATTTCATGAGAAAAACCGTAACATTTATTATCTCGGTTCATAATTTTAGTTTAATTCGTTCAAAATTTTATACTATCCGTCTTAATAGTATTTTTAGTTAGTTCATGTATTGTTTTGTTAATTTTAGTAGGTATGTATTTATGCATTTTTTTACTTGTACAAGTTTAAAGTAATCGTACGCAATGTTCAAACTAGTGATATTCAAATTTTGAACTAATATTATAAAAGTTCATATTTTTAAAGTTTTGAATATTAGAATACTTTTGTTATAATATTATAAAAGTTGAAAATATTTATACTATTAGTTCAAATCGAGTGTTATATTAATTTAAACATTTTATTTATTAGTACATGCCTTATCTCAAACTTATGATTTTTTTTAAAATATGAAATATTTGTACGATATAATCTGAATTAACTTTACAAAAAATTTGAAAAAAAATAGCGGTTAGAAAAAGAAGAAGAAAGAACCGGAAGAAAAAAGTTCAAAATTTTATACTATTATTATAAAAATATGTGAACCATTAGTATAATATAATTTGAACTAACATGGCGAAAAATTAGAACGAAATGTACAAAATTTTGATCGAAAAATGGTCCGTTAGAAAAAAACCGGAAAAAGATAAAGTTAACACGTGTCGCGTCGACGTCGCTCCGTAATACCTAGACCAATCCGTATCTATATAATTTAATCAGAATAAATAATAGTTATATATTCTCACACAATTGAAGAGACAAGAGTACAGTACAAGTGAAGCAAGATGGTTTGCTTCATTTGAATGGAGGTGTCTGGTAAAATATTGTGGAAATATTGCACGCCTCAATGTGTTGAGTAAGAGCATCCCAACAGCTTCTCCATTTTAAAATATTTAGAGAATTTTAAAATTTTTTGGTTCAACAGATTCTCCATTATTCTCCATTTTATGGAGAATCTGTTGGATTTGATAAAAATATAAAATGTATATTTTTACTTTTAATTTTCCATTTTGGAGAAGGATTTAGGGAATTTGTTGGAAATGTTCTAAGGACCACAAATCAAAGTTTGGATTAATATATGGATGTTATATGAAGAAAAATCAAATGCTTATTAGTTTTTAAATTTTGTAGAAATATCACCCCCACCGAAATAATTGACTTGAAAATTATAAATTTCTCACCAAGAAATTTTCTCTATTATAGAACTCGACCGTATTCTTATAGGTTATCGTGATCCAAATTTCAGAATTCAGAAGAGATTATGTGGATCGAAATGTAGGATCTTTAGACCGAATAGTATGATTGTAAGAATAACCTTATCCCATTCCGTCTAAAATGTTATTTATACACAATATTTCTATATTTATTTGCGTATAGACTTCGCTATATAGTTTTTTGTTGCATTCCATTCCGTCTATAATCTTATTTTAACTTTATTTTCTTTTTTTTCATGAAACATTTGAGAAAAATATAAATTAAAAAAAATATTATTGATTTATTTGTGGAGTAGGACCCACTTTATTTTGCATTCTTAGAGGATTAAGTTGAACGGAGTGACTTTTTATTTAACTATTTACACCGGAAAAAATACATGGATGTAGGAATTTTTATTTAACTATTAACCCTTTTCACTAGGGATGTAGATAGTCTAAGGGTCCGTTTGGTTTAAACTCCGGAAACGAAAATATAATGGAAACGAATCTAGTCCATATATTTACTTTGTTCATAAATAATTTTGGAATCGTTTCTTATTATTTCATTCAAAATGCACTTGGTTCCTCCAATTTTGTTACCCTACAGGGTATCAAAAGTACTTAAAATAGAGGGAAGCAAATGCATTTTGCATGACATTATAAGGAATGATTTCAAAAACTTTCATGAACAATGGTATAGGACTAGATTCGTTTCCGTTCCGTTTTCGGAGTTTAAACCAAACGGGCCCAAGAGTGATATACTTGTACATATAAACTTGAATGATGCTCTAATGCTTTCTGAATTTCCAAAGAAAAAAGTTACCATTACTCCACTCAAAACATGCATCATTTCAAAAGGAAAGTATGTATATACCACAATAGAACTTGAGACAACCAAACATGGCTTCTATTCACCTACTCTTCCTTCTCCTTTCCTTCTTCACCACCAATCAAATTGCACACTCTTCATCAATCCAAACCTCAACTACTTCCCAAAACCTCACAAAGCTCCACTTCTTCTTCCACGACATCGTCAGCGGTCCAAACCCAACAGCCGTGATCATCGCCAGGCCCGCGAATGCCACCTCTGTCGGGTTTGGAACCCTTGTCATGATCGATGACCCGCTCACCATAGGACCCAGCCCGAAGTCCAAGCTCATTGGTAGAGCCCAGGGGATGTACGGTGTAGCCTCACAGGGAGATGACAGTCTGCTCATGGCTATAACATTAAGTTTCACAGAAGGAAGCTACAATGGAAGTTCTATTAGTATCATGGGAAGGTACCGTGTCAATGATGACCAAAGGGAGATGCCCATCATTGGAGGCTCTGGGGTCTTCCGACTTGCTCGTGGCTATGCACTCGCGAGAACTTACAACTATAATGTAACAACAGGCGACGCCACATCGGAATATAATGTGTTTGTTCTGCATTCTGATATTTCTTCTGTGTAGTATACTTTTGCACTATCAAGCATGAAAGGAATTCTGTAATACCAATATGATCATGCTTACCTAGTAGTTGGTCTTTACTAGATACATTCTGTTTCATATTATGATGTTTTTAGCTATATGTGTGTACCGGGTTGCTGATAACTTTATCGAAGGTGGACTGACCATGGACATGAAGTTTGGGCATTTGTTCGGCTTGTGAGTGTCTATATTTGCTGATGGTTTGCCGAAGATGAATAAGCCTCATGAGTTGCGGCAGGTTTAACATGATAGAATATGAAATTACTGTAAATAGAGGGATGCCTAAGGAAAATCATATTCATTCTCACATGTAAGGTTCATCCAACCCTCTTCCGCTTCTCCCTAACCCTACCGCCACAGCCGATTTTTCTTGCTTTCCCCTTCCCGACGTTCCTTGATGGCCGCAGAACGGAAATCTTCCTTCCATTCCGTCCTCGAAATCTCCAACATAAAAAATAACATTGCTCCGAATGCTTTTTGGGTTACCCTCTTTCGCGTTACTGCAAAAGCGCACAACGGTCTCGATCACATCGATGAAAAAGTTCCCCGACCAATATTGATAATTCTTTATGGCTCCAAGTCGACACTGCGGTTCTTCATTGGATCTACAATACGGTCTCAAGAGATATTCTGATCCAAATCAGTTCATATTCATTCTCACATAGCAAACCTACGCTAATTTTCCATTTTCTATGAATTTACCTTTGTCCAAAAAAAGAAATGATCATACTTAGAAAACAAGTAAAGTTGAACAATCCATATTCCTATGATCCAAAGTTCATCAAACAATCAAGATGTATAGGATCTCAATAAGGAGACACTAGGATTCACACTTGGCAACTTCAGCAAACACTATGACTTCACTAAACTATAAGAACAACAAATGAAAACAACAAAGCATTCATTCTCTACACAAGATAACAGCAGACAATTCAACCATACCGTCTAAACCGCCATGAGGAGACAGAATA
Source organism: Fagopyrum esculentum (assembly GCA_033239045.1). NCBI lineage: Eukaryota > Viridiplantae > Streptophyta > Magnoliopsida > Caryophyllales > Polygonaceae > Fagopyrum > Fagopyrum esculentum. Next base: position 3,225,554 of record BSUD01000006.1, read on the forward strand.
AAGAGGTCTATCCTGCCAACAAATAAACAAACATCCACCTTCTTCCACGAGTCTGTATCCTTCAAAGCTACCATTACTCTGCAATAGCCTTCTGGCCAGCAAGAGACACTGATAAGGCAACTGAACTCTTCCGAACCCGGCTAGTTCTAGTCTTTGGATCCATTTGTCGAGTTTCTCGTGTCTTTCTTTTCTTTCAGCCCCTTCACATGCCACAATATTTTTGATTTGCTCACCAAACAGCATCTTCTCAACCTTCTGTCTCTCTGCTGATGCCCTTGGTAGACTCGATTCCAAGCAATCGAATAATGCTGCATAGAAATTCAATGCTTCCATGACCCTCTCTATCAAGGAAGATCCATTGTGGTTTGCTTCTGGTTCTGTTACCACCACCACTTTTGGTGACAGTCCCCATAGGGAAGATAGAAAGGCATGCGAAGATGACGATGAAGCGGATTCAGGGCTCAGGTCCCGTCTGTTGTTATCATCTAATGATAGTAGAGTGTGTAACTGTGAATTTGAGGTTATGGCAAGAGCTTCTCCTGTTTTAACTCGCAGTTTTTCGACGTCGAGATTGTCTAGGAGACTAACAACAGGGTTGAACTGAAATGGAATGTCTAAATTTTCAGCTTCTTTGTTTAACTGAAGAGCCATTTGATCTAATACCTCCTTTCTGTGGTTAATGCCTGTGATTCTCAGATGAGGCGGTCCACCCGGCCGAGAACTGAAAGCCTGGAGAAGACTAAACCATTGAGCAGGCTCACAAGAATGTAGGTCAATGATGTGAACCATCTTCTCCCCTTCCATGGCTTCCATGATGGCTTGGTTTGTGATGAGATAAGAAAGTTTCAAAAAAGGACAAAGCTCAAAGAACAGCTTCTGAACAAGAAACTCCTCTGCAAATGAGGATATTTTTGTGGAGTTTAGAGCTTTGTGCAAACCAGGAAGTGCTTTTAGTGTTCTGTCAGCGAGTGCTTCAGTGAAGTAAGCAGCGATCCTCTGCATTGTGTCTCCGGCTGGAGATGCAAGGTGGGAAATACATTCCAGAGCTGTATTCGCATCCTCTATGCTGCCTGCAGCTACATGTTTGGTGCAGGCAAGAAGAAGGTGAATTAAACACAGACCTCTCTCCTCGGACTTCATCTCCCTAAGCCATGGATATGGTTGTCCTATTCCCGGAGGGAGTGACATTAGTGAGAAGTATTGCAGAGGTGATGACGCTCCGGATGACGATAACTCCTCTTTAACCATTCCTGCAACGAATTTTTCCACTAAAAATCGTCATTTAATTACAGCAATGGAGCATAAAGATTGTAATATCCAAATTGGCGAGTTTCAACTTCATCATGAAAGGCTCACCAGACTCAACATAGCACAAGAATACAGTTTATCTGCCTGGTATATCCTATTAGAGGCACAGATTGTAATTAATATCCAAATTACAGTTAAAATCTATCACTGCCTGGTAAGGGATTCTTACAAACCTAATAGATATCAAATCATACACATTACAAATACCTAGAATAACAAAAGGCAGCATGGTAAGAGAATCGAAACAGTAAAGTATTACCAGGACGAAACCCAGTTTCCACCGACAGATCAGCAAGGTGACTCCAAAGTTACAAGATCAAATTCCACCAATCCCAACTGGGTTTTCCAATTCAAGCAAAACCCAGAACAAAACCCGAATGAAGAATCAAAATAGGAAAGGAGGAGGGTGTGAAAATGAGAATCAAACCCACTATTTGGAAAGCAAGGGTTTATCGTGGGTTGCGCTTCTCTTGATCGATTTATTGTCGTTTGAAGAAGAGATCTCAGAATGGAATATAGAATATATGAAAAACAGAGCCCTCAATTTTAGCTTCACTGCCAAGCTTTATATTTGTCTTCATCAGCAATGGATGAGGAATAATAAGGATGGCTGATGAGCACAGAGAGAGAAGTTCACAGGCTTTTTTATAAGTTTATTCTCTTCCTACACACACAACAATTCAAATCCAAACGAACCAAACCAAATTCAAAGCACTTTTTTGGATTTTGTTTGGTTGTGGGTAGGAGTGGGAAATTGCGTGAATAATGGCTAGGGTTCAATCCATGTAATTCCAAAGAAACACACCATTTTTGCTTTCGTTGAGTTCCTAGAAGACAAGGGCAATAGAACAGGTCACCAATTTGTTTTAATGCTTCCAAGAATCCCCCATGGTAAGGACAAATGCAGGACAAAGATGGTTGAGTGTTCAGCCAGATTACAAAGTGCGCAAAATATGTTTCTTTTTTGCTATAAATATATATATTTTTATTATAGAATTTGGCCAGTGGGTTTCGACTTTGTGAATTTTGGGCGGAAGTCGTTGGATATGTAATAACTAATAAGTTAATAACTAATGTGTGTGGGGTTGGGGACTGCAATTCCCAGTCATTCACGTTACACAGTGAGCCAGTGAAACCCTAAAAACAGAATGATAAAGCCCGGCCCAATATTTCAGATTTGATAGTCCGTTGTCCATCATTTTTTTTCTTACCATAGCTCATTTCATTAAAAATGCACATTTTCTAAACTCACAATATATGGACATTTGAATGAATGTATTTCAATCTGGTTGCACAATTTGGATTACCGGCACTTAGTTTTTAAGAAAAACCTATCACAAACTTTTGCATTCATACTTCACAGCAAAAACACATGATTCAACATCGACGCAATCGATTAACAACACTGTTTGGTAAACAAACACACCAAAACCTCAAACTACGGTTAGCTTATTGAAAACTTCTCTTCATAGCACTTCATAACACAAAACACACAAAAGCCAGCCGATCATGTTCTACTAAGTAAGATAGATACTTCAGTAACCTTCGGCTCCGAGCAGGGTGAGGAGGAAAGTTTTGTAGTCCCCGCGAATCTCCTTCCCAATGGCATCCTCTAAGGTCACACTGTTCCTCTTGTAGTACAGCTCCTTGATCTCCCTCAAGTCTCTTTCGGCTCTTGTCACGATCACCCTGGTCAGCGCGTCTTCGTTTCTGCCCTTCTTAGAAAGGGCCTCCCTCACCACGCTTTCAAGATACTCCTTGGTTGACCAAATGCATTCGATGGCTGTCTCAAGCAGCTCCACAAACTCTTTGCCTTTGTTTGCTTCTAGACGCTACTCAAGAAACAAATTTAAGCAAGCATGCATATCAAGTTTACCAGAAACAATGCTCTTACAATTGTAATGATTTAAGTTATCTACAGGAATTCTAACAACTTTTATTACAATTGGTCCTTCATAGGTATAGAGTGTTAATAGTTCAGATGGGTATGCTTTATACCTTAGTGATGGAATCACCATAGACATCCTGGTAACGGAAGAAAGTAGCGACGAGCTGTGCTTTGCTCCTGGTACCCACAATCCTGAGGACCTCGTCATGACTAAACTCCTTGTCCTTGATGGCCTTGTGAAGGATCTCAGATTCTGCTTCAGCCAGTCTTGCATCCGTCTCCTTTGTCTCATGTCTGTAGGCACTAACAAGCAGAAGCAACAGCTGCAATGCAACTTTCAGATCAGCATCAATGGAGAATTAGCTTCTAGTTTGACTGAATGATAGGAGAAATTAACTTGCCCTGCGAATCTCGCCTGTTGAGTGAGAGGCGACGTCTTCCTCCAAGCTGTGCTTGTAGCGAGCCTGATAGGCTCTCCTGATTCCCAAGAACTCCTCGGAGCAAGGGAGACAGGAAAGCTCAACGATGACCTTGTAGTCGCCTTTCTTCAAAGCCACATTGGCTAAGATTGCTTGCCGATCCAAGGGTTCGTGCATCCATCGGTACACAGCTTTCTGTAACCATCATTCAGCACAATTCAACCCTCTCCCGTTACTATCCAAGAAGTTGCAACAAAGATCTTGATGTATATGAAAAACAGGACTCAATCCAAACAAATAATCAACCTCAGTAGTCACAAGCAAATTAAGATTCAAAATCTGAATCCGAAATCAACAAACTCAAACAATTCGAATTCAGAGCATGGCCAAATCCAAGCCACTGATCGAAGCACCTAAATCTAAACACTATCCAAAAATATATTGTGAAATAGATGAATGTAAAAGACCTCAAAATCTCCAGATAGTTCCTTTTCGAAACGCCTAATGAGATCCTCGCCATACTGCTCGGTATAGGCTTCTCTGATAAGCTTCAGCTGTGCTTCGTTTCTGTGCCCGATCACTTCGATTATTCCCTTCTCATCCGTTCCCCATCCTGCAAATTTCCAACAAAAGCAAGAAAAATGATCAAACACCGAAGTCAAGCTTATGAAGACTAAAATTCCAACACACACAAGCAAGGATCAATCAAAATCGATCTTAATGTTCTCGTAGCTTGCAGATCCGAGCCCCGAATAGAGTAAAAAGAGAGAAAAAACGGAGAACGAGTAGAGGAAGAGAGAGAATGTAAAATGACCTTCGCAGGCCTTTCGAAGAGCTTGAGCATCAGCAATAGGATCGGTGCTGAAAGGAGCTATCAAAGTAGCCATCGTCTCCCTCTGAGATATGAGAAATGATGTTTTTCAAAGTGTTGTGCAGTGCGGCAAGCCTTCAAACCCTCCCCTGTATTTATAGCAAAACCAGGGTAGTACAATGTTAATGAGCTGTAACCTGTAGCAATACGTTGTGTAATACTACTTTGAGAAAGTATAATGAATGTCATTTATGGAAGAAATTAAATTCGTAATAAAGAGTGATTCTCTCAATTGGGTTGGTACGTGAGCGTCGTGACGAGTTGGAGCAGATTTTCTGGTATTCCGGGCCCCACCATCCGACTGTTATTTTGCCACCTGTCAAACATGTGTTGAGATTTGGGAACTTATTGTAGTACTGTAAGTTTTTATTTATTGTATTTTTATTTTTTTTTAAAATGGAAAGCGGTTCGAAACAACGAAGCGGCGCGCCGTCTAGTGGTTCAAAATGCCGAAAAAATCGGCAGACGGTCTAACCGTCATGACACAAATAAGGGAGAAAAGAACTACACAAAAATACATCAAAATGAAACCGAAAGCAAAAAAGTGTTCAAGTGGAAAGCAGGATGATCCAGCCGCAACGAGCATAGAAGTTCATCATCAAAGTAAGTACACAGGGGAAGCCTGGGGAACAGCTGTGGACACCTCAGATTTGGACTGCAACAGGAGTCGATCACAAATCCACACCTCCTTCTCGATAAACGCACGAAACCGCTAGTACTGTAAGTTTATAGATATAAACTTATAAACTTATAAAGTCATAAAGTACTCAACTATGAATATGAGGTGTGTAGGACCGTAGGTAGAGTCCATGAAAAAAATAAAATATTTTAATTATGTATATGGGAGCGTAATAATAGTTTTTTAAAAAAATACTACGCTCTCCATATGCGTAGTTGAAGAATTTTATCAACTACGTACGTGAAGTGCATAGTTATGGTTACTAGTAGAGATTTTCGCCAGAACATTTAGAAATCACGTAAGTGTATTGCCTTCTTGCTTATATTAATTAGTTTAGTGTCCGCACTTTATGCGGGTTTTATCAAAAATAGAAAAATATATTATTTATATGATAAAAAATTATCAAAATTAATTAGGTAAATTATAAGTAATTAAGTAAAATCTTATATAATGTTATCTTAATTTATGGGTGCATTATAAAAAAAAATTAGGTAATTTAAAAACCTATTAAGTCAATCGTGAGTAATTTTAAAAGATAACTATAAATTTAATTACACGACCCACCTAACAGATACTAATATATTATGAAAAATGTATAATTTATTTAATATTCAAACTTTCGAACTATCAATTTTACTTGACAGTCAGGAAAGGATAACAAAAATTAAGGAAACAAATTTTCTATTTATACAAGTTCTCAAATTGTAAACCTCTTACTTGACAATCGATGTTGAATAAAAAAATCAAGGAAGGACACTCTATATTTATAGAAGTTATCAAATTGTAAGTCTTACTTGAAACCAATTTGAGATAGCAAAATTCATGACAATCGATGTTTAACAATACTCATTTTGCAATTCTCTTTGATTTCCCAAATACTTTACTTGTTCCATGACCTCATAATATACCATGTGTTCGTTGAAGGCTGAACAATCTTCTATTTCATGGCACGTCCCCTTGCAAAATTGACACTTTATATTAGTATATAAATTAGCAACGGAGGAGGTAGGATTACCTTCAACGAGTTTCATTAAGGCTTGCTCGATCTCAGTTAGCTTGTCAATCCTGTTATTATCTTTGATATTGTGGGCACCTCATGTATGTTACACTTCTTGGCGTACTTCCCGTGTGTTCCGCATCATTCACAAGATATTCTCAAGGTTAATCCTCATTTAATATCATAAATCCATGGGAGTTAGCGGTATCCATTAAATTTATGATAATATCATTTATACCACTATAAAATATTCAAGAAGTGCTCCATTTTTAAATCCATGGTGGGAACAAGAACGTATCAGCTCATTAAATCTCTCTAATGTGGAGTGGATGTTCTCACCATCCTGCATGTCGAAGTTAGAAATTTTCTCCCTAATTTCAGCAGTCTTATGGGAATGAAAATATTTGCTTAGAAAAGTTGTGGTCAATTCCTCTCAGGTGGTGAAGGTTCTTTTAGGGTAATTTTAGAGCCAAATAGAAGTCTCTCATGTCAAAGAAAAAAAATAAACAATCTCAAAGAACCAGGAGTAATATTCTCATAAATTAAGGTGTTCATAATATTTTCAAAATTTCACAAATGTTAGTGCAGGTTTTCGTTCAACAATCTTGAGAATTGACCATTTTGGATGAGCCTTATAATGGTCGTCTTGAGATTGAAATCTCGAGCTCCTAGTGCAGGGAGGGTAAAACATGATGCGGAATCCTTTGTCTTGAATTCATCCTTTTGTCCAATATTTGTGGGTGACGAGCCCTTTTAACAATGAACGTGTCATTTCGCCTAGCAATTTCAGCTTGTGGATCAGCCACATGAAGTTGGTTGTTCTTGTTTTAATCTTATCCTTTGACATTCTCTCATCCTAAACCGGTCATGTCTTGACTTGCAACGACTTTCTTTGTAGTACAACTACGCAAATATTATGAGTAGTTCGAATTTACTTTATTTTCTTAATTAACTAGAACTACATAAGTTACACGCATAGTTAATCGGGTCTTATCGACTTTAGTCCAACCACAACTGCACCTACCATAGTCATAAACTTAGCACGAAACCTTAAGTGAATTGAAAATTGATTTTGCAGGAGGAATCTTTGATCTTTGCGCCTCATGGTGTTTAGTGTCAAGTGTGTGAGTGATTGTGGTTCTACTTTAGTCTGAATAATAATGTAAAGGCAGAGGGAATCGACATGAATCTGCAGCTATTTTGTCCTAGTCTAATTTGCAATAAAACTTCAATTTGCTGTCGTCCTTTTTAGAGCATCTTCATCCCACACACTCAAAGTTTATTTCCTAAATAATTTTTTAAAAATAAAAATTAATGTCAGAAGGTGGTGTGGGAATAGAGGTAATAAGTGGAGAGAAGTTTCTTCTTCAAGAAATAAATTCTTCCAATTTCCTGCACAAAACAGAAATCAAATTTTTGTTTTGTTTTTAATATTTTTCTTATATTTTAATTGTTAGTTTATTTTTTGTTATTTTTTTATATTTTTAAATTTTGCTATAAAATAGGGAAGTAGATGAGTTATTTAAAATTTTAATTCAAATATTAGACATAAAGTTTTAAGGTTTAAAATATGTAGTAAAAATAATGGAAATAAAAATAATAATTTTATATTTAGTTAGAAAATATTTTTATCTATCTATAGACATTAATATTGATTATATTTTAATTATATTTTAATAAATTTTTTTAAAATATTAATACTTTAAACTTTTTTAATTAAAAACAACATTTATTATATTAATGCTTAAAATAAAGAAAAAAAACAAGAACTTGAAATATAAATAAACACAAAAATATAACAATAACTAAAACATGTTAAGCAAGGTCTTCCATTTCTTCGAAATCTATCTTCATTAAGCGTTCAAGATATTTTTCTTCCATGCTTCTTCTCGTGGTCTTACTCAAGAGAATTCGGAGTGTTGCGAGACGTTGTTTTCTAACCTTTATTTGTTCAATTCCCAATCGCATCTTCATCTCCTCCGCATTGCGTATTGCCAATAATAATAATAATAATAATAATAATAATAATAGTAATAATAATAATACATAAAAAATAAATAAAAGAATATAGGCTACATAAAGTAAGTATGGTGTTAAGAAACTATCACACAAATATGGAATGGAGAATTGAGTTTCTTTAGATGCGGTGGAGGAGAGATAAAATTGTAAAAATATATTAAGAAACTAAAAAATAGTTTCTCTAATGAAGATGCTCTTAGGTTGTAGTTCAACTACCTTTTATCTCGAATAACACCTTGCTTATTCCATGTCACCAATACAGGGCATATCTCTTCAAAGTGAACCTAAATTGTAAAGATTAGCTATTAAAGTTGAAGTCGTACGTAATAAGCTGATTAGTTGAACAAACCCTCTTTATATAATCACAATCACGTCCTTTTCTTGTCATCAACTAGTCATCAAAATTCAAAGTAATCTACACACATTTTTCATTTATGCAATTAAAGGTAGTATGTACTATGTTTGGAAAAATTATCCTTAGAATGGGGCTATTGGTTGTTCGAAAATATTCATTTAGGGCACAACAGAGGGTCGTCTTTTGTTTGGAATGAAATCTTCTTGATTACTATTTGGTGTTTATGGGGATGGAGAAATAACCGCATCTTTCGGGATACTATGGAGGTCACTGACAAGCATGACTTCGTTTTACTCTGTTACCGTGATAATATGTGTGCTTTTGCGACCAAACGTGTGACCGGTTTACTCCCAAGGAAGGAGGAGGTTCTTGTGCATTGGATTAGTCCGTCTCAGGGTTGGTTGAAGCTCAACACTGATGGTGCTTCTAGGGGCAATCCCGGGCTTGCGGTTGCGGGTGGGGTGATATGGGACCACCATGGGGATTGGTTTGTGGGTTCGGTGCGAATATTGGTGTTGCTTCTGCACCTATTGCTGAGTTATGGGCCGTCTTTCATGGTTTGGAACTTGCGTGGGAGAAGGGGTTCCGCCATATTATTGTCGAAGTTGACTATCTCTCTATTCTTCGTTTTTTCCAAGAAGGTGTGGATTCTATGCACCCTCTCTTCAGTCTTGTTCTTCGGTGCCAAGACTAGATTGTTAGATTTGATCACACTTTTCGAGAAGGGAATATGGTGGCGGATTCGCTTGCCAATTTTGTTTTCTCACTTTTGCTTGGTTTTCACTTTTTGTTCACTCCACCATCGTGCTCTATGAACCTTTTGTCTGACGGGGCGTGAGTTTTCCGCGTTTGACTCGTTTGTAATTTGTGTTTCTGTTTAGTTTGATCATCGGAGGGGTCCCCCTCTAATTCTTTCCGGAAAAAAAAAACTATGTTTGAAAAAGGTAGATTTTCATTATTTACAAAAATCCCCACTTTTCGTAATGTCACTTTTTTTATATACATTTACCATCACTTGTCATTTTTACATAATTTTAATTTTTAGATATCTATATATAATTAACATCTTATATACTAAAATAACTAAATCACATAATTTACTTATATAAGTAAATATTAGACTAATTAGATTTTTAAAAATACATTTCTATATACGTTTGCATGAATAATAATTTATTTATATAAGTAAATATTACACTAATTATATTAAATTTATATAAACTAACTAGGTTTTTAAAAATACATTTCTATATAAATTTTAGCAAATTCTTCTATTATATATCTTATATACTAAAGATTCTCGTGCACTGTTATTTGACCTAGTTTCGTGCAATCATCTCATCAATTTTACATGTGTCATCTTTTCGTTAATTCGCAACATACTAACATTTAAGTAATTAATATTTTAACAATTTTCATTCAAATTCGAGATCCTTACAAACTCTAATTTCATTTTTGTAAACATTTATGACAATAAAATTAAGTTTTTGATATTATATAATTAAAATAATTTAATATTTAACTTATTTTGATTATTATTTTAGCAATTTTATTTTTCTTGTTATTGTAGACTATAAACGTGATCTATTTAAAAAACTACAATATTATTATCAATTTTATATATGAATTATTATATATATAATTAGTAAAATAACAATCAAACAACTAAGTTTATCAAATTTATGGGTAATTTTTCGGATATAACTATTTAGTCATACTTTGTTTGATGGTGTGATTATTTTATATTTAATTTTTTTATACACATTTTATTATACGGATTTTTTAAAAAACCAATTTTTTTTATAAATTAAACCACCTTACATAAAAAATATTTCATTGAATTAAAACACAAATATTGTTTTCAAGTAAATATCTAATAAGTATTTGATCATATTGTTTGAAATACCTCTAACACCTCCAAAAGCAGGTTAGACGTTACAACGCCAAGAGACCCGAACAAGGCCTCCTAAGGCTTTAGATAAATTAAAAGATAACCATAAGGACTAAATTGCAACACGAGCGGCCTTGACATGCCAAGATAATAATAGATAAAAAGAATTTGAAGGACGTTCCATGAAGCCAAACATAATACGATACAATCTGCAATATGAGGCAAAGTGCAATGACCAACTAAAATCCGGACTTTAAAATGTAAAGAGGTCCCAAAGATAATAATCAAAGTTAGGAACAAGATTTAACGAGCAAGACCGCCCAAAAACCCAACCGACATGACTATCACTAGGGTTCCCGACCTCCATGCTCTTGAATTGACCATGTATCTGATTATGTCCAAAAAAAACAATCTGCCCCACCATGGTCGGGTTAGTCTTCCACATAGGCTAAGTCGATACATAAGGAATATCATTTATACACACACGACATATAAACATATATGATATTACAAGGTATTAAAAATACTCAAATAGTTCAAATAGTCCATCATGCATTGAAACTTATCAAATAACTCATGATAACAAATCTAGAAGTCTTAAATTATAAGTCATGAATCACAATCCAAATTCAAAAATCCGAATCCAAAATGATACTTCTTAAGTTCAAAATGACATGCACATAAGTCCAAAACATTTGGTAAGTCCAACAATATTCCACAAATCCAAAATAACACCTTATAAGTTTAAAATATCCGGAATAATGAATACATGGTCAATTGACCAAAATGGGGTAACAAGGTCTTTCCTTTCCCCTTACTAAAAAATCGTCTCAAAATCATCCAATCTTAATATCAAAACATGCTCGGACATTTTTACTTTAGAAAATTGTAATTCAAATCTCGGAATTATATTTTGAGTCAAAACATGTCCAAACCGAAATTGAACACGAATGTACCTTCTAAACCCAACTACAAGATGATTCCGCAGTCACTAATCAAGTGCAATCCTCGCCACCCACAACTGTTGGGCACAACCCCGCCCTACCGAACCACGATTTCCCACCACTGGAAGGCACCTTACGTATTCTCGATCTGAGTTTGGGTTGCACCTATCATAAATCGATAGATCGATTAAAATTTGAAAGTATGAGTGAATAATTTTCGAATTACAACTTGGAAAGCAAGTCAAATAAATCGACCATAAGTTGTGTTGTAAATTCGGGTTAATATTAATGCGCTATTGGACCGACTCATTTACATGAATATTAATTAAAAAATCAATATTTTAGTAATATAATCCACTCGGTAAATGGTTAAGGTGGGCCTACAAGTTTGTGGGTGTTGTTACTTGTGTGGGCCAATGCTCATCCACGAAACCACCAGAGCTCCAAATCAGCGGACAAGCTTGTCAAGTGGACAGAAAAAAAGGAATCAATACGTCGTCGTTTCATTAACACAAAACTGCTAATAAATTGAAACGTGACAAGGCAGCCAATCACGTAACCGGATTTGATCTGGCGTTTTGAGCCACTACTTAAGATACTGCTATTGACACGTGTCGATTCCAGACTCTCCCGTTTACTGTCTGCCTTCCATTTGGGCCCCATCTTCTACCGGCTGCCTTCTCTCCTCTTCCCACATGTTTTTCTCTCTCAACACCAAATTTCCCAAAGTTCTCGAACTTACTCGTGTTCCATTTCTGGTCAAGCTTAGATGCTTAACTGTTGATTAGGATTTTTCTGTTCATCGTCTCTCTTTCTTGTTTTTTTACTGGCGATGTGCAAATGGAGTTGTGAGCATGGGTTGAACTTGGATCTGGTGACCGGAAAACGTATTGGCTACTGTGGAAATGTTTGATTGGGAAGACCAAGAGGTGTGTTCTTCACAGTTCTATGCTTCTTCTGTAATTGTATTTTTTCTAAGAATAGTTTGGAATCAGAAAAGAGAGAAATCAGGACATTTCTCCGTTTTTATTTTGTTTTGGTTATTTTGCGAGGTGTGTTTTACTGCTATGGTGATTGGTTGTCTGATTGATGTTGATGATAGGTCTCTAATTAGTTCTGTATTAGATTTTGTTAAGTTATCCGTGTCTAGAAGATTTAGATCTCTACTTTGAAAAGCATGCAGTTCGGTTCTGGATTTCAGTTCGGTTCTAGTATTGTGAAATATATGACATACTGGATGTTTTTTAGATTATACTGGGTTGAATTCCAAAAATTGAGGACACAGGATAGTGTTTAGTTCACTTACTATGGTTTCTATGAATTCTACCATGGTTTGATGAGGTAGTTCTTTATCTTCCCTCCTGCTCTAGACCTCAAGATAGATCTACGGTAGTACTGCCAACTTCTCAAGCATATGTTTGGCCTTGAGTGGAATGTTTAAGTAGAAATTACAACAGGGTGTTGAAAGACATGTAGTGAATGATGAAGCTCCTTATTACCTCTTAACATGAAAATAAAAACAATTCCATAGCTAGCCAGATATGAATTAACTTTACTACATAACTAAATCCCAGGTATTTGCATTTGTCTTCATCAGATACCAGCTCATGTGACTTCCTTGACGCTCCAACTCTATGTAACTAATTTTTAAAGAGTGCTTGTTCAGGTCCTAAAAATGTTCTTCTGTGAGATCTAATTGCCCTTCGTTGATTCTTTTAGCTTGCCCCAGACCTTGTTATGTTGATTAAAACAGTCTCAGTGATTATCTTGTGGTAATAGTTTTATATCTTTGACAAAAGTAGTACCAATCGTTTGAATGATGCTCCAAAATGCAGCAATCAGGCCTGCCACATACTCCAACACCAAATACCATTCTTCTGATTCTGTGTTCGACACAGTGGGTAACTGCTCACCCAAAAGAGAAAAACTCTTTGTGCCATGGTCCATAGTGAACCGAATGAGCAACTATCTCAAATTCCAGCTTGTGTGAACATCTGTTAGCAAGCTGGATTTGATATTTAGAGCAATCTTCTGTTTCTTTGTACTGCAGCCATGCAAAAAAAATAAATAAAGAAGAAGCCTCAAAAAGAATTTAGACGTCATCCTCAAGGAAAACTAGCCCTATTTCTTATTCCCTTATAGGTATTTCTTAACAGATAAGTTCTAGTTTCATACCTTAAAATGATTGATGCACCTACTTAATGTATTAACAATGTATGTCAAACAAATGGCTACTTGGAATGTTGAAATTCGTAGTAAATCTTCATTTTCTGGGGATTGCCACAGTCCTTTATTTCTGACTAATGTAGACTTAATAATTCAGTTACAGAAGGCAATTGATTTTGTTTTTAATGTGCAAATTAGTATTAGTAGCCATATACAACCTTGATGCTCCTAGTACTTTAGCTCACTTCTTTTAACCATGCTGTTAGAGTAGTGGCATTGTTTAGTCATAGAACAATGTTCTTTCATAACAAGAAGAGTAGAAATCATGTTTTGAGCATTGTGTTTAATATTGTGAAACTCTATCACCTTGTTCTTATAGTAAATATAAATATCTAGTCATATTAATGAGTAAGTCTCTTGCAATTGTTCATACATTTTCTAGCTTGCAAACATAATATGGGGCGAGGCTGGTGATCACATTGCTACTTATCCTGAGGAAAGCGATAAGAAATCTCAATCAGTCCATGAAGATCACAACAAGAATGAAGCAAATGAACCTGCAAACAGTAAGCCTTCTGAACAAAAGCCCGCTGCCACTAAAACCAAGACGCCACCGGGTGAACTGGAGAATAATGAGGAGTTGTCTTTAGTTGCATCAAATTCTGATGTTAACTTGATAGGTACTTAAAAATGTCTTTCCTACAATTCAGCATCACGAGGTAGGGATGGCAACTGGATGGGTAAGGCATTCACTATTCCTATTCTTGTCGATCTGCTTGGTTCAAGGGTAATAACCCATGGTAGGAAGGCATTTGGTATAAATGTTCTCTAAGGCGTGATCAAATTTTCATTGCAACATTAGACCAAGAGGACACTTGCACCTTTTCATTTATCTGTATATACTACATCTGATTTCCTTGTATGTTGTAATTGGACGTAGTCCACTTTTAATTGCCGGCCTAATGATCCAGTTCAGCCTTTCAGGGTCTCTTTATAATTTTGTAGTCAATTTTCTTCTCCAAAACTGTAAGCATGTTCTAAAATGTAAAAACTTGCTCCCAATCCATCCATTTGCTATCCCTATGAAAAATGTCGTTGTTTCTCAGTTATCATGGTTGCTTATATGTGATTAGATTTCCTTACAGGTAAGAATGCTGATCCAGAAAAGGGTCCTGAAAATTCTGAAAATCAGACTGAAGATGGAGAGCTTGATGATATTATTGACAACAGTTGGGTTAATATTGAAAGTTTTGATGATCTTGATCAAATATTTAGGTAATAATGGCTTCTTCTCATGCGATCTCGTTTTCATGTTTCTATCCCCAGATTTATGTCTTAATTAAATAAATGCGAGACTGGGTATATCATAACTCATATAAGAATATCAGATATTTGCAGTTGTAAACCAAAATTTTGTTATTTATGTCAGAGCTGATTTAAAGTGTACAGTTCATATCTTATATTAGAATATTAGATACTTCTAGCAAACATCCTTCTTATCGTTCTTGACATGAGTGCTTAGTACAATTTTCTATTTGAGCCTGAAGTATCTTTTATGTTAAATCACACTATGGTTCATTCTTCTCGGTATATGATGTAACTTGACAAAAATAGAATTTTAATTAGCTTAGTATGAAATGGCACATTAAGCACAGAAATCTCAGGTGCATCCATCAGCATATGCTGTCACAAAAACTGATCATTCTGCTTGCATTTGGCACAACGAATGGCATATTAAGCACAAGTTAGCAAGAGTTTGTAATCTTTTGTCCATTAAAAATCCAAATGGAACCCCAGCAAGTCATTGGTAACGCCTAAAAAATACTTCAGGTGCACCAGCTGTCGCCACATCTGAAAAGCTTTTGCAAGAGAAACCAAACAAACACGCGTACTGAATATAAATAACCATCTCTAAACCTCTACCGTTTGTAGAGAGCTCTATTGTTCCAACTAAAGTGAACAAACTATTAGCAAGTTTTTCATTCGAACCAGATACCTTAGAAAGCAATTTAGTCTAGCGGGAGTGTTGACCTTCTAGAAAAATGGGAAAACATTATGATGCAGCAGGTTGGAGAGAATCATAGAAGATCCAGTACTTTTCTTGTGCATATTACTCCAATTTCATCATAGTGATTGTTGTATCTTCTGAAGAGAGATCTCTATTGTTCCATCTAAAGCGAACAGACTATTAGCAAGTTTTTCATTTGAACCAGAAATTTTCTTGTTTATGTTGATTTATCTGACATGCTATTCACACAAAAGTGATGATTTTGCAGTAATGATGAAATGGTGGACCATACCAGTCTTGATAGCACAGATGAGTTTTGGGCATCATCCAGAGATGTGCTAGACAATGCTGTGAAGTCCTCATCCCTAGGTCTGGACTCCACAGGTTGGGGGCTAGAAGCTCTAGGGAACTCGTCTGGACAGTTTGGCTTTAGTTCTGAGTATATGCACTCCGAAAATCAGTCATATGGCAGTGCGTACGAAAGAGAAGCAGATACTGCATGTTATACACAACAAATATTACAAACTGGATTTGATCAGGAAGTAACTGATGTCGTTGATGAGCCAAAATTGATCTCAGAAAAGGTTAGACTCTAACCTGCAATGTAAGCAACTTAATCTTACTACATATAATTCAAATGTTCATTTCTCCTACAGACGACAGATGTGTGCATAACTGGAAAGACCGTATCAGAACCTCAAATTGCTGCTAGAAAGTCAGCCTCTACAAACAAATTATCAGACAAGGTAAACATATCTAACCCTTCCCCGTATCTTAACTAGTAAAAGATGGAAATGAAAATGAGCATAGGCTGTGAGTCTGGAAAGACCGTATCAGAACCTCAAATTGCTGCTAGAAAGTCAGCCTCTACAAACAAATTATCAGATAAGGTAAACATATCTAATCCTTCCCCGTATCTTAACTAGTAAAAGATGGGAAATGAAAATGAGCATAGGCTGTGAGTCTGTGACGTGTTTGTGTATCACAAGTAATTTATTTAGATATGTGTTGCTTAGAATAATAAAGATACTATTTATTTTTTAAAAAATATCTGCTCTATGAAAACATACAAAGAAAATTAGGGTCTAAACCTTTTCCGCGAGCTTAGTTAACCACATGAATATTTTTAGGATAAAAAAAAAGTTCAGGCTTTGTAAAAAAAACAGATTAGTGTAAGGGCTCCATTCTGTCACTGAAGTTACATTACAGCTAGTATAGTTCGCCGCCAAGGCACGGTTATAATTTCAAAGTTTAATAGGTAAATATGAAATAAAATTTATAGTTTATAAAACAATTTTGATGTATCGAATGGATTTAATTATTAATTCGAAGAGAAAATAAAATAAAATATTTATTATTAAATTAATTATCATTTTAGATGAATGATAAAAAATATCAAAATTTGTAATGTTAAATAGGAAACTTTTATGTTTTCAGTTTAAAACAAAAATGATTTTAGGTGATTGTAAATATGTTCTTTAAAGAACAAAGAAATGTAAGTCATGTAACACTTTTATTATTAAAATTTTTACATTTGTTTATTTAACAAAAAATATTATATATTTATATCCTAAAGTTGGAATATTTATATGTTCAAGTTAGAATAGAAAACTATCTAATCATCTTATAAATAAAAGTGAAAAGATTTTAAGAGTATCTTAAAAAATATGTAGAAGATTGTGATAAGATTAAAAATAAAAACAATAATTTATTACCTATATTAGTGATTTTGTATTTATTATCTAAATAATAAAATTATAAAATGAAAATCATGAGAAAATAACATGTGCACGAAGTTCTAGATATAGGGAAAAGCACTACGTTTTGAATTTTCACCCTTCCGTTTCTTCCTGAAGAGGCTTGCTTCATATTTCTGAAGCTGAAAATGCCTTGCAACATTGTTTATTTATGAGAATTTCCTCTGGGTACCTTCGAAGTATTGCCTTTTTCTCATGATATTTACATGCTTTCAAATTTTCTCTTGGTATCCTCAAACTTTTAAAACACTTTACTTTGTAAAAAAGTTAAATTCTTTTATTACTTCTGTATACTTTATATAAAATAAGTTAACCTTTAGATTCTTCTTTTTCCTTTTCTTTTCTTAATCTTTAAGGGAATATGTATAAACTAACAAAAAAAAAAGGTTAAGGAGAGGAATGTTTTAAAAGTCTGAAGCCACCAAGAGGAAGAATTTTGAAAAACTATGGATACCAAGAGAAAAAGACAATACCTCGAGGGTACCAACAGGAAATTCTCTTAATTTATATAGCATTGTTTATTTTTTACAGTATTGCTATCCATATTCCCGACTGCTGAATTTCAGTATATGAGGAGCTCTTAATTTATATAGCATTGTTTATGTATAAACTATGAATGACCTATATAGTACCGCTATCCACATTAGATAGGTGGCTTTATTCGTCTACAAAATGAAGATGAGAGCATGATTCATATAAAAGACAAATCTCACCCAAAATTTTCCCCTAGAATAGACTGCTCTAGTTCTATAACTACAGAAGCTACTCGGAGTAAAAACAAAATTGATTGAAATTGTATTCATTTTCACATAGGGCAACTGGTTCAGATCTCAGTTCAAACACAAGCTAAAATCAGACAAGATTAACAATCATAGACAAGTACGTCATGCATACAGCACATGGGTACCACCTGCAATAAATGTTCAGCAATATGATGCCAAATTTGTGCCGGACACAACTAAGAATTATATGCCTTCTGTCCTTGATCCCCAAAAGGTCCCTCAGCAGTCCGCATGCTTGGCGTATCAGCAATTTCCAAATCCTTATTTTGCCACATACTCGTACGGGAATCTCTCGGATCAATGCACTACCATGTCTGTCCTGCCTGCAGCAGATGATGGACATCAGCCTGTTCTCCTAAATGCTGAAACTTGTCTTAGTGACAAAGTTTTTACAGGCAAATCAACTAATGCTCCCATAAAACCTCAGAACATGACACCCCAAGAAAAGATTGAAAAGCTGAGGAGGAGACAACAAATGCGGGCTATGCTTGCTATTCAAAAACAACAGCAGCAATTGACTCACCCAGTCCCAGGTACTAGTTCCCAAGAGGATCAGATTATACAATTAGAGAGAGCAGATTTTAAATGTGAAGAGAAAATACTTCCTACCTATGACCCAGATTCTCCTGTAAAAAGGGATGATTCTAGTTCAATCTCAGTTGAAGCGGATAATCACAATATGGAAGACACAGTATTATACCAGCTACAAGATACTGTTACCAAAGTAAGTCAACCGCACACGAAAGTTTTTTTAATGCAGTGATTTTAAGTAAAAATCTTTGAGAGAGTATTGGGTTTATGCAGTTGGATATGAACATAAGACTTTGCATAAGAGATAGCTTATTCCGTCTGGCACAAAGTGCTAGGCAAAGACAACATACAAGTGATTCAAGCAGTGCAAACAGAAGTGTTGGTTGTGAATCCAACATTTTGAAGGAAGACATACGCAATCAAGAGAGGTTAGTCAAACAAAATTTCTTGCAAATATATATTCACCTGAACATGACTTGAACTCTAGAAGCTGGCTCATATCAGTAGACTATATATGGTTTTATTTTAATTAAAAATGAAAACCAAGGACAAGCTGCATGCACGTATTTTGTTCTCTTTTTCTGTTTGTTAGTTGAAGTACATCCATTTCTACTTGTTTTTAGCTTTGTGGTTGTAATCAGTTTATTTACCCTCTTTAGGAAGTTGTAGAACTTGTGATTATGAATTTATAATTTTAAATCTGTGACATAAAAAGTTTGACCTCTGCTCTCTTGGTTTCGGTTGTCCGGTTTTAAGTCAAAGGTTCCTTAGTCTCACGAATGAGTAGACAAGTGAACTTATAAGAAATTCAGAATTAGTGTTGTTCCGTTTAAGTCAATTTTCATGATTAAACCTAGTTGTAATCACCGAAAAGGTTTAGACAAACGTCCTTATATGATTTAAGTTTCAATTGCATGCAAAAAGCGTTATTAGTTTGTTGTTAACTCTTGACTCGGATAGTGTTCGAATCACTAATCTATGAGCTTTACTTCTAAGTGTGTTCGACCCTACACTGGGATCTGTATGCCTTCGTGGGATAAGACTTATACATCTCATAGACTAGAAGTTTATTGTTACAAAAACGGAATGATCTTCAAATGTCTCTCCCTTTTATAGACATAGAATAGGGGGGCATGGTTTGAGGGGTTTTAAACTGGCAAAAAGCAGTTGAGAGAAGTAAGAGTTAGTTACTAGGAGTAACTGAATTGGCCCAAGGTCCATAAGCCCATGCCAAACCCTAACCACCAGCAGCTATGGCCAACCTAGGTCCAAATGTTGCTCTAACCTGCTCCAATCACTTTGACACAGCACATAGCTTCCCAAAGCAATCTATAAGCTCATGTAAGGTCAGATAAGGCTCCCCCCATTCACCAACGCAATATCCATAAGCTAGCTTAGGCAGGCGTCACAACTAGTCACCTAATTTAAGGCATTCCATGGACATGTGAGCTTGGATTCCTCTCAAATATTGTCACAACCTCCCTTAGTCCATACAAGGACAAATGGAAAACAAAATACCTGGCTAAAGTGGTTTGAATCACAAAAGCACCGGCCTTGCAAAATCTGACGCAATTTTGACTATCATAGACAAGACATGACAAGGCACTTCATGGGCATTTGAGCTTGGATTCCACTCAAATTTTGTTTCAACCTTCCTTAGTCCATATAATGACCAATGGAAAACAAAATGCTCAGCAAAAGTAGTTTAAACCACAGAAGCGTCAAGCCCGACGTGCCCATGACCCTAAGGTGCATCATGGCGTGACTCAATGACCTTGTCTTTGTGTCTAGTTTTCCTTGTTGTGTTTCTTTCCCTATTTAACCCTAGATACTCGTTAGTGCTGGTCACTTGTCTTGGCTCCCGCAACCAGGACCTTAGTGACACAGTTGTGAACACACTTAGGGCCCGTTTGGTTTTAACTCCGGAATCAGAAACGGAATGGAAACGAATCTAGTCCATATATATACCATTGTTCATGAAAGTTTGTGGAATCATTGCTTGTGGTTTGAAGGAATTGAAGTAGAGTTTGATTACTTATGATACCTTATAGGGAAACACAATGTGGGGAAGTAAGTGCATTTTACATTAATCCACAAGGAATGATTCCACAAAATTTCATGGATAAGGTTATACATATGGACTAAATTCGTTTCTATTCCGTTTCCGTTTCCGTTTCCGGAGTTGGAACCAAACGGGCCCTTAGTTTCTACGACTAACTCAATTGTTTCATGGAGACTAAACACAAATCTCCGACCTGCTCAGTGTTAGAACCCCACTAGAAGCAAGAATATGATCCTAAACAAAGTAGTTATCATTTGTCTTATTGAACGTGTAGTTCCTGTAGTCAATCTGTTGTTTGATTAGGAAGATTATTTACAAATTAAAAGCATCTACTATGATTGTCGTTTGTTTATTCACCTGTGATATATATATCTCATTATTTTCAGTTTCACGAGTTTGCCTAGTGCTGAAACCGAGACCAATTACATAGATCGTGCTGTGGCTCACTTGCTATTTCATCGGCCAATAAAGTCATCAGTAAAGCACATAGGGACTCCCGAATCATCCATTTCCCCGAAGATGCCACCAGATGTAGAGATTGGCACTTCAAGCAGCCTGCCATTCAGTTTGGTGACCAAGAGTTCTGCAAATGAACAATGTATTTCTGCTCATGGATTGACAACTCCTCACTCAGTCAAGGCGTCAAAACAGGAAGATTTGTCTGAACAACCGGACACAAATATGGACATGAATCAGAAAATGAAACAAAAGATGGTGGATAGTGAAGATTGAAGTCTTTGTGGCATTGGATGTGCATATGATCATTAGGGTAATTCCTTCCTTTATTACTTCCATGCAAGCTAACTACCAAATCCTATTGTCTTATCGGATTACTCAGCCCACAAGATCGCTGATAATCATGCTGTACATCTTGGAAATCAATCTCGCAAAGGAAGGAGGCATGTGTTGCTGTTCTTGAAGGCATTTATTTTAAAAATTATGAACTTCACCATCATCATCCACTTGCTAGTTAATATCTGTGGTTTTGTTATTCCCAGAAGTTGTGAAACTTCATATGTCTTGTTCATTGATCTTTAGTTGCTTCATGCCTCTGATGTGGATAATGGATATGGCAATCACATTTTTGCTGTTTCCCTATCCATGAACATATTGTTACAAAATCTCTCTTCTGAATTGAGGTGGCATGTAATGTGCCCAGGTTCAGTTGGTATACTTCCGGAACATGGTCTAATTTTTCTTGTGCATTTGTCTGTTCCGAATTCCGAGTCACGCTTCGCCCTCGAAAACTTTATCGGATCGAAATTCCGCTCTGGTCCGATCTTTGGTCCAGGTTTCCGGTCCAGATTTCTAAAAATTCCGGTCCTCCGGTGCGATCCGGACCAAACTCAGATAATTTGGTCCGGCCCGAACCGGTTGTACACTCCTAGCTTATTACGACAAACCAATGTGTCATATTTAATAAATCAATGATATGGAATGGAACCGGTCCGGTTCGGACCGAACTTGGATAATTTGGATCCAAATCTACCTTTAAGTACTGGATCGGTTGATTGGTTTGATCCACTTTCAATTGCTATCTTATCCATATTAATTTCTTGACAATAACCTGCTCACATAAATTGTCTTTAAACCAAATTTAATGCCTTGAAAATAAAGGTCTCACACATTGCTTAAAATGTTCTTCATTTATCCATCAAAATGTGAAGCATAAATTACAAAAGAAATGGACATTCAATCTAGGGCAGCAAAGTGAATGGCCTTTATATGCATCCTCAGGCTTAAAGTTATTCATATTTATTGTAACATGACAATACTACAATGCACGAAGATCACATAACATGGTGAAACTGAATCACTACTGATCTTGTTACGAAATCTTCACTCTCCTCTAGCAACCAAGCTGAGGAGGAAATCTCTATAGTTTCCTCGCGCTCTATGCTCGATCTTCTTCGTAAGATCAACCCCATATCGGTTCTTGTACTCTTCTCCTATGTCCTTAAGGTTGGCGTCGGCATGAGATATAATTATCCGAGTCAGACCTTCTTGTGTGAACTCGTCCGCACCCTCTTTCAAAGCACCATCTAGAGCCTGTAACCATAATGGATTCGGCATTTCAATGATCAATCTGTAAATTGTTTTGAAATCGAGCATTTCGGTGAAATTTGGTAACTCACCTCGCTGAAATAGACCTCTGGAGTACACAAGCATTCCATTGCTGTTTTCAAGATCGATGCACCCTCAAGTTCCTTCAGAAAGGGAAGGGGAAAAAAAGGATCAGATAAGAATAGAAAAAATAGAAGCTACGAAACGTTTCTTGATAAGCTTACATCAATGATGCTTTTGTCTGCGATTTCCTTGTAATGCTCAAAGATGGCCTTGAGATGGAGTTTGCTCCTTGTTGACAATATGGTCACCACATCATAGTTTTCAACGGTTGGTATCTTCTGATCACCTTGAATGGCATCATGAAGAACCTTAGCCTCGGATTTTGCAGTGTTTTCGTTCACACGAGGTCCTTCGTATCGGTAAGAGCTGACCAGGGCTACCAAAAGCTGTTCAAATACATCTCATATTAGGATTATATAAGATTAAACAAAGAAATGGTGACACATAATTGGATAACTCGAGTCCCTGTTGTATAGTGACCTTTCTTTCGGCGCCATTGACATGGAATGCGACATCCTCTTCAATGGAGAGGTCAAAGAGGGAATGGTATGCTTTCCTTGCTCCCAATAGCTCTTCAGATGATCGAGTACAAGCAACTTCAATGATTAAGTTATAGCCTTCTGCTCCCTTGGCGATAGCCTCCTTCAGCAAGCGAGCATCTCTTTCCCAAGGGTGCATCGTCCACAGAACTATAGCACACTGTAAAAAGAACCACCGCAAAAATTGAAACACAATTCGATCTTCTGATCAAACATCAGATCACTAAACCACAGATCCATCAGCCAAGCGCTCGATTAGAGATCATTATCCTAAATATTAGAAAAAATACCTTAAATCGAAGGAACTCGTGACGCAGCTGAGTGATGAAATCCTCATTCCACTTTTCAAATTGGCGCTCGTCTTCTGAGAAAAAGTCGCGCGTCGACTTCCTGAAGGTTTTCCTCTCCTCCGGTCGCCATTTTCCCAGTGTTGATACTAAGGCGCTCTCTTCAACTCCAAGGCCTGACCAAAATATTCAACAAATTTGACTCCATCAAAGCAACTTTGTCCGAATTACACAATTCTGAACAACAACAAAAATGCTCATTCGTATAAAGTAAATGAAAATTTTTGAAGTGAGAAAAAGAAATTACCAGAGAAAGCAGTGGCAAGAGAACCAAATCCATTTTCGAGAGCCATTATGGACGAAGAAAGACGACGACGAGAAGATCGGAGTTGAAGAGAAGCTGTAATTGGCTAGCAAGGATGAAGTGGCAGAGAAAAGACGCAGAGGTTGTAATTATATGTTGGTTAGACGAGGACGCGGCTGTCATTTATCAATACTTTGAGGTGTTTTTAATGATAAATTAAAATAATGTAGTTTTTACAGCAATTAAAAAATATTCACCAGTTTGAAGAACATTGAACACGAGATGGAATTAATGAACAATTACCATGTGGAGCTGTTTTTTTTAAGTTTTGCAGAAACGTCCTTGGGTTTGTCCGTATTTATGGTATTTCACTTAATTTTGCAGAAACGTCCTAGGAACTACCTAAAATTTAATTATTGACGTATATAACGTAATTTTAAAAATAATGTTGCTTAAATGATTTTAGAGTACTCCTGTCGTTAGATACCACAATGCTCAAATGCTTGCTATCGAAATGGGTCAATGTCAAGCATAAACTTATGTTCTAAAAAAACGCCTCCAAAAGACCATAAGTTTAGGACTTAACACAATTGAAATCGAGGGAGATAACCTTAAACTTATTAATTCAATTAATCAGATTTCAAAACCGTCATGAAAAGTGGATATAATCATTTATGACATCCCTATTTTGATTTTAAGGTGTTCACAAGTTACAGTTCAACATGTTTTTAGGGAAATCAACGTTGTCGCATAAAAACTCGCTCTCTTTACCATTGTATGGACATGGACGACGGGAGTCCACCCACAAAACGAAGAACTCATCTAAAAGAATGTCATAGGACGATTAACTTCTAGATTTTAACCCTGCTTATTTTTGTAACCTTTTATATAAAAAACATATATATAAAGTAGATGTGAAAGTGTTTTGGTTTCATATGAGAAAAGTGACTTTGATAAAGATAATAATAATTTATTATCCAAATAAAATGTTGGATTGAAAAAGGGAAAATAATAGTGTTACATGCATGATTGAGGATGCATGTGAAGTGGGGCAAGAAGTTGTATAGTTTCCTCTTGACAGTATAGTGTGATGTGAGAACATTCATATGAATTACCATATTGTACCACATATTATTTAATACAATTTCAACCATTACAAAGCTGTACACATTTAATGCAACAATTACAATTGGTCAAGTCTATCTCTTTATTTTTATTTTTATTTTTCTTCTTGTACGAATTAATTACCTAACCCCTTCAGTCTCGTGCAACACATGCATAGGTGTCATTGACCCCATCCATCACAATCTTAATTTAAGGATTGTTGTAAATTAAATTTGTGAAATATAAGTCATAATATATTGACATATATAGGTGGCAACTGGCAAGTGTCTCCACACTGTAACGTACTCGTGCATCACGCTTTGTTCGATAAATAAAAGAATATAACTCAATTATTCATATCAATCATCATCTCTCTACAAACCAACTTTATTATATTATTATAATTTAAAATGATAGTGGATTTTTAGTAATTGATAAAAAAAATTAAGAAAAACATTATAATAATATGATTGTGTGCTCTAAGACTATGTACATGCTTAAGTAAAAAGGGTTAAATCTTACATTTTATATCTAAACAAATTCCTATATTTTATGTATTTTTTTCGTCGTTAAATAAAAATTCACTCTGTTCAAATATAGACGTCATCTTCCAAAAGTGCAAATTAAAATGGGTTCTACTCCTCCCCAAATAAATCAATAATATCTTTTTGTAATTTATTTTTTCTCAAATATTTTATGAAAAAAAGAAAAAGTAAGGTTAAAATAAGATTATAAACGGAATGGAATGCAACATAAAGCTATATAGAAGGAGTCTATACGCAAATACGTAAATAAATACTGTGTATAAATAGCATTATAGACGGAGTGAGATGCGGTTAGTCTAAGGTCCGTTTGGTTCCAACTCCGAAAACGAAAATGGAATAAAAACGAATTTAGTCCATATGTATATCTTTATTCGTGAAAGTTTATGAAATCATTTCTTGTGGTTTCATGTCCAAAATGTACTTGTCTTCCCACAATTTTGTTCCCTCTATAGGGTATCAAAAAATAATTAAATTCAACTCCAATTATTTCAAACCCTAATAAATTATTTCAAAAACTTTCATGAATAAGGGTATACACATAAACTAGATTTGTTTCCATTCTATTTTCGATTTCGGAGTTAAAATCAAACGAACCCTAATAGTCTAATTTTTTTGTGTCAATGAACTAAAGCGATATTTTTTTTTATTTTGCCATTTTTTTAACGTAAATGCATAGTTAATGACTTTTATACTTCAATAAATACATTTACTTAGAAATCGGTTTAGTTTATTAGATACGTTAGCAGTTCGAAACAAATTGGATATGTTTGCTATATTTAACGATTTCATAATGGAGGAGAATTTTAGTTATTTATTAATAGAGGCATAATTTAAGAGTTTATATATTGAATTTTTTAATCTATTTTTATTAATTATAATTTGGTATACTATTTTTGTAACACTTTTTTAAATAATATCTTATTTTCTATTGTTGAGGAATAATTAGTATTTATTTCAAACAACAATAAAAAATTATTTACATTTAATATAAAACTATGGAAAATTTTAAGAAAGTGTGATTTAATTTCACACATATAATAATATTTTTTTCTATGTAAAGTTTAAAAAAAGTCCACCTACCCGAATACTAGTTACAGAGTAATACTTATGGTCCGTTTGGAAGTCTAGCTTATACTAAGTTATATTTAAACTTATTTATAGATCGATTATTAATTCCATAAATTTTAATAACTATTAAATAATTATTAGTTTCATAAAATTTTCATGTAGTTTGTGTCTTATTTAAATTATACTTTTGTTTAACTCTATTTTTTTAAATTAATATTGTTATTTTTCACTTTAAGAGTAATATAAAATCAACAAGTCAAACTCACAATTAAAATCTAGCATATATTTTACAGTCACAATTTTTTAAATAATAATTTAAATCACAATAATTTTAAAAAGTATTTGATTAAAGTGCGGTTGTGTTTAGAATAATTTTAGAATATTTAAGTATCCAACGTATCACTTAATTCAATTAATTATGAAAGGGGCGTGTTATATACACAATTTTAAATTTACTTGGTACTGAATAAGAACGCTTTGCGGTGACGCTCAAATAGATTTGAGCGCTTTGCGACGGCGCTCAAATCTTAAAATAAATAAAAAGAGCAAAAATAAGAAAAAATGGGATTTTGAGCGCATGGCGCTGGCGCCCAAAACCCTGTTTTTTCTTATTTTTGCTCTTATTTTTTATCACGATTTGAGCGCCTTCCTACTTTTGCTTTTTTTTTATTAAAGATTTGAGCGCCTTCGAAAGGCGCCGGCGCTCAAAATTCTTTGTTTTTTTTACTTGTTGAGCGCCATCGGAATGTGTTTGTTTTTTACGCTAGTAAAACATACCTCGTGCATTTAGCTTTTTCGTAAAAAAATGACTTTGTCTTTTTTAACTTTTTTGCAAGAAAAAAAGTAGAAAACGTTTCTAACATGTGAAAAGCCATAATCAATGTGGAGGAAAAAGTAGAGATGATGAAATAGAAGCACCAACCACAGCCCTACCTGTCAAACAACCACATCATCATCGACCTTCTCGTGGAAAATTTACAGTTCATACAAGGAGATAACATGAAGCATATGATCAAATTTTTAAATGTGGGTCTCTCCTCCTTGGGTGACCCCATTGGAATCGGTCCCCTTTGTCCTCCAAAGTGAGATTAAGCTATTCCGGTCCAAATATCAAGTTTCTTTTTTAATCATCCGCCATGGATACGGAGATCGGAAGCTCAACAACAAGAAACAGCAGAAGAACAACACTAAGAAATGTAGTTAAAAGCAAAGGCACATCATCAAAGAAACTTCAATCTTCTTCTTCTTCTCAAAAAGGTTCGATCCATAAGCGTGTTCTGAAGTTTCTGGTTTGTGGTTGTGGTTATGAAAATATGGGTACACTTACAATTCCTGATGTCGTTCCTTCTCCTTCCCATGATGCTCAAAGGCTCAAGAAAGCATTCCAAGGTCTGATCTCTCTTTTTCATTAATTATTCTGCTTTTGCGGTTGAATTTGATTAGCTATTTGTGATTAGGTTGGGGAACTGATGAAAAGGCAATTATAAGAGTATTAGGTCACAGAAATGCAAGCCAGAGGAAGGAGATCAGGGAAGCTTATCAATTGCTTTGTAATCAGTCTCTAATTGATGGCCTCTCGTCTGAACTTTCCGGTGACTTCGGAGTAATAATGCTTTCTCTTCAGCTGTATTTTACTTCATATTTTTTATTAAACACTTACCTCAATCAAGGATTGCTTACAGAGAGCGGTGATTTTATGGACCTACGATCCTGCTGAAAGGGATGCAAGGCTAGCAAACAAGGCATTGACAACAAGAAGGAAGGGAATCAAGGAATATCAAGTGATAATCGAAATAGCATGTGCATCATGCCCAAATCATCTTGCTGCTGTTAGGCAGGCTTATTGTTCACTGTTCGATTGTTCACTCGAAGAAGAAATACTATCAGCTGCTCCTCTGCCCATAAGAAAGGTAAATATAGAATGCAACATAGATGTTCTTGATGAAGGCTTGCTATTTTTTCAGGAATGAAATTGGTTAAGGGAAAGAAAAGGAAAGTGAAATGATTGGATTAATTTCATGTGTTAAAACAGAAATAACTTTTGATTAATTCGAAATCATTCTGTTATCGGGAATAATTCTTAAAGCTTTCAAACGAGCTCTAAGTTTCCGGTCTTGTTACTTCAGCTTCTCGTTGGATTAGCGAGGTCTTACAGATACGACAAGCAATTAGTCGACCAGGAGGTAGCCAAATCTGAGGCAGACAAACTTCATGATCTTATCCAAACAAAGCAATTCGATCACGAGGAATTGGAGTTGATCCTCGCGGCGAGGAACTTCTTCCAGCTCAAAGTTACATTTGATTGGTACCAGCAGAAGTTTGGCAGACCCATTGAAGAGGTGAGTGCAATGTGCTACTTTTGAGTCTTTTGTTTTCGATGCTTTGTGTTATGCGTTTATCTCGACTTCTTTCTCAGGACATCGCTAGCTCCGGAAATGGGGATATCCAGGTGTTGTTGAAAATAGTCATCTTGTGCATTGCTTCTCCTGAGAAACACTTCGCCGAGGTGCAGAGAAATTTTTTTAGGGTTCTCTCTCAAGTTGATATTGATGCTTCAGCTGACTTTTATGCTTCCATTTTGATCTATGATAGGTTATCAGAGCATCCATAGTTGGGCTGGGTACAGATGAGGATTCGCTTACACGGGCAATTGTGACTCGAGCTGAAGTAGACATGGCGAGGATCAAAGAGGTGTACTTGGAGGGGAACAAAGAATCTGTGGAAGACGCAGTCATTGGAGACACATCTGGGGACTACAAGGATTTTCTGCTCACTTTGCTTGGGCGAAACTTTGAGTGATTTTTTTTTAGTGACGAAGTTATATTGTTTGATGTTCCTTTCTTGATTGGATTGCATTTATAAACTGACAGTAAACAAAATTGTGCATTGTGATGTCTTGGTTGCTGCAGCATACATTTTCTGCATTGTAAAAGTTGGACAAGTCTGTCAATCTAGTTGATAACTATGATTTTTAAAGAGAGTGTATATTGCATGATAATTATCTCAGAAATAGATTTTGCAACAGCTAAAGCTACTGTCAATCTGAAAATCAGCCAGCTTGACTTATTTACTAGTGTACATCAGTGTACACCCCAAGCTATAACCAATTTGGGATTCGAAACACTCTTAACTATGATGAACCCAACAATGGGAGGTAAATTAGGTTGTTTTTCTCTATCACAAACATGAAAGAGAGATATATTAGGTTGCTGAAACGATTAACAAAGAGCCGGCAGATAGTACAAGCCTAAAAGGTCACACAGACGATTTTGCCTTCAAGAGCATCTAGCCAAATAAGCATTCCATCCCTGAATCCTGTACTCACGAGCAGCGTCTGCTGGGTTTCCGGCCTTGATAATGCCTCGCCCAACGATAATTATGTCACTGCCTCTGTCATGGATCACCTGCACAAAATAATTTCAGAGTAGTTACCACCTAAGGTCTTGATAGGAGAGATTTCTTAACTTGCTCAGAAGATTCATTAGCCAATATTAGAGTAAGGTAGGGTATAGAGCTTACTGAATGAGGAGTGTTATACTGCTGACCAAGGGCATCTCCACCTTTTACCATTTGAACTCCAGGGGTGGCATGAATGAGTGACGGGTTAAGAGGCTCCCCTTTCCATGAAGCTGGATTCACTGAGATGAACCCTATCACAAAATCCGAATGATTCTCAGCAATCTTCGCAGCAGCAGCTGTGTAGTCTCCTGTTGCAAGGTTACCAGCAGAACTCATTTCTGCAAGGAGCAACAAACCCCGACCACGAGGCAGACCCTGGAGAAACAAGCCGGGAAAATCTCAAAATCTATAGCTACTTCAGTAAAGTACTCTACACTAAAGCACCCATAAGCAAACCTTTAATTTTAGGCCATCAACAATTCCAGGACCAGAGATTATATGGGCATTGATTATGTCAGCCCATTCCAAGATACGGTAAATGCCCCTGTAGGTAGAAAAAGCAACAAGATGGTAAGGAACTCAAGCAAAAAAAATACACATTGCTACAAAAGACACTGATCTCTTACCCTTCATACTGCATAGTAACCGTGTTACCAATATCAGCAAATTTACGGTCTTCAAAGATTAAGAAGTCGTGCTTATCAGCAATCTGTCAACATTTTTTATAAGAGGGTTATTAATTAGTAGTTTAGTGAAGCATTTCAGCAGCTTTAAAAGGTTGCAGGTTTTATGAAGAAATAAACCTGGATAAGGAAGTGTCATACATGATTAAGGATAAAAGACCTACCGAGCGTAACTTTGAACCAAACTCTGGTGTAAAATCAGGGAATATATCTACATGTGTCTTCAGCATGCAGATTTCTGGTCCAACCTGCACCAAGTTGAATAGAAGATTATTCAAAAGGCATGAAGATCTAAATAGTGCATTAATTAATAACAAACAGAAAACAAAGCACAACTAGAGTCATCATCATCATGCCTCTCGTTGTTCTGTAAAGGCACCTCCTATAATAGCACCTTCTCTTTGACATATAATTTTTAGGGCTAAAAACTAAGATCCATTTCCAACATAGAATAAAAGTAAAAAAACACCAAGAACATCTAATCATCAAGAAGGCTAACAGACTCGAGAGCCAAGAAAGCCCGCAATACCTTCTCAGCAAGATCGAGCAACTCAGCAGCTGTGCCAACATCAGCAGCCAAGCAAAGATTACTCTCCTTCTTCAGCATCACCTCAAACAGCCTCCTCCCTGTTTCATTTTTGGCCAACTTAGCCCTTTCACCATACCCAATCTTCACTGGCCCAGAGATTGATTTCTCCACCTTCGGCACTGAAACCTTCTTGTTCTCTGCCAAGAACTTCAAAACCATCTTCTCCGTCTCCTCATCCACCTTTCCAAGCCTTCTCAACACCCCAACCATATCACTCAGCTTCAAGAGAGCATGCAGCCTTATCCCATTCTCTTCCAAATTCTCCCTTCCACCTTGCTCCCTATCACAAAATCAAAATAACTCCATATCACTAACAGCGTTGAACACACAAACAGCATATCAGAAATTTACCCTACGACCACAAATCTACAGTAAAAATCAATTGAAGTAACAACTCTAAATCAAATTTAATCAGGTAAATTGAACTCTATCACTAACACCACTTTAAGAGACAGTCAGAATAACACAACTTATCCTACACCAATTTATATCACCTTCTGCTCACCTAATATCCACATCACTATAGATCAAATTCTGCTCACTTGACATCCACGCCACTATATCATATTCTTAGTTAATTATCAATTTGTCTATTATCAAAATTAAAGCCACAAATTGATTCCGCCAATTATAGAAACGGTTTGCGAGCAAGATAGAACAAATTTTAGTAGTTTAACCTGTCGATCACAACGACGGCGTCGGTAACAATGAGTCCAGAGTCACGGAGAGGAGCGGCGGTCTCGAGAACAGAGGCTCCACTGGTGACAAGATCTTCGACAATGAGACAAGTCTGGCCAGGGGCGAAGACGCCTTCGATCGACTTCCCCGTACCGTAAGTCTTGACCTCCTTACGGCGCATGAGCATCGGAATGCCGCGGCTGATGGAGACGACGGTGGCGATAGGTAGAGCAGTGTAAGGGACGCCGCAGACGACATCGAAGGGGGCGGGAGGAGAAGCGGAGGAGACAGCAGAGAAGAGTATATCGGAGATTTGGGAGAGGAGGTTAGGGTATGAGACGATGAGACGGAGGTCTATGTAGACTGGTGAGGATATGCCGGACTTGAGCTTGAAGTTGCCGAATTTGACGGCCGAGATTTCGTGGAGTTGGAGGATCAGAGACTCCATTGATGGTGAGGGGGTTCCGGACATCGGAGACGGCTGTGGGGATGCTCGAAAGAAATCGGCGTTTGGAGTGAGTAGACTTGGACAGTGGGTGGAAGTTGACTATCTTTTGACTGAGTACGGCGGCGAGCGGCAACTGCGAGGGCTTAGGTCGTTTTAAAGCCAAATTTTGGGTTTTTATTTCCGCAAACACCCCTCTCCAAAATGGAGCGCTTTTTTTATATTTTATTTTAAAGAAAATTATCCAAACAATGGCATTTTTTTCTAAAATAATAACAAAATAAAAATAAATTCTTAGTTTAGGCATGGAATAAAACTTATTCCGAGAATAGGAAGAGATTAGGTTCGGAATAGACCCGCAGTTTTAAACTGCGGGTTTAAATAAAGAACCCGCAGTTTGAAACTGCGGGTTCCATTTCTCAATTTTTTTTTTTAAAAAAAAAGATAACCCGCAGTTTTAAACTGCGGGTCCTTCACAATTTTAATTAGTGTCAAATTAAAAAAATAAAATTACCAATGAGCCTCGAAACTCTGATCTTCGGATCAAAGTTCTTGCCCAAACCGCTAGGCTGTGGTAACTCTCACTAACAATTAATGATATGTAATAAATATATATTAATTTTATTCAGAAACACCGAAAAAAATAATAAGCAAAAGTGAAAACTGGGGATTCGATCCTCCGACCTATAGATTATGGAGCTTTCCAGTTTCCGCTGCACCACTTCGATTTAATTTATGAGTTTTAATGTTTTGCTTTTTCATATTTTTAACTTAAGTGGTTTATCTTATTTTGTATATATTTTTTAAATAATAATTATAAGTTCATGTTATTTTTTAAAATTATATAAATATTCAATAAAAATTATCACTCTTATTTTTTTTTATTTCTATAATTGTTAAATGATATTCATACATCAATAAAGAAAAGATATAATTCTTTTAAAAATATTGTAATTCTTATTTTTATTGATTAAAATTCGTGAGTTAAATTTTTATTGATTAAAAATATTATTTTAAAATTATATTATAATATGAACTTAAAATCACATTTGTGCAATTTTTTTAATATTTTTAATTAATGAAAATTGTATCTCAAGATTTTTCATCTACAAAAATAAAAATTACAATTTTTTAAAATAAATTATATCTTTTTGTTATTGATATATGAATATCATTCAACGTCTATAGAAATAATAGTTACAATTTCTATTAAATATTTTATATAATTTTAAAAAATAATATAAAACTATAATTATTATTCAAAAAAACATATACAAAATATAGGAGTAAACAACTTAGATTGCAAATATAAAGAAGCGGAACATTGTGATTCTAACTTCGTTGGTTATAACATATTTAATGTTGAAAACTTATTAATAAATTAAAGTGGTGTAATGGAAATGGGGACATTATGTAATGTGAAGGTTCGAGGATCGATCCGCACTCATCTCATTTGCTAATTATTATTTTCGGTGCTTTTGAACAAACTAATATATATTTACTGCATCTCATTCATTATTATTGAGAGTTCCCATAGCCTAGCGGTTAGGACAATGGTCTTTGATCCGTAGAACAGAGTTCGACGCTCATTGGGAACTTTTTATTTTTTTTTGACACGAATTAAAAATATATTTGTGAAGAACTTGCAGTTTCAAACTGCGGGTTTCTTTCACTAATAAAAATTGTGAAGGACCCGCAGTTTTAAACTGCGGGTTCTCCTTTTTTTAAGGAAAAAAAAAAGAAAAATAAAATGTGAAGGACCCGCAGTTTCAAACTGCGAGTTCTCCTTTTTTTAAGGAAAAAAAAAAATAATAATAAAACCCGCAGTTTCAAACTGCGGGTTATCTACTCCGAACCTAATCCCTTCCTATTCTCGGAATTACTTTTACTCCGTGCCTAATGTCGGAATTTATTTTCCTTTTGTTATTATTTAGGAAAAAAATCCCAAACAATGACCATCTTTTAGTTATTTAGTAACCGTCGTTAAACTATCACAACTGTATCTTGTCTATTAAGTCCGACCAAAGATTGATATCTAAATTATTATTCACACGTTAAGTAAAAGGGTTAAAGACAATTGCAACGAGGCCTACATGACATACTTATTCAATAAAAGACCGAAGAGAAAGTTCTAGGAGCAAAGTTGTTGTGTTAACATAACGTGTGAAAAGTGATCCAGATATTAATCTTTGGTTGCTCAATAGCTGATGTACCGTTCTAATAGTTTAAACGATGTGTACTAAAGTTTAGTCAGCCTAAAAAATGGGTACTACTTGGACAATTTTCTCTTTATTTTAATACAAAAGACACGGAAATGAAGCTCTTTCCGCAAGATCGCAACTATCACGTGCTTTTCAAAATTAAAATTAATCATTATATTTTTTTCTATTATAATAGAAAAAATTACCAAATTAGTTTAAAAATATACCAAATTACCAATAGATACATTGGTATAAAATATATTTTGGGTAAGCAATGAATATAAAACAATATTTTTCAAAAAAAAAATATAAAAAGAAATCTTAATGATAACTGAGTATGGAAATCAAAATCATAAGTAACCAAACATACCAAGGTTTTCTTTTTTTTTTTTTTTCCAATATAAGGGCCCGTTTGGTTCCAATTCCGAAAACGGAAACGGAATGGAAACGAATTTAGTTTTTATGTATATATTTATTCATGAAATTTTATGGAATCATTTCTTGTGCTTTAATGCAAAATGCACATGTTTCCCCACATTTTATTCCGTTTTTTATTCCGGACCCTAAATAAATTTTAAATGAAGAGAAAAAAGAATAATTATTTGAGTGGCCGAAGAATAAAACGAATTCTGCATGTCTCGTCTTTTGATATCAAAGTGAACCAGGTTTAGGTGAAAAAACATATGCACATTTACGTTTGTCTCGATTCATTTGTAGTAGCAAATAATGGGATTTTTGCATTTTCACATTTAAATTTTTATTGTTGTCTTCAAAAAAAAAAAAACGAACAAGAAAAAGAAGAATGCGTTGCCTGAAAAAATCCAATAATTTGGGTTCAAGAATAATATCTAGACCTCATAATTATTTATTGTTTCTTTTGTGGTGTCTATCAAAGTGGAATAGAAAACTTTAATAGGTAAAAAAAGTTTAATTTATTTTATCCTTATCATTGCCCAAATTTCAAAACATCTCATGGTAGGGCTGTGAATACTGTCCGGATCGGTGGACCGTAAATTGAGAAAACCTTGTACCGTAGACCGGATCGGGACCGGATCGTAACGGTCCGGTTCCGGATGGACCTGTTTGTACATAAATTGTGCAATTTTGAATATTGCGGACCGGACCGGTTTGTACCTTAATTATGCAATTTTGGTGAGGTTTTTCGGTCCAAAACCGGACCGAAATGGACCGGAACGGATCGGACCGAACTGGACCGGACCGGACCGAACGGACCAACTGGACTGGACCGAAAGGACCGAACTGGACCGGACCGAACCAGAAATTCGTATTTTACGGTCCAACCCGGATTACGGTTTTATACGGTCCAAAAACCGGACCGGACGTAGCTCAGATTTTCAAAAAACCTGGACCGTAGACCTGACCAGACCGAAACCGATTTTTCGATCCTGTCCGATTTTGCACGCCCCTACCACGAGGTCCACGAGGCATGAAAGTATTTCTTCATTGGAGATGTGTAAGTCAACAATGGATATGTCAAAAAAATCTTTTTGAATTTATAATAGATGAATACTAGTTTATTGTTCAAATTTCGTATGGGTTATTAATTATATGGGTTATTAATTATATTTTATTTATTATAGAAATAATTTGATTTACTACTTTTTCTACCTTTGTATTTAGTAAATGTATCCCTTGAGATAAGGGTGTCTAGAGTTTGAAAATAAATACAAAATGTTAGAGTATATTTATTTAATTAAAATATTAAAAAGTCTAGTTACTATCCTAATTTTTCAAAAAGGCCTTACTACCCTAATTTTTCAAAAAAGCCTAGTTATCAAAATTATCTTTTATTATATTATATTTTATTTATTTTATATTGGGAGAATTTGATATACTAGGCTTTTTTGAGAATATGATTTAGTAAATGTACCCCAAATTTTTTACCACTTTCATTTAATAGTAGGTAAAAATTATTAACCCTTCTATTTAGAAAGATTGAATAAATGATGTTTGTTATTTGTTATATAAGTATAAGTTTTAATTTTTAATTACTGAATTTGTTTTCTTTTATTATTTTCTTGTCTTTTTTTTTATTATTTTTTTTTTATTTCCTGGACTGAATTTCTCATACCGGATTTTTCATACCAGAAATTTCATACCAGAAATTTCATACGAAAAGTTCATACCAGAAATTTCATACCAGAAATTTCATACCAGAAATTTTATACCAGAAATTATCATACTAGAAATTGTCATACCAGAAATTTTATACCAGAAATTATCATACTAGAAATTTAACATACCAGAATTTTTTGGAATGAATAATTTTTCACATACCGAATTTTTACATACCAGAATTTTGCATACCAGAATTACATACCAGAATTACATACCGGAAATTACATACCGGAAATTACATAGCGGAAATTACATACCGGAAATTACATACCGGAAATTACATACCGGAAATTACATACCGGAAATTACATACCGGAAATTACATACCGGAAATTACATACCAGAAATTACATACCGGAAATTTACAAACCAGAAATTTTGATACCATAAATTTCATATGTCAAAATATTCAAATACACAACTAATTAAGCAAATATTCAAATTAAGCAAATATTCAAATTAAGCTACAATTCAACACGTGTACAATAGATATTCAAATACACAAGATTACTATGTAGCATCTGCCTGTTCAGCAGCAAATATGCCCACACCTGCAATTCAATTCAAAATAAGTCTCCGATTCTCTACACATGGGTTCAATTTGAAAGAGAAATGTTTTAACTTACTGGACATCTACTGGTCATGGATTGACAATAGATTATTAGACTGCCTCCATCTTATCATTAGACTCTGCACATGACTTATAGGATCCATTGTTCCCTTCAGCTTCTTCTCCTGAATTGTTTGAAGGATCAGCTGGACCTAGACCCGCTTCTCCTGCTTCCTCATGGTTAGAAGCGTCCTCTGGAACTTCTGCTATATTCTCAGCTTCTATTATTCTGAAATCCCTGCATGTGCTGCGCTTTGCGTGCCTCAGGAGATTGATCCAAGTAGAAGGCTAAAAGAGATGGAGATGAAGCCAGATCTAGATCTGGATCTGGATCTAGAAAGAGACAGGCTGCAAGCCGCAGAAGGCTAAAAGAGCAGAAGCAGAAAATGTCGAAAATGTAAGGAACAACTCTTTCATTTTCGACATCACCTTGAATACATCTTCTGCTCCGTCTCCTCCGTCGAAAAGTGTTTCCAGGTGATAAAGCTATTTGGAGGTGATGTCGAAAATGTATGGAACATTTCTCCAAACACTTTGTCTAAAAGGGATTTCATCTCTTTTAGACAAAGTGTTTCCAGGTGATGTCGAAAATGAAAGAGACACGCAGGGAATTTAGAACAAAGTCCGAACAATCGGCTGCAACTTCCGCTCCAACATTTCTCCAAACACTTTATCCGCAGCTTTATCAACGAGTTGTCGATGAGAGGATGGAGATGAAGCCAGATCTGGATCTGGATCTAGATCCACTGTCATTCATAGGAGACGAAACCACCATCGCCATTGTCGCCGAGAAGGAGCCAGAAGATTCGTCCCTAGTGCCGCCGGAGAAACCAGCGCCGTCT
Source organism: Fagopyrum esculentum (assembly GCA_033239045.1). Taxonomy (NCBI): domain Eukaryota; kingdom Viridiplantae; phylum Streptophyta; class Magnoliopsida; order Caryophyllales; family Polygonaceae; genus Fagopyrum; species Fagopyrum esculentum. The sequence goes on from BSUD01000006.1 coordinate 3,263,791, forward strand.
CCGCCGTCGAGGAGCACCGTCGGGAAACACGTCCCTCAAGCAACCACTGAAGAGAGATCCAATTAGTACGAGCTCTCCTTCACGGCGTGTATTGAAACCAAACAGGAGAGAGAAGAGAGAAAGAGTCTGAAAACCCTAGTTGAACGGTAAAAATGAAAATGGGGTATATTTACTTAAACATAAAACAAAAAAGGCTAGTTACTATATCGAAAACTCAAAAAAGCCTACTAACCTAATTAACCCTTTTATATTTCATTTTTAGTAATGAAATGTCGTTAAGGCAACATATTGAACGGTCACCATTTATATTTTTAACGAGCTATCTAACATTTTATATATTTATTACATTCGACGGCATTAGCTATAGAATATAGTTTATTACTTTATTATATGTTCATAAAGTAATATAATATTTAAATAAACAATCTGTACATCTTTACGAGAAGAGTTTAGGGTATTAAAGTAATTTTTCCAAAAATAAATAATCTTTTTTTCTTTATTTGGCTAATCATTATAATTGTGTAAAATTTCAATTAGGAACTGCAAATCAACCAAAAACCAACAACCAGAAAATCGAAAACTTCCCTCTAATCGACGAGTCCCAGCCCTTTGCTTTTCTTCTGGTTGTTCATCCTGGTCTTTCAACGAGAGAATTAGGATTTTCATTTGTATTGTCATTAGTTTGTATCAAAGGATTATCAACCAGAAACGGAACCAAAATTCCAAGCAATAGTTTATTAATCTCATTTTCCTCCCTAATTACATTATTCATTGAAAATTCTTGCAAACCCAGTTGAGATTAGGTGCTTGAACAGCAAATCGTTATCCGTTTCTCCAAGATTGTAAGTATTTTTGCCCTAATTGTTGTTGTAGTTCGTTTATTTATAAATGTTCATTACTTTTTTCAGAAATGCATTTGCAGGATATTGGTTGGATTCAGGTTTTGAGTGTTTGGAGAACACATAAACCTGAATTTTGTAGTGCTTTTTTTCATGATTTCCATCTGCAATCAGCCTAGATTGGGGATGTCTTTCCGTTTAGACAGTGAGGATGACAATGAACCACATGGTAATTCCTGTATCTGTTTTGAGTTCTGTTGATCTGTATGCAGCTTTCTTGTTTGGAGTGCCTTTAGCATGACCACCTCATCCTGAAAAACCCATTGTTACGGTTAACCACATGTAGTTTAAGGGGGCATTCTCTTGAAATCGCCTTAATTTTCATTAAACCACCCCAAAATTTGCTAACTTCATATGTTGCTATTCCTAGTTTGATGGAGAAAGGTTTTCTGGTATGTTTCAGTCCATTTAGTAATTGATCTTTTGACAGGAGGATGCATATGATGTTGATTTGATTACTTTATTTTAGTGAAAAAGATCCAAATTACAAGTCATATACCATAATTCTTGGATAAATTGGATACGTGTCAACGATCCATCAAACTTAACTGGTGTACAAAGAAGGATAAATGGACTTAAGTATGCATGTTGATCAATCCTTGGCGGGACTTATGGTCTCACCGAATCAGAAATTCCATATACTTGATCGGGCTGCAGAAATAAATTTAACTTGTTCTAATCTGTTATAATAAATACCTATGATGATCGATGTCATTAAAACCGTAGATGGTTACCAATTTCATAACATCTATTTCAAATACAAAGTTTGGTCTTATGAGATGCTGCCATTTATCCTTCAATTCCGAGAATTGGAATCCATAACATCTAACGCCTCTAGGCTAAAATTGTTCTGTTTGTGTTTATTGGCTGATAGATATTTGATGCCTCTAGGCTAATATTCAGCTACAAGTTGGGTTAGCAGCGTTAGCTTCATGACTTGGCATTGCAATTTAGCTTGCATTTATAATCCTCACAAGTCTTTTGGTTGTTATAAGTCATTAATACAAACCTGCATCTAATGACGCATGCAGGACTTTGTCTCTACGACCTCTTACGTGCAGATTGTGGAACATCTAACGCCAAATCAGAAGCAAACAAAGCAGGTACGTATAAGGTTCTCAATTCATTTTATATGGTCCTCATAACGGGTGTGTTTGTTCTCCTTTTGATATGGGAAGCATTTGGCTTCCCTTACTAGAAGGTTGATTAATGCAGATAATGACAAATTTTCACTGTTTTAGTTTGTCTGGTACTTTGATCCATGCTCTTGATATCTAAATTTGTAAGTACTTGACACAAATGCTGAATGTCCATACTCATCTGTGATTTTCTAAATTAGTCATCTGACAAGTATTTGTTATGTAAACCCTATATGTTTCAGTTTATGAAGTAACAGAACTTTTGATATTCTTCAATTATTGTGCTAGATACCCAAATACAGTTAGAACAGATGCTGGCTCAACCTGCCAATAAGTACTGTGCAGATTGTGGATCGCTCGATCCAAAATGGGTGTAAGTATGACAACCAATATAAATTCAAGTGCAGATGTTTTTAGTTTGGTAATCAAGAAACATAAATTTGATTCCTACTGCAAAGGCTATAAATGGACGTCACCTTTGGACACGATAAATAATCCAATGTTTTTGATGATTAACAGATCCTTAAGCCCTGGAGTATTTATCTGCATCAAGTGTTCTGGTGTCCATAGAAGTCTAGGAGTACACATCACAAAGGTAAGTTTGACTTGGTTTCTATCGCTAAGGTCTTACTTCCATTTCATATTAAAAAAAACCCTCTTTTTCACCTGGGCTGATCTATTTTCTGCAACCTGTAATGCTTCTTGATCACAGGTATTGTCAGTGAGTCTGGATGAATGGACAGAACAACAAGTAGAAGCTCTCTCGGAAATGGGTGGAAACACCGAAGTCAATAAGAAGTTTGAAGCGTGCATCCCTGAAAAATTTAAGAAGCCTAAACCAGACTCACCTAGTGATCAGCGTGCCGATTTTATCAGGTAATAATACTTCACATTGGAAATCTAAATGCTTTGAAATTGGTTTATTGTACTGCCCGGATCTCTTTCTTTTTGAAATTGACAGTATCATGTTTCTTAGCCGGCCCTCTTTTCAACAGGGAAAAAATTCAGGGCTTATTATTTCTAAATTTGGAAACATATTCTTGAATCTTATCAGGAGAAAGTATGAGCTCAAACAATTTAGCTATGCCGATGCTGGAAATGATATGTCGTGTCCTTATCCACGAAACGGAAGTTCATCACTGTCAGCGCATAGGAGGTCATGCAGCCAGCCTCTTGATAAGAGGCAGACACACAAACATGGAACCACTCTTCATATTCCTGGACTAGGACACGCGTTTCGCAGCAGCTGGAAGAAGAGTAAAGATTATAGATCCCTAAAGAAGAGCAACACATCGGTAAGATGTTTATAGGCTCAAGCAACTTACTTTAACTCTGAACGATCTGTCAACACAGATATGTTCTTCAAATATATTGAAGTCGAACACTTGAAACTTATTCATTACTCGTTGGTTGAATTTTGATCTGCTTGTTTACAGCCTGGGATGGTTGAATTTGTGGGTTTGATAAATGTTAAAATCCTTAGAGGAACCAATCTAGCTGTCCGGGATGTGGTGACTAGTGATCCATATGTCATCCTCTCGCTGGGGCAACAAGTAAGCTACTCTCTCCTGTGTAGCTTCACTCAAATGCCGTCATTTTCATCTTCAATGATGATAACGGTTCCATGAAAACTTGTACAGACTGTGAAGACACGGGTGGTTAAAAGCAACCTAAACCCAATTTGGAACGAGAAGCTAATGTTATCAATTCCAGATCATGTCCCTCCTCTAAAGCTGGTAACCTTCATTTGCTTTAATCACCATGTGTTAAGATTTAGATAAGATAGCTAAAAAATTTATATCTTTACAATCTTTATAGGATTACTGTATAAAGAAGATTTTGATTGTTTGTTATGCAGCTTGTGTATGATAAGGACACGTTCTCGACAGACGACTTCATGGGGGATGCGGAGATTGACATACAACCTCTAGTGACAGCTGCCAAGGCCTTTGAGAGATCAACGCTTAAGGAGTCGACAGAGCTGGGCATATGGATGGCGAGTAGAGAGAACACTCTTGTCAAAGACAGCGTCATAACGTTGTTAGATGGCAGGGTTAAACAGGAAATGTCCATCAGGCTTCAGAATGTTGAGAGAGGCATCCTTGAACTCGAGCTCGAGTGTGTTCCTCTCACACAATAGCATTTATTTTTACACGTAAATTAATTAGAGCATCTTCAGGGTTTGCTGATTTTTATTGTGAGCAGAAGTGTAACGTTGTAAAATCAGAATCCATTTTTAGTTATTTCTTTTCCCTATGGATTTACCATTCCTAGCAGGAGTAGCAGAGCTGGGTGTTCTTCAGAAAAAAAGCTTAAAATTTTGGTAAAGATATGAATTTGAGATTGGGATTCTACTATCTCTTCGTCCCTATTAGACCTTGTCACATACATGGAGATAAAATTGTATTACATCGACAATAACCATACCCATAACCTGCAGAGTAAATAAGTTCGGTTGACTACTCTTCTTATTGGCAATTTATAAGGCTTCATCGGACTTACTTGATGAGTTCGGACTTTACATGTACGTGTGTCTAAACGTGGCACGAAACTCGCACAAACTCAAACTTTTATTTGCTCCAATTTCCGGTATAAGAAAAAATGAATATATTTGCCAATATACATCCAAAGCTAGATTAGCTAGTATTCATAATGTAAAAGAACAAACGAATTATTCACTTAAAATGGAAGAATTAGGTGAACCATATTAAATGTTGTAATGCCAAAATATGGAATTTAGTAATCATAAAGCTTGTTTCTTTATTAATTTGATGTCATTTATATAACATAAAAATAGGGATAAAACGGAAAAGTACATATAGCTTGAAACTAATCCCAAAACAGTAAATTCATCTCTAACACTTCCCTCAAGTTGGAGTAATATTCAACAACTTCGGTCTTGAATGGCGGAAATTTAAACTTTTTTGGTTTTTGACGTCCCTTTTTACTTGTCATTGGAGACATTGAATCTTGAGTGAAAATTGTTGTTGGAGAGAGGGGAGATGCAATGAAAACTTGACGACAAACCTCCCTCTCTTCTTTGCTCGCTATTTTGTTTGTTGATAATAGCACGCCTGTAGAGTGACGATAATAAGACGTCGGTAGTGTTACAATAATAGTACGTCAGAAGGGTGACGATAGTTGCACCCCGATAGATTCGGCTAGAGTTTATGTTTTAGGATTTGTTTAGGCCAAAGTATGTTTAGGAATCGACGTAGATTTAATATTCGTAAAGCTTGTTTTCATTATTAACTTGATATGTGTTAGCCCTGGCTTCAAAGAACCTCACCTACCCCGGCAGGATGGAAATCATTCGTTCCATTCTCTATGGCATTCAACATCATCCCCTTCCTTGAAATGGTTCTCTCTAGAATCAAATCAATCCTTTGGTCCGGTGAAGCCACCTAAAAAAAAGCTCTTATCTCGTGGGATAATTCTTGCAAACCTTTCAACGAAGGAGGTCTAAACGAAGGAGGGCAACTTGAAATATCTCATATGCTCCCCTTTTGTGATACCTTGTCCGGGTCCAATACGAGTGTTGACACGGATTTCCCAGGTCAAGATGAGATCTACAAATATTACGACATGATGTAGCCTAAGGTGATCCTGCAGTATTGCCATTAAGAAAGAGCAGCTAAACAGATGGTCTGCTGAAAAGTTTTTTGAGGGAAAAATGACACTGTAACTTGATAAAGCATGAACTTAACATAGAATTTAATCTTCCTCGGTACAAAAGTAGCAGTGACTTACAAGATGTACATATCAAAACTCTGATACACTTGTAAATGTTATACCCGACAAAGTGCAAAATATTCTACGATGCTCATGCTTACAACATCACAATATCGCTCACTATTATTGCAATATACGCACAGCCAAAAAGATTATAGTAAACTCAACCCAGCACCAACTTGCAAATGGCATCTTCTTCCTTTGCTTCTCTCTTGCTATCAAATTACAAGTCACAACAGACAAAGACGAATTTCACTCTGTCATTCCAAATCAATCTGTTAATCTTCAGCAAAAGAAAATATAATCATACCTGTTCCTCGTTACTGTCCAGAAATACCCATTTGCCAAGAAGTTCAGCTGGGTTTCTTTACCATTATCGCTAAATTGCTTGGCCGGACAACGCACTGCAAAATACAAGTGAGTTTAGACGCCCTAAACTTCATTCTTTCAACTGCTTCACGTAAAAATGCTATCAGTTCACATCTAAGAACTGTGATAATACCATTAGTAACATCAGAAATCCTTCAAGATAAAAGTATAATAATACATTGAGAGGAAGCCTTCAAGATAGATGATACGGATAATGATACCAATAGTAACAAGAGGAATCCTTCAAGATATATGATAAGTATAATAATTCCAATAGTAACAAGAGGAATTCTTCAACAAATATGTATGATATGTATATAGACAACTCATAGTCAAGCACACAAATGTGCATTCTAGTAGCAGATAAATCTCCCATGCTACAATTATTGGCACATGACTTTTCCTATCCATTCTTTTGTTTTCTTTTCTCTTCATGATCAAACAACAAACAAACAATGTAAACCGGAAGGGATTCAGAGAGTATGCACATTGGAGTACATACAAGACTAATCTTAACCTATTTTAAAATATTTTTATCTTCCACCTCACCTTAAGAACACATCTACTCACATCAACAAAATACATCAATATGTTCTTAATATATTATAGGGGCGGGTTATATACACAATTTTAAATTTACTTGGTACTGAATAAGAACGCTTTGCGGTGACGCTCAAATAGATTTGAGCGCTTTGCGACGGCGCTCAAATCTTAAAATAAATAAAAAGAGCAAAAATAAGAAAAAACGGGATTTTGAGCGCATGGCGCTGGCGCCCAAAACCCTGTTTTTTCTTATTTTTGCTCTTATTTTTTATCACGATTTGAGCGCCTTCCTACTTTTGCTTTTTTTTTATTAAAGATTTGAGCGCCTTCGAAAGGCGCCGGCGCTCAAAATTCTTTGTTTTTTTTACTTGTTGAGCGCCATCGGAATGTGTTTGTTTTTTACGCTAGTAAAACATACCTCGTGCATTTAGCTTTTTCGTATATTATAATATATATTAGTTATTTTCAAATGAGAGAAACCTATACAAAATGGATGTCTATCAATTGACAAAATTATTTTGTAATTATAAATATATAATTTTGTTTCTTTTATAGTCATATGATAACATAAATGCATTTATTGGAATAAAAAGCAATTGCCCATTATTTTATATCCATTAAATACGTTAAGATCATCTTAATTACTATTCTTCTCAAGACTAGAATTTATTGGTTCTAACAATTTTTTTCTTTCTGACTCCTACATGACAAGTTAAGATTATGGTTAGGATCAATATTCTGAGTCAGGCAAAGTTTGCACAGAACCAAATCTGCAAATGATGAAACAAGCACCAAAATTTGTAGTAAGACTCACCTACCAATTGCTTCATTCCCAATCACAATGACCTTATAGCAAGCAATTTCAACAAGGGTGTTGAATATTGTCACAAAAGCATGCAGGGCATCGAACCAACCCATTCTCATTGCATTCCAAGCACCTCTTAAGAGTTTCTTCGTCCTCGTCGAAGACCTTCCGACTTCCACTACAAGTTAAGCAAGGAATGAACCGAACATCGCCACAGGAATCACAAAAGACCCCTCGTTCCCTGAAGGGTAAATTCTCGAGAATCCTTCGCAATTCACCCATCTCATTCAAGTGTTTGATCATCTCCGCACCGCCTATATAACTTCCCTTGATAAAAACTTGAGGCAAGCTCACATTTTGGTCATCCATCACACTCTGCAACTCTGACCTATAAGAGGAATCCATGGACACATCTCGCTCATCAACATAAACCCTATAACCCCTAAATATCGTCCTAACAGCGTAGCAATCTTCGAAAGTCCTCCTCACGCCACGCAAACTAGTGAAATACAAGACCACACGATCCTCGGTACCCGGCAATCGAATCGACGAAGCATTCAAAATAGATTCCGAACTAAGCGAATTGATGTGCTTCGATCTCCCATGAGATTTTGACTTTGATTGCAATCTATCCTGGGCCGATTTGATGGTCTTTGGGGGTTCAAAAAGATTTCTCAACAACCTGACTTTCCCCTTGATCGAATTACCAGCGTTCTCAAATGAATTATACCATCTCTTAGCGGACGCGCTCCGATCGAGAGCAGCAAAGCCAGGTTTCTGAGGGGTATCATACACTGAAGGGTTGATGGTGACCGATCGGTTGAACATTGAACTCCTCTCCCTGGGCCTGAATTCTCGATTCGCATCCATAGCTGGTCAGATACTCGAAATCAAGCTACTAATCTCAGCCTCTGTGGGTGCGAAATTAAGAATTGTAATCCCAGATGATCGGAATTCAATGATCGTGCCCTGTTCAGAAAAAGAAAAATCAAGAAATGACGATCCTAGGGTTAAGGATATGAGAAAACTGAAACCATAATTTGCAGGAAGAATTACCTCAATGAAGCAAGAATGAAGGTGAAATGGCGGTGGAAGGGGTGGCGATGGCGGTGGAATGAAATGGGAATGGGTTGGGATTTGGGAGATTGGTAATTGGTAAGCGTTTCTCCGTCCAAACCAAATGGATTGTGGCAGTAGATGAAGTAAGAAATCAACGGAAATTTTGCAGGCAAAATTTTAAAAAAAGAAAATCAATTACAACCGGGAAACGTCGATTTCTAAGGACGAAAGGACCTACGTGGCGGGTTGGACGCGTTATTCTCTCATTTGGATTTGAATGGCTATTTTTACGAAAATACCCTCATTTTCTTTTTAAAGAACGCTTTTGTAGATTTTAAAAATTATAAAATTTTATTATAATAATAAATAATATTATTAAAATATTTACGAATAAAATTTATAAGCTCTAGCTAATCTTTTAACTATAAAGAACATTAATGCGTAGTTTTTTGAAACAGAAATTAATTTTAAAACATTTATTTCTTTTTTTTTATGATGAAAATGAAATAGGAAACAAATCACATTTTAAATCATCGAGATGGTGAAATTCATCCCTACCTATAGTTTGAACTTTGAAGATATTTTCATTAATACTATTGACAAAGTTATGATACGGATATCACACTTTCTATTGATGAATATATTTGAAGATGTATACAAGGATAGCTTGAAGCACAAGATTACAATAATAAGCGCATGGGCTTGGACTAGGGTTTGAGCCTATGATTCTCCTTCGATATTACCTCCGCAAGCGAAAGGGTGGTCTGCAACTTGAAGCTTGAACCTTAGTTCAGTGAATCGACTCGAGCCGAGAGGTATGGTGAAAATGTCTCCTACCTGAGCTGAGGACGAGACATGCAACCTGTATCAGTTAATATTACTAATTATGATACGAGACTAATTATATGTTATATATACAAGTAATTAGTTTAATGACCAATCACGTGTAACAGCGTAAGGGTAACATGATCTAGGAGATGTCATATTCAGAATCATCTTTCTCACGAAGCGTATTTTCTCTTTGTGGGATTTTCGAAACATGTGTGAGTGAAGCTGTCTGATTTGGGGGAATATGATGACCCTTGGTCAATTTAATATTGTTATTAAAGGTTATGCTTGTGTTTGTTTTTGTACTTGATTAGCCTTTTGGTTAGAGCTAAAGGGTCGTTGGCTTCTTTTCTTTTATTTGAGAAGATATTGGGTTTTTATTGATGATTAAATAGTGGATATGGTCTCTTTGCAGGTATCCAAAAATTATCCATTATTGAAGATAATGTTATGGGAATGGCTCCAAAATTATATGCATATAACTCAAGTACAATTCATAACAATATAATATTAGTGACAACGTAATAGTTGATTAAAATAGTGGATATGGTATACATAAATATCAATAATAAATCGTAAATATGGCATACACAAATATAAATAGTAAACCGTAGTATTCATATTATAATAAACGATCACCGATGTCATTTAACCTTTTTATAAAAAGAATTTACGAATAATTTGTCAGTAATTATCTATATTGAGGTTGTGTTTGGATGCAATGTTTTATAATATGTTATAACAAAATTCGTCTTTCAATATTAATCATAAATAACATGGCATACACAAATATCAATAGTAAATCGTAGTATTTATATCATAATTTACTCTAATACTAAATAACATAATTTAAAAATACACGATTATAAAAGAGTGCATAAAAACGTGTTCCGTTAATGTCAAGTAATGACACAAAGTTCGAGCTAAAATGATAGTATATAAATATTGAATTGAATAAAAATTATTTCATCTTTATCAATGGGTCTTCAAGGCGATCTTGAGCTACTTTTATATTTTTTCTTCAACAAAATTATAAAACAATCAGCGCATACATAATACCAATACGTCCAAAGAACATATTCACAAAGTAAAATAGAATAAAGTAAAATAAAATAAATAGTTAAATTGAAATATGACGTATAAGGAGGATAAATATGTTCATTGTATCAATATTGTTGAGGATTGTTTTAAGAAATAAAAATAGGGAAGATCGATATTGAAATGGCTATGTGGTTCAATTCATAAGTGGAGTGTTAATATTGAAATGGACACGATCTAATGTATCACAACAATTAAGATTTTATGAAAATTAATTAACAAATTCGACATCTATAAAATAAGCAAAATTAATTTGCGTCTTTGTTTTGTTTGTATATATTTTGTATTTGCAAGTGCATTGCTTTTTTCCGTCTGACCGAATAATAATCTCATTTTATTTTTAACATTGAGTCTCAAAAATATATTTTTGCTTGGATAACTATTTGCATAGAAGTAGAAGGTAAGTGAGCAACAAGTTACGCCGTTATCCCTCTTTGATGGAACAACGAATCTTTTAAAAACAACGTCTATTAATCTTGTCTTGCAAGTTTTATGTACGAATTTGAAACGTCCCAAACTTTGGGCCATATATTATAAATTCGATCTTCTTCCTTCAACTTGCCCAATTTCAGTTCCTTTGAATTTCACTTGTAAATATGGGCTGGGATTGTAACACAAACCACCCGGATGAATTTGATCAGCCGAGGCCCGACGGACTTCATTCAAGGCCGACCCGAACCCGTGATGAAATGGTTGGATCCATATAGGCCAACGGATGACGTGGAAGCTTGACCTGCAGGTCCTTCACCAATCAAGTAGTGCCGCGTTGCGAGGCATGTGATGTAATCAAATTAGCTGACTGTAATCTCTTTAGAATCCCTCAAAAAATGGGATAGTGTCGGATTTAGATCAAATAGGGGTTTGATTTTGTCAAGGTGAGACAATCTCATGGGCTTCAACAAGAACTCCTCTGCTCCCTCTTCGATGCATCTCTCTATCCTCGCCGGAATATTCTCCGATGACATTATCACCACCGGTATGTCTTTTAAACTCTCCGATCTCTGTAATCAGAAAATTAACCAATTAATACCAAATAAAATAATATCACGCGTCTTATTTGTGAAAAAGACATGAATATACCTTGATTTTGACGAGGAGCTCATAACCAGTCATCTCTGGCATAGAGTAGTCTGTAATTATCATATTCACCGGAGGTATCGATTCAGAAACCAGAAATTCCAAGGCTTTGCTCCCGGAATCCACCACAGTAACTGAAATATCACAATTCATCAAAAACAACACTATATTTATACAAAAATCAACAAACCCAAAAATTGACATCATCCTACTTACCATGAAAAGAAGAGGTCTTGAGAATCCTCTCGATGAGTTTCCTGTCTGTCAAAGTATCATCCACTGCTAGAACATGGTACTGACTTCGTCCCACTGCCATTTTCATCCAAAAATCTAAATTTGTTTGGATTTGGAAAAATCTACAGAAGATGATGAATTAGGGTTGGGATTAGTTTCGTCTATATATATATATGTAAGAAATTAGTTTAGGGGACAGAAGAAGATTCACAGATGAGCAGATGCGATTTTGAGAATCATGAAAGTGGAAGGCCGTATCTTCATCTCTTTATGGGGATTTGGCTACGAGTTCCAAGTGATCCTCCACAATAATCGAAGTGGAGATCGACTTTGGCCCTTGGCCATTTTTTATATTGTAAAGGGTCACCAAACTGTGTGTTTTTATGTGTTTGTTTGTTTGTTTCCTTGTTTTGGCCCTTTGGGTGTTGCTCAAGGGTTTCCTTTAGTATGTATATCTCTCCAAATGATAGCTTAAGGATATATATTAATCGATATGATGATACGTAGAGGATCCTATTGCTGGCTTGATAGTACTTGTACAGGTACAGAACGAACGTGCTAATCAGGTAGACATTATATGAGTCAAACTGTTCAAGTTTTGTTCACTTACATAAACAATTTGAATATAACAGTAGCCTTATTCCACATAAGTTACAGAGTCAAATTTTAGACCATTTAGTTCTTCCTAAGGACAAAACCTAAATCTATTTATATATAGAAAAGTAAGAAGGTACAAAATTAGCTAGTTCTATCCATGATTTGAACCACTGGGGACATATATTATTGCAAGTTCTTGAATGAGTAAAATCATGCATTGTCCGGACCAGTTGGGAGAGCCTCGTATCCGTCGTGGTGCTCGGCACTGTGCTCCACAGGGATGCACTTCAAGACCACAGCAATGGGCAAGCTCACAGCGCCAATACCAAGGCTGAGCATCCATAGATTCCAGCTTAATGGCACCGTGCTAGCGAAAGTGCCCAGGAACTCGACGATGATGACTTGGAAAACCACAGTGGATGAGACTACCATTAGGAAGACCCAGCTGCTAAATATCCCTCTGAAAACATTGATCTTCTCCATATCTCTGCTGTTGATTTCATTGAATAACTAGGAAAAAAAGTAAAATCAGCATTAATCTTTCTTCTTTTAGAATGTGATTTTGTTTTCATGATTGATTGAGAATCTACCTGACAGAAAACGAAAGTGTTGAAAATGAAGGTGTTGACAATTAAAGTAGCATCTGGACCATGGAGATTCAAAAGCCGATTTCCGTCAAACTGTAGGAAAAATAGAACAGCTAGTTGATAAATGCTTTGTCCTAGGACGTTCCTCCACATGATCTTCGTTATGAACCGTGTTTCCCTTCCCACAGGAGGTCTTTTCATGAGTTCATCATTTGGAGGCTCGGTTGCTAATGCCAATGCTCCAAGTGTGTCCATGATCATGTTCACCCAAAGCATCTGGACAGCCGTTAGAGGAGCCGAGCCTGAACATGAGTTCACACTTTTATTTAAATGGATCATCTTAATCAAAATGAAACAGAACAAATGCAAGTATTAACATACCTGAAATGCAAGCAGAGACAAAGTTGATTGTGAGAGCAACTATGTTAACTGTCAACTGAAATTGTACAAACTTTTGGATGTTTATGTAGACAGATCGACCCCATCTAGCAACATTCACGATTGTAGTGAAGTTGTCATCCATAATGACCACATCCGCGTTTTCTTTCGCAACCTGTAACACCCACATTTTCTCATACTGATGATCAAAATCAAAAATTTTGTATGCAACTAATAAGAATGTTTTTCTTGTAGTTACCTCTGTCCCTGCAATTCCCATGGCGAGTCCTATGTCAGCTTCATGCAACGCAGGAGCGTCGTTGGTTCCATCACCAGTAACCGCAACAACTTCTTTGAAGGTCTGTCTCAACTGGGTCACCAACGTGTGCTTATCCAAAGGCATTGACCGAGCCATCACCTGTCACATGTTGATCCAAGAGTGTCAACAACTCATTGTTCAGTAAAAATATAATGTCACAACAACATTATATATATATATACACACCTGAATATAAGGTATGATTTGCTTCATTTCTGCAGGGCTCTTGTTCCGGAATTCGGGTCCTTCAATTGCAATTCCTCCCTCAGTCAATATACCACATTCTCTTGCAATGGCCTTAGCAGTATTGATATTGTCACCGGTCACCATCCTCACAACAATCCCGGCCTTGAGACATGACTTAACAGCTTCCTTAACTCCAGGACGAACAGGATCCTTGATTCCCAACACAACAATCAAAGTATATCCTTCTTCAGGTATGTTTTCCTTATCAGTCAAGTCAGCAATTTCCATATAAGCAAGACAAAGGGTTCTCAAAGCATCACAAGCAAAGGCATTTATAACCTCTTCCACTTTCTTCCTCTGCTCATCAGTCAATGCAATAGCTTCCCCTTCAGGACTAAGTACCTTATCACACTGCTTCAACACAATCTCAGACGCTCCTTTGCAAAAGGCTATACACTTGTTAGAATTCGGAAACTCAACCAAAGCAGACATCTTTTTTCTTGTTGAGTTAAAAGGTTCGAGCTTCAACAACTTTGCATCCTTTCGTAGAGCAGAAAAATCGCCTCCTAGAAGCAACCCGAATTCGAGTATTGCAGTTTCTGTAGGAGTTCCCATTATGTTATGCTTCCCGTCTTTCCCCTTCACCACTTCAGAACTCGTATTCTGGAAAATCGAATGAAGAAGCAAACCAGTTACCTTCTTCGAAATAAATGATTTCAACATGTTTTTGTTTCCACTTTGTTGTACATCTTTCACTTCCTTGGAGATCCATAACTTAGTCACCACCATATGATTCGTTGTCAACGTTCCAGTTTTATCAGTACAAATACAGTTCGCCGATCCCATTGTCTCACACGCAGACAGATGTCTAACAAGCGCCTTGTCATGCATTAGCTTATTCATTGCATATGCAAGACTCAAAGTCACCGCCAAAGGCAACCCTTCCGGGACAGCAACAACAACTATCGTTACAGCCGTTGCAAAGTAATCCAACAGTGTCAATGCATCACTCGAATCCCAACTCTTGATTTCATTATGAATCACCTTATTAGCTATAAACCTTCCAATGAGCACAAAAAACGTTAGCGCTGCGAAAACTAAGCCGATATGACCGATTATGTTTGCAACTCCATTGAGCTTAACTTGTAATGGCGTCTCATCAACACCGTCTTCATTAAGTGTCATCATTAACCGTCCCCATTCCGTTTTCATTCCAACCGCTGTCACAAGCATGTTAGCTGACCCATCTTGGACCTTTGTCCCGGAAAGAAGAAACGGCCGATCTTTCCCCGACTGTATCGGTTCACTCTCACCGGATAAACTCGACTCATCGATCAATAAGTTGTATCCTTTAATGAATATCCCGTCTGCCGGAACTTGATCTCCGACGGATAAATGAACAATGTCACCAACAACCAAGTCATGAATCAGTATCTTCTGTCTAGATCCGTCTCTTGTTACCTGAATGTATATTGTCTTCTTTTCCTTGTCCAATTCCTTGAACTGCAAAGACTGTCTGTAATCACTTACAGCAGTAACAATGGCGACCAAGAAAATACTCAAAATAATCCCAAGTCCATCGTACATTCCTTTTGGCCATCCTTCTGTTGCTAATCCAACACCTATGGAGACGACAGCACAAATCATTAGAATCATTAGTGTCACATCTTGTAACGCTTCCCATACAAACGTCCAGAAACTTCTAGGCGGTTTCTCGTCGAATTTGTTGCATCCAAACGTAGCATGCCTTTGCTCTATTTCGCTCGATCGCACTCCGTGATCGATCGAGACAGAGATTTTCCTTCCGATGCCTTCTACACCTCCATGGTACTTTAAGGTTTTCCCATCGTGGGAACGAGCTATCGATGCTAGCTCATCTGGGTCAATATTGAATCCCGCTTGCTTTACCTCTTCAGGTAACTGGTAACTCCCTCTCTTTGCCGCTGTTATGAAAATTCATTTTGCATGAGTGAGAGATGGTCATTAGTAGAAATTAGGTTTAGTTTTGAGTTCATACCATCAATGAAATGTAGGGCTGCCTTTTGCACGTATAGAATGACTCGTATCTTTTCCTGAACAAGATTGTGATTGCATGTGAAGCATGCAGAAAAGTAAAACGTACAAAATTGAATGGAATGAGAATGTTGGAGATATAGAGGAACCGGTAGACGGGGTCGTGTGCATACGAGCGCACATACGCATTAGGCCCAAATCCATCATATAAACCCGGCGAGTTTCATCCTAAAACCAATTGAGAATAGGAGGACTAGCCCACCGACCTTATATACTTAGGCTCTCGAGTGTCCCACATCGACCTTATTATCTCCAACAAAAAATAGAGTGTATATATATATGAACCTGTATCTCGAGGAGTTTTTTAGCGTCTTCTTGACGTTTGACGAGATCAGCGACCATACGAAAACGTCGACGAGGGTTCTTGACAAGGCCAAGGGCATCTCTCCATCTCTTGAGTGCCTCTTCCGATGCCCTTTTGGGTTGAACGTCGAAGTTCTCTTTCAAATACTTTTCCATTGATATTTCTCAATCAATCGATCTTGTATGCATGAGATCGATTAATTCACATTAGCCAAATGAAAAGAAAATAGAGAGAGAAAAAATAATGAGGTTATTGTGTAGTTTTCCTATTCTTTGTTAGGTTTGTAAGATCCACATATATTGGTGTTTGGTTGACTTTCAAAAGTTCACGTACAATATTCTTCTGTTTTTGTATATGTAACCAAAAGTCTTAATTTGCCACAATTCGTTGATGGTGTATTATCATTTGAAAAGTTTTCTATTTTAGATGGTGAGGAAATATATATGATTACCGGAATAATTTTAAAAAAAACCATATATATATATATATATATATATATATATATATATATATATATATATATATATATATATATATATATATATATATATATATATATATATATATATATATATATATAAATAAATCTTGACTCACATGTAAACAGGTCTTATCGTGTGAACGTGTAAACATCGAATATATGTGACTATACCGTCGAATATATAGATTCAGGTCCGACGAATTTTCTTCCGTTAATAACATGATTTTTTTTATCCTTTAATATCGTCTAATCTTAGCCATCTATTTAGCGATCTAACGGATACAATTTGTTCTCATTGAACACGGTAAGGGTTGTTTACATGAGAGTCAAACTCACTCTATATATATTTCCCAATCAATCAATCGATCTTGTATGCATGAGATCGATTAATTCACATTAACCGATCATCAGATGTTCCTGACGATTCAACTTACACGAATGTGGAGCAGGCACACTGATGTTTTGAACACTTGGAAATAGGCTCATACAGGGAATGATCTGAGGAGAGGCGACAAGAGTGGTTCCTCAATCCTAGGTCTGCATATTGTGTTCATTATACCTTGGGCTATGACAGATATTTTTTTTAATGATAACAGAAAGCAGTTCAATCCAGTATCCGACTATTGGATCGAAAGTCCGAGAAGGATCGACAGACGGACTAACCGTCATCAAGAATCACAACAAAGGAGGAAAAAAAAAAACACAAAAATACATCATAAAACCCGAAATAATAGAAGTCTTCAAGATAAAGTACAGTGATTCAGTCAGCCCAACCAATTATGTTACAATCTTCTCAAAAAACATAAGAAAAGCAGGTAGTTGTTTGAGGGCATATTGTGAAATCTCCTAATTTTACAGGTTGTTTTGTGAAAAGTATCCTATTGTAAGGATGGTTTTGAGTAATGTGGCTTTTATATATCTAAAAGAATTTTAAAAAAAGTTGAAGTGACAGGCATGTGAGCCTAGTACCTCCAAATTTGGCTCCTTGCTAACTTTTTTCTGAGAAAGAAAAGAAATTGGCCTCAATTGGTGGCAATGTAGATGGGCTCATCCCTATGGATATTGCATTTCCAGCTTAGTGTCAAAAGCTATTCTATTTTTTCTCCTGGCCCCCAAGACAACACATGCTCCTAAGTCCTATACTCCAATCCCATGCACACAACCAAATATAAAACAAACTTAAAGCTTGTTTCCACCAACTTATGATGGATAAATTACACAACATAACACTTAACTTGACTATTTTGCATTTAATCATCTTTTAATGAATGAAATTGCATTAATTAAAGTGTAACTTATCCAAAATTGTCTTACCTTTAGAAGAAGTAAAGGAAAACAAGGTACTTTAGATGATTAATGATTTCCAAAAGATGCTATAACAAAATATTATAGGGGTGATTATTGAATTGATAGGTAACATAAATTTTATAAATTTGTTTTCTTATATTCGTTTAGGTACAAAACTTAAACAAAACATGGACCGATCCCAGTAGGTTCGGTTTTCAGTTCATATATTATCAAAAATCGGTTTTAGGTTCAGACCAAAACTAAACCAACTTTTTAGATTCGTTTTCAATGTAGTTTTAAAAAAGAGGAAATTACCGGAAACCACCCGCTAAATAGGCCATATTGCAAATAACCACCCGCTCTATCACTATTTACCGAAAACCACCCTCTAAACATACTCCGTTACCAAAAAACCACCATGTGTCAGTTTTCCGTCAAATATCCGTCTTGTGGGCCCCACCTTATAATAAAATAACATTTTAAATTTTGAAAGTATTATTTTGTTTCTTTTTTGTTTTTATTATTTGCTTTCCACCTCCATTAATAAGGTTTCTGAGGAGTAACATTAGTAGCAAAAGTCGATGTTCACTCGCCACCCCACTCTTCACACGCCGAAAGAGATCCGCCATTGATGCCGAGAAAGAACCTTCGTCTCCCAAAGGAACTTGCTTTGGCCTATTCAAAATCCGCCGTTCATCATCCAAATAAAAACATTTGTCAGATAGAGATCCACCATCTCCACTTCTCCGTCGACCCTCGTCGAAATCCGGCGCTAGCACTGGAAGCTTGTTTTGTTTCTGGGTAGGAAAACCGCCGGTAATTAGCTATTTCCGGCGACGAAGAAAACTATCAAGTTCTTTTACAGCTGTTTGGCGCAAATGGGTTTCGTTCTTTTGCTGTAAAAGTAACCGGACCACAACCGATTCGATGAAAAATGGGTCGAATCCGGTAGGATCGGGGTTAATTTACAGTGATAACGATATTTTTGAGATAAGAAGACACCAATTTGTATTCAAGGATTCGGAAGGAGAGAAAGATGAAGAAAGTTCTGGTCGAGATCAACAACCCCACCCAAAAACGTTTTTCTACTAACCCGTTGTAGATCCGCCCCACATGGATCTTCAATTCTAGGTAGCCAAAATTGGGGGTTGCCATTGATAACAGAGGAAGACAAAACAAGAGAGCAAGAGAACAGAGAAAAATCAATAAACTTTAATTTCTTGGAAATTGAGTAGACAAAATCTGCAGAATGGAGAATATATCAAGAAGATGAGGAATAGTTTGGAGATTTGCAAATAAGAGGCAATAGAAACTCAATTTGACGATATTTAAACAAAACAGAGACAATACAAAAAGTTGATAAAAATGAAATAAAGGAAGAACAAGAAGAAGAAAAGTTTGTAGTTTTAACAAGGTGTAAATCACAGCCAGCAAGAAGATCAGGTGATCCATTAACGAGTTGCTTTTGCAGGGAGAAGAGGTTCGAATCTATTGTCTCATGTAGAAATTCAAAGAACACAAAGACGAAGGTTCTTCTCTCTTCCAAGTTCGATTTAGGGTTTAAGCTAAATAAACATTAAATAATACAAACAAAAAGTAAACAAAATACATTCAAAATACAATTATACAAAAAATAAGAAAAACTATTATTTTATTATAGAGTGGGACCCACAAGACGGATATTTGACGGGATACTGATACATGGTGGTTTTTTGGTAACGGAATATCTTTAGAGGGTGGTTTTCGGTAAATAGTGATAGAGCGGGTGGTTATTTGCAATATGACCTATTTAGCGGGTGGTTTCCGGTAATTATATCATTACATAATTAACCAGTTTTCCTTTCATCTTCCACTGATAGAAAAGTTATACTGAAAGGCTCAAAAGTTGCTGAATTGATGATATGTTTCTCCTTTCTATATAATTATAGAAATAACAAGAAAACAACATCAACTGCACCCACCTACTACTAACACTGACGTTTAAAATTCAACCACTCTAATTAATATTACACAAACCCTATTTTGTTTCTACTTTCCTCGAGCAGATATGCAGGAAGCTCAACCTCATGCATGCTGTAACTTCACACTCCTCTTCTTGTAGCTAGGGTTTGTATGACTGGGGAGAGGGAACATATATTACAGTGGAAAGATGCATTTTAACTGCTACAGTGCTACACACATGCATTTGATTAGTGATTTACTACTTTACTTTCTTTATACTGATGTGTATTTAATTGGGTGAGGACCCATTTCAACTACAGAATCAGAGGTGAATGACAGTACCACAAGAGGTGTGGGGGCTAGGGCTTGAGCAAAATCAATGGCTGCCTTTAATACCTCCCTTTTTTACCTTTCTTCTCATTTACTGGTTTTTGTATTGTACAAACTACTTCTACTGTGTAAATGATGGTGGTGAAATTTTTTCTACACGGAATATTTTGGCTAGAGGTGATGGGGTATTATTATTGGCTTTGTTGCATTCAACCTGCAAAGTTCCAAAACAAAAACATCGAATTCAACCAACAATAATGATGTGACGAAACAAAACGTCGAGTCTATAGGGACCGAATCGTGTACCTGGAACTATGGCAAAGGGACCGGGCCTACATGCCAATGGCGCCAGGACCAGTGGGAAGCCTGATATGACATAAATAATCCAGAGTTAGAAATACATGTGATTTGTTCATGGAGGTTATGAGGTATGACTTGATCTTGCTATGAACTCGGTGATCCCACCTTGGCATTTGGAAGTAGCATGAGTTGAAGGAGGCCGAAAGGTCCAAAGTCGATGTGGCCGGAATCAACGAAGAAGCAAGCAAGCTACTGTTAGTTGATGCTGGAGTGATGTGCAAAGCATTGGTGAATGTTGTGAAGCTTTCAGAAGTGCCTTTGGTGGGATAAGCAAAGGGGCTATCAGGGAGATTATCCTCCAAAAAGCTGTGCATTGTTCAAAAAATGGTAATTTAATTTTCAAAATACAAAAAAATTGAATCTTTACTCATAAGTTCAATTGATGAAAAAAATCTTACCAATATAAACATATTATCACATATAGTGACATATGTGCTAAGGAGATTTATAGCCATTCAGTGCAAGAAAGCACACAGAAAATCATGAAAGCAGCATGAATGAAAACTCCAAAACAACTCTCATTATGGGAAGCTTGATGCTATATAGGATCCAAAAGGCATATAAAGATATGCTTCCTCTAGTTGGGTTTTCCCTTTCCATGGGATAAAAAAGCAAACAAAGAGATAAAATTATGTACCTTTCTGGTAAGATGCAATCTTCATTAATGTAAGGACTTTCCTTGCCATTATTGAGCCTCTCCTTATCAGACCCTTCTTTATCTCTGTCACCTTCATTTACAGCCTGTTGAATGAGCTGGGTACAACTAGCGGATGGGGAAGATCCATTTTCTGCTACAAAACAATAAACTAATGTTAAGAATCCATGATCGGAGTATGATACCTTTAAATGCCTAAGTGGTCAAGAAAGATGAACAACTTGAGACCTTGAGATTCATCTGGGCTCACACAATCAGCGACGGTAAGGGACTGATTGTAGCTCGGTCCTTTAACGGGTAAACAAAATGGGGCTGCCCCAGCCGAAAGTGCGCGGTGATGATGGGTCCTTTTCGCATCAAGTTGAAGATCCATCAGTCTCCTGCTTTGGAGTTCCAGGGCTTGTTGCAGATCAGCCTGTTCCTCCAATTTTCTCCTCCATTGTGCCTCTTCAGTGTTATTGGACATGATTCTATTAGTTCCTAAATAAAAGTGGCATTGATCAATCAGGCCAGATTTTCCATTTCTAAGTAACACACATATAAAAAAAATGAGAAGGAGATAGTCAATTAGTCATTTGATGATCTCGCTCACCAAGCTGGTTGTCAAATGGGTCCCTAGGGTCAAGTCCAGTAGGAGAATTGCAAGAAGAGAAATCTCTTTCCATTTGCTGTTGTTGCTTCCTGAATTAACAAATACCAAGCACATCATAAAAACCATGGCTTGAGAGGTTTAATTGTGTGAAACAAAAAGAGGCAAAAGTGTTTAATAATAAATTATCTTCTTACCTGAACTTATCAGGGATCTTGCCCTTCTCTTTGTAAGGCTTGACAAGAACCCGGGAATCGCAAACAAAATGAGGGTTACCCTTGGCCAGTATAATCTTGACTGTTTCTGAGTAAACAAAGGTTACAAATCCAAACATCCTCTTTGGCTGATAAGGTATTCTCACATCTTGCACTGGCCCATAAATGCTACAAACAAACCCATAAACAACATTATTAGATTCGAATTGTGATTAAAAGTACTTCTACAGGTAATCAAAATAAACCTGAAGTAGCTGGAAACATCCTCCTCCCTGAAGATACTATCAGCTGGAAAAGTCAAGTAGATTTGCCTCGAATTGTGATTAGAGTCAACATGACCACCAACATTCATCAAGAAATCACTTCTGCTAAGCCTTGACCTACTGAATTTGTGCATATCTTCCGCCATCATTAGAGCAGCAGCCGCCCTGAAAATTCATATCAAGTCTCCAATTTTAAGAAATCTGGTAAAACCCAACAATTAATCACAACCATGAATGCTACTTTATTTTGATAAAATAAGCCATTTTAAAGAGAATTTTGGGGAAATCGGACACCCTTGAAAATTATAACAGGTCCCAGAATTTAAAGCCTTTTTATTTATTTATTTTAGTAAACTGCCCATGATGCATTTGATACCTCTGGTAATCATTCTGTTGTTGTTGGAGAAGGAAGCTCACGGAATTGGAGCCTGAGTAAGAGAAGGAATTAGGCCTAGCAGCCATTAGCTGGGAAGCAGCCATCATTTTATGGTGTTGCATAGACTTGGATCTGAGCAGCTCATGGCACTGCTCCATCATCTCAATCTTGCTGGGAGACCCCGAAACCGAACCAGAACTGGAATCCGAATCTCCAAACCCACCAGCACCATGTAAGAACCTGCAGCTGGCTCCATTCTTGCAAAATCCTCTAGCATAGTAGTGGCAGGGCTTCCACCCAAGCAGTCCTGCCAGGTCATCCCCCGAGGTAACATCACTCACAGAGCAGCTCCTCCTGTGGGACCCCCAGAGTAAAGGGTCGTCTTCGTTCAAGAAGCTGAGCTGCTCTTGGAGCTGAATCTCATCAATCAGATCAGTATTAGGAGAGTGGGGGCTGATTGAGCCATCTGGATTATTATGGAAATCATGGAAATTTGAGGGTACCCATGAAGGAGAAGAAGCAGATGGTAAAGGGCTAGCTAGGCTTGAAACAGATAAGGAAGAAGGGATTTGGAGCCCTTGAGGGATAAGGAACCTAGCTGAATTTGAAGTAGAATTTGATGAGTTCTGCCTTGAGACTGAAAAAGGGTTGGAAGGTGTGTTTGGGGAGATACCCAATTCCTGTCTAGCCTTAAAAACAACAGATTGAACAAGACTTTCAGGCCCAAAAGCAAGCCTAATCATTTCCTTCTCACCATGATCTTGAATGAGCAGAAGCCCCATGATTTTGGAGGCATTTTCTGGATCCAAGCTTTGGATCCTTGAGAAAACTTTCTTAGTTGCTTCATAGGGATCCATCTGAAAGTTTTCTCCTCTTCCTGTTTGGGTTTGGTGGGTGATAACAATTCTTTCCCTCTCTTTCTAGACGTTACCCTTCAAACCCACCACAGAGAAATACTCCAAACTTATGCCTCACAATTTTGTGAAGTAAAGGAATGTGACTGAGCAAGAAAGCTCAAACCCAAGCAAAGCCTTTGAAATTTCTCCCACCTACCAAGCTTTATCTTTTTTAATTTGCTGGGTGAGAGTGGAAGTGGTAGCTGCTGAACTTGCTAGCTAGAGACTACTCAATGGCAAGTGCCCGTTTCCTCTCTGGTTCCTGCATACATTTAAAAAAATTAAACCCAAAAAAGAGAAAAGATAAAGAAACCCTCCATTCCACCAAGGAGGAAAATGGAAGAGGAAGCTTATAAAAATATTCAAGCTTTTTAGGAGTATTCTTGTCGAGGGTGGGTGATAGAGAGCTATAGCTTAACCAGTGGGTATTAATTCCTACTTTTATTCAAAGGAAAAGATACAAAACTCAAATAAAGAAAAGAAAAAGGTTAAAACTTGAAAGGCAAAAAGGAAAGCCATTTTCCTCACCCTAAAAGTTGAAACTTTCAACTTTTATGGTATGGCCATTGCGAAGCCATAACAGTATACCAAAAAACAAACACAATATTGAGAGAAATAAGAGGACTTCACCCGTAAAGCCAAACCACCGCCTTCTCCTCACCTGTGAAATTTGCAGGGATACAGCACAAAACACCACCTCAAAACTTGAAATTTATGCACACTCGATTTTGTTTTGGGTGTGACATTTTTACAAACACTTGGCAGTCATAAAAAGAAAAAGACACCTGATAAGTGCAGGGCTTGTTTTAAAGGTTTGAAGTTGAAATTAAAGGATGAAGAAGAAGGGTGAAGGGTCGGATTTACTTAATAGTTTGAGTGGAGTGGATCCCGGATCTGCTTCAAATAGTTGCATGTTCTTCATTTCGGTTTTGGGTTTATTGATTCGTGTTTGATTAGGTGCCTAAACTTGCATTTAGAGCGCGTGCACCACACTTTGATTTGGCATTTTGGGTTAGGATCCGAACCAGATCCGGTGGACCCCGCCTTAACACATTTAAAATATGAATAAAACACCCATTATCCAATAATTATAATTACTATAAAACTATAATCAAGTCCTCATTAAATTTATTCGATTGCACATATTTTATTAGGTTCTATTTAAAATGCTTTTAACTATTAAAGAGTGGTTCAGTACCTTGGATCAATGTTAATGTAACCCCAAATACGTGGGACAGTTGACATTTTGGTGATAATTAAAGGGTAGTAAACAAGTTTCTTAGTAAAAATTAATATTGGCATCATAAAATGAAAAGGTTTTCGCAAAATAAAGGTTCTCACACCCTATGATAGAGGAAAAAATGTTTATAAAAAACGAAAACCAAAGAAATTAATGTTATCCCGAGGAGCAAAGCTCTTGCATGGTCTTAATGTTCTCGCACATAAGGGGGGAGAGGGCAAATGTTAAAGGGGGCATTTACTGTCGAGAAAAACAGTTGTCCAGATGCATGCGCAGAGGAGAAAAGCTCGCAACGACTCGATGCTCTCGCACATAAAGTGCGAGAGGTGCTTTTTTGGTCAAACGATTCTTGATGCATGTAGCAGTGTCATCCCATTACCAGATTCCAATCGTAACTCATGAAGCCAATTTCTCGTATAAATTGGGTGAGAGGGAGAGAATAAAATTGTGAGAGAAGAAAATTGTGCGATTTACAAATCAATTCTTCTAAGTCTTGCTAGAGAAGAAAATACAGCCACTCTCTTGTTTTCTATTGTTGTTAGAATTTTTTTTATGAGAACGGTTCAAACTAAGGCTGAGAGGAAAGCCACAAGGATGAGGCGTGCGGGGAGGAGATGAGAAATGGGCAAGAAGTCTTAGACAAACCTCCATTTTTGTCCGTTGAGAGCATCTATGTGTTGTATGTACAAATTTGAACTTGAACATCTTCAGTCTTTGTGCAACATCCAACTTTTCCATGTCACCGCCCCCACGGTGACATTGGGCCGAGGTTGCGGCAGGGTCAAGTCGCGGGTGCGGCTGACCCCAAATTGCGTACGATTTGTTTTTAATCGTTTTATCTTTCTTCCTTTCTTAGAAGATCCGACCTTCTATCTTTTGGGACATCTTTTCTCTACCATTTAACCTAGTTTTGACCTTCCTTTCTGTCCCCACCCTGCCCTTTATATTCCCGTCTTCTTTTTTGTTTTCTTCTTCTTGTTATCTTGTCTTCTTCAACCTCGAGCCAAGTTGCAGCCTTTCTGTGTGAATCCCTATAGAAACCTTGTAATTTCTTCACCCTTTCGTTCCTCTTCTGTTCCTGAGATCTCCCGATGCATGCTTCTTCTCTTCCTTATTCTTCTTCCTTCTTTCTTCTGCTTAGCATGAATCAAGATTGAGTCTTGATCTTTGTTTGACCTTCGTTGGTTGCTGCGTATGTGTTTCAGGCTTCTTTAATTTGGTTGAATTCTGTCGTGTAAAGCTTGAAGAGAAAGCTTAAGCCGGCCTTGCTGTTGTTCAACAATCGAAGAAGCTTTGACATCCGCTTCTGGCAGTTCACCGCCCCCGTAGCGGCAAGCTCCCGCCGCGGCCTTACATATGTTGCCGCCCTCGTGCCTCTATTCACCCGCTCCCGTGCCTTCTCTGAAGTGACTACCGTCTTTGGTAAGTTGCTTCCTTTTTCTTTCCTAGAGTTAGATCATGCTAGGTTGGACCTAAATGAACTAGAGCGAATGCCAGTTAGTGGTTGTGTTTCCTTATGAGCTGGTTGGTTTGAGAACCTTAAGCGTGTGTTGTTGATGTTGTTCCTTGAGAACCTTGAGATGAGGAATCGTACTTCCTAGTATGTTGGAGATTTGTTAGAGATCATCGAGACCAGAAGTAGGAACCTTCTTGCACACTGTTGTAGACGTTGTAGAGGTCAATGAGACTAGAAGTATGTAGACTTCTAGCATTGGGATAGTTTCTGATTCTTGATGTCTTGTCTGAGCAGGCATAGATCTTTTCCTACGGGAAGCTAAGCAGTTTAGCTGAGTTTGAGTTACTTTTGATCCAGGTAAGTCCCTTGGATTTACTTAGCCGCATTTCGTGTATTAGTTGACCGTATTTTGGTGTTTGTTTACTTTATTGTTATAACGGAAAACCGGACTAGGACGACCTTATACCGTAATTAGCCCAAGTGTATTATAACCGGGCGGTGACCACTTGTCCAGTTCTACAGGAGACTGGGAGGTGCTCTTGCGACCAAACTCATAGGTAACGGATAGATGCATCTTATCTATTCCCGTCGGTAAAGGAAACAAAGGCGAATTTTGGGAGATTCTCGTGTCACAACCTAAGTTGAATTAGTAACGAATGACTAATAAAAGATAATAACCAGCTTGTGAGTGAGCATGTTATATGTTGATGTTTTATGTGTGTTTGTGTCTTTACTGTTATTCTGATATCTAGAATGTTAGCTAACGGTTTATACCGTTGTTGTAGATGCCCTGCAAGTTAGAGATGCTACTGAGTGATCCGGACAGAGTGGTCAGCCATGGTTCCCGTACATTATAGGACGAGATCGAGGTTTATTATTTCAATTGTTGTCTTTTCATTACTTTTCCTTTGTTATACCTTTTGATATTTTATCTATGTTGGCTTTCATTTATTTGTGTCTTGTTGTAAGATTTGATGTTATTGTTGTTACTTTGAGGGTCGAGACCCATTGTGAGTTCTTAGCCCGTAACCCTCTAAGTTCCCAGAATTTAGAACTTTGAGGTGTTCGTCGTCCTCACTTGAGAAGTCTCAACAATCATTCTCGTTGCTTTTCTATCGACAAGATGAGATGAGAAATATGGCCATTGTTGGTGTATCGATAGGAGGAGATGAGAAATGGGCAAGAAAAGTATCGATGTTGAAGGACATGAATGTAATGGAAATATGAAAACCCTAAGAGAATTCCCAACGCATTGATGGAGGAGATTTCAAAATACAAGGTTTCAAAACCCCTCAACCAATAATCTAATAACCATAGTAAAAACTTAACCTCTAACTAAACACTAGTCAAAATAAAAGCCTAAAAAATTGAATCTAAAAGAAACTCACCAACCCTCTAACTAAACGCACCTGTAGTCTTACGACTCTGGTTTCTCTTCTTTTTCCATGGTCCATGTGCTTTGATGTCCGACTCAGATTATTTTGAAATAATATTTTCTGTTATTGATTTCCTCGTCTTGTTTCTTGACGGTTAGCTTGTCTTTCGTTTCTATACGACCTCTTGAAGACTTCGAACTATCTAGTATCTCAAATACATTTCCCCTTTAAAAAAGGCGAAATCATTTTTTTTAGGTAATTTAGTTTGACTCGGTCCAACAGCTACTAGCTTCATTACAAGTTTTATAGATATCAAATATGTGGAAAATCTGATAAAGATGTCTTATTTTGTCTTTACAGCAACATAGAGTCGACATCAACAGAGAAAAGATAATTATTGCGGCTGCAATTTATCTTCTACCCGTCACTTTGTAATATAATCTAATTGGATTAAGACATGGCTTAACATTTACACTTGGCCATAAGTATGATCTGATAATTGATAAGTATGTTTTGGCGGCTATAAGCTATCACTGTATACATTTAACTAGGGTTGAGAAAAAATATCCGATCCGACTAATTCGATCTGCTAATCCGAAGTTCCGGCCCGAAAAAATCCGAATGCGAAGATATCCGACAATTGGTGATCCGAGTCCGATCCGATCCGGTCATATTTTTCGGATCATTGGATCGGATACGGATCGGGTTTAGAGGAAAAAAAAAGGATCAGATCGGATATATCCGATTAGTCTAAAAATAAATATCCGGATCGGATCTTCGGATCAGATATCTGTCCGGATAAAACTGTCGGATAACTGTTGGATATTCGGGTGTTCTCGAATTTGATTCAGATCGGACTTTTTAAAGTTTGTCGGATTGGATATCCGAACTTTCGAATCGGATATCCGGAGATGCTCACCCCTACTCTAACTGGGAGATAAATCAGGATTAAAGTAGAAGACAAGGTCATTTTCTGAGTATGATTTTAATTGTCACACAATTTAAGCAAGTAAATAATCCAAATCCAATCATTGAAGTTTAGACAAGGAAATATAACAACTTTATCAAGAATCTAGTTTCACCTTTTATGTCTTATGTTCTAATTCTATAGTATTTTTTTATATTTTCTAAGCTATAAAATAACCAAATAAAATTTATAAAGTTAATATAATATTTATGTTTGAATTTATATAAGTCATGTAAAATGCAAAACTTGTTTGTAAATGAAAATATCAAACTCTAAACAATTGTTTTTAAATTCACCCCATATTAATTTATAACTATTTCAAAATTATTATTAAAATAATCACAAATACTTAATTTATATACTTTTCATTTGATTGAAGATAATATTTTAAAATTTTCTTAACTTAGTCTATAGTAGAGTAATTTGTACAATATTCTCCATCACATAATTATATTCTTTATAATGATAAATATTAATCCATAATATTCTAGCTATAACTTTTGTCAGAATGAATATTATAAATATACTTCAAATTTATCATAACTCATTTCATAAATATATAACTAAATTAATATATAATTTTAATAAAAAAAAAAAACAATATGCATTAGACAATTTAGACCCATCAATTTATTTGAATTTGTATGACATGGGCCCGTTAATTTCGGGACCATTGTAGGAATGGGTCCAAACCCGTATAAGATAATCTGAATATGGGCCGGGCCGTATATAACTTTAAAATAATGAATCTTAATCAAGTAAAAAGACTAAAATTATGATAAGTTTTTGAGCAAAGAGGAGATTAAATTTTTCGAGCAAAATTATTGTAAAAGTAATAAAATTATGGTAATTAGTTACAAAAGATGTTGTCCATATACTTTATGAATTTAAATTTATTTTAATTAATAACATAATGAATCTTAATCAAGTTAAAAAGAGTAAATATCACAATAAATTAATATTTTAATAAATAAATGAGTAAATTGATTTTCTTTTAAAAAAACAACTCAAAAAAAGAGATTTAGGGCATGTTTAGTAAGGGATTTGATTTATTTTTCGGTTTGTAAACTAAATGAGTTTAAAATCGGGTTTTAAAAATAAACATATAAGCATGGATTCATGGCTTTTTTTAGTGGTTTTTTAACCCAAATAACCCGTTGAGAAATCAACCCATTCCCAAGTTGTTGAATAAGATTACCTAATTATAAATACGAATTTAACCTGAAAATATGATAAATCAAATCTTAGGTAAAAATGTCGGACCTAAGTAAATAAATAAAGATAAAAATGATGAAAATAGGTGTAAAAATTAATATTAAATAAAGCAAAATTAATCAAATCTTTGTAACATCCCGGATTTGGAAGCCTGGAGTGTCACTAGAATTTGGACCACACAGTTAGCGTGACAACAAATTCACGGTTGACCTTTTAACAAGAGCATGACAAAATATAAAAATATATTGGACCTTTAATTTACCAAAATGTGAACTCGAAATCCAAAAACTAGAAAGACAAATACCGATCCAACATCAACGACATAAACCCATCAAACAAAAAGGCAATGACCAAGGCTCCACAACCTTCCCAAACACTTAAATCACACGTGAGCCCGAAGGGTGTAAATAGCATGGGTTCTTTGTTTCGAGAGCGATAGTAAGTGACCTGCTTTAATTTGCCGAATGTGTTTAGATTTAAAAGATCGATTATAAGTCTAATACCATGTAAGAACTTTTTTCTTAGAATATAATGAATTGACTTCTTTTATTCAATATAAAAGGTTATATACACACATAATGATATAACGGTAACCTTAAAACGATAACACTAACTAAGGTAACTAAATATATATACATATATTATGTTCCTGCAAGTAAATGAAGCAGAAGAACAGTGATTAGGGGGCAGCAAATAATATGAAATTCAGATGGCATTCCACTGAAACCCTAAACCTAAAATAAGTATTAAGTCTTGTTTAATAGAATTTGATGGATCCAACATAAGTGGAATACCCATTAAACATTAATAACCCGAAGTGGGAAGCTCTCCAAACCAACCCCATTGTCCCCCATAATATGATTCGACTTTTGGTAAGCGATGAGTACAAGACCTAACTCTTCTGTCACCACTCACCAACACATTCCACAAAACATAAGTGGACTAACATCTTTTTTCAAAAATAGTAAGTATCGGGTTCTTTTTATGAGTGTTTGTTTGTAGCGGTGAAATTCATCGAGTTACTAGCTTGTCAAATGGTTGTTTTGTCTAAACCCTTGCTCAATTTCTCTTACTGCCATGGATTGTCAAATACATACGTACAATTTTCCTAAGCTAACCTAGATAACTATCTTGTAGAGGTAGCTCATCTTAAAACATTCTTACAGATGAGAATACAAAGTTTTGGTTGTGTTGAAATTCGAATAGTATTCACGTTGCATTGAATGTTTGTATACTCACCAACGAGTAATACTTTCCTTGTGTACCCTTGGCCATCAACTCCAAGTGCTTCCCTTTCTCCACTACCCTCCCCTTCTCCACCACCACAATCTCGTCACACCCCCTCACCGCGCTCACCCGGTGGCCCACCACCACGCTCGTCCTTCCCTTCATCACCCTCTCCACCGCCTCCTGTACTGCCTTCTCCGATTGACCGTCTAGGGCACTTGTTGCCTCGTCCAACAACAGTATCCTCGGGTCCCTTAGCATTGCTCTAGCAATTGCTATCCGTTGCTTTTGCCCGCCTGACAATTGCACCCCTCTCTCCCCGCACCTCGTCTCGTATCCCTCTGTTAGCCCGGATATCATCTCATGGGCGTTTGCGGCCTTGGCTGCCACCACCACCTCCGCTTCGTTGACTTTTTTCGCGGCACCGTATGCTATGTTTTCCCTTATTGTCCCGGAGAATAAAATTGGTTCTTGACTTACTAATGCTATATGTTTTCTTAGTGATCTCAAGTTATATCTCCTAAGATCAAGACCGTCGATTTTCACTGACCCGCTTGTCGGGTCGTAAAATCTCTCTATGAGACTTATTATTGTGGATTTGCCCGACCCGCTTTTCCCCACAAAACCGGTGGATTTCCCCACTCTGATGTTGAGGGAGAAGTTCTCAAGAACTAAAAACTCGGGTCTTGATGGGTAAGCGAAATTTACGTTGTGGAACCCAATTGACCCGGTTATCTTATCCGGATTAAAGCCATCGTGATCGTTGGGTTCAATCCGGGTAACCCGGTCTAAGATAGAGAAGACCGATCCGACCGCATCGGATCCCTTGGCGAGATCCGTGGTTACACTTCCAGCATCAGCGATCACTTTCCCGGTGCTGACGAGGATCATGAACGCCTGGAAGAGTGATTGAGCGTTGATGTTTCCGGCAGCCACTAAGCGGCCCCCATACCAAAAATCAAGGGCCCACGTGCATGTCATGACAGCCTGCGAGGTGGCGAGGCCGAGTCCGGCATACCATGATTGTCGGAGGCTTTCCCGTCGGGGGGCCTCTTGGGCGGCCTTGAGGAGGTGGAGGAGGTGCGGCTGAGCAGAGAATGCGGTCACGGTGCGGATGTTGGAGACGGACTCCGACGCAAGAGCACTTGACCGGAACTGGGCCTTGGTCGCCTTGGAGGACATGGACCTGATTAGGACGCGACGGGTGTAGTAACACGCGATCACGAGAGGTTGGACCGCAATCATAACTAAGGCGAGCCGCCAAGAGATGGCTAGGCCCATGGCACAGGCGGTGGTAGTGGCGGAGATGGTTTGGATGATGAGTGCCATTCTATCTCCCACTAGAGATCTTACCTGGTAGAGAAAAATGGATAAAAATAACTTAAAATTTGCCGAATTACCCATGAATTGTAAAATCTGATACAGACCTTATATACTGTACTCAGAATGTCGCAATCACTTGAACAACAATAAGGAAAAACAAGACTTACCACATTAGCATCCTTGGCAAGCCTAGAGCATAGAGCACCAGTAGAATTCTCCTCTTGCTCAAACCATCCAACTTCAAACGTCAATATCTTGGACAACATCGTCTCTCTTAGCCTCTTCGTCAAGCACTCTCCCATGTACGCAAAGCTCCAATGCTGGCTCACATTCACCACGAACGAGAAGCCAGCCAGCCCTCCCACGGCCGCTGCATAAACCCTAATCCTCCTAGTCATCTCCTCGTAATCTCTCAAGAACAAAGCAGATATCATCGCCCCCATAACGAAAGCATACACCGGCTGAACCGAGCCAAATAAAATTGCACTTACACACCCGACGCTCGCCTGCCTCCACTCAGGCGAGTTCATAGCCAATAGCCTCCGAAACGAAGGCTCGGGGCGATGATCTCGTGTCATGGCATTGTCGTTCATGACCCGTGACTCGACCAATGACCCGTGAACCGAGTTGAACGAGCGGTGTGAGCTCGTTCGACTCGCCAACGACAAACTCCTCATATTCACCCCTTCCTCATCATCACTAAATTCATCTCTCGTTTCTTGGGATCGAATAAAAGACGCATATAACCCATCTTCATCTTGGATTATGTCATCGTGAGGCCCCATTTGGGCAACTTTTCCATCTTGGATGATGGCAATGGTGTCTGAATCCCGGATTGTGGAGAGGCGGTGGGCGACAATGATGGTTGTACGACCCATGGCGGCCCTGTCTAGCGCGTCTTGGACAAGCCTCTCAGAAACGGAGTCTAGTGCACTCGTTGCCTCATCTAGAAGGAGTATACGTGGCTTCCGTATAAGAGCACGTGCTATTGCTATCCGTTGCTTTTGCCCGCCGGAGACTTGAACTCCTCTCTCACCAACCTGGTTACATTATAACTTTGTTATTGAAGAAATTTATGAATCGAAAGGTTATTTATTTCATGAATCAAATACACGTTTTAAAATGTGTGGCGTACCTGCGTGTCATAACCCTGCGGTAGCTGGCTAATGAAGGTGTGGGCGTTAGCCGCTTTAGCAGCCTCAATAACCTCGTCCATGGTGGCGTCGTCTTTTCCGAAGAGTATGTTCTCCCTAATTGTGGTAGCAAAGAGGCAAGGCTCTTGGCTGACTAGTCCCATTTGTGACCTCAACCATTTGAGCTGAAACTTGTCAATAGCCATACCATCCATCAAGATCTTGCCTCTTTTCGGTTCATAAAACCGTTGCAACAAGGAGATAACGGTCGACTTCCCGCACCCGCTCTTGCCAACTAATGCAACTGTTTCTCCTGCTGTGATTCTCAATGAGAAGTCTTCTAGAACTAAGGAATCTGGCCTTGATGGATATGAGAAGTCTACATTCTTGAACTCGATCTCGCCTCTAAAATCCGCCGAGACATTACCATGTGTGTTGTCTAAGTCGATTTTAGGCACCCGTTTCATCATTTCCATTACACGCTCCCCTGCCGACGCTGCCTCTGATAGGTACCGTATATTGGATAAAGCGGAACCTAAAGCACTGGGCACAAAATAAAATGTTTATATACTATCTTTTGTATGTGTTTATAATCGATGTGGGATAGAGAAAACTTACAATCCACCACCAGCAATGGTAGCACCAACGGCGAAGACAGTTCCACCTTGAACCCCATGGTTAATGACGAGCCGACTTCCATACCAGCAATTGAAGGCAGCAACACCAAGAATCAAGCCACTGCTTCCGATGGCAAATCCTTTAGCAAGCCCTTGTCTAAGACCGAGCTTCACTGATCCTTGAAGCGCGGCTGAGAAACTCGAGATTGTACCTTCTTCTCCGACAAAGGCGTAAACTGTCCTTATAGAAGTGATAGCTTGCTCAACTATGCTCCCTGCTTCTTTGTACTCTTCCCTCAGCTTCCTAGCAATGCCCATCAATATTCGGCCGTACATTAAGCCTGGGATCACGAGGAGGACAACAAAGGGTAGCTCGACTATCGCCAGGCTCCATGACATTAAAAAGGCTGCCAGTTCGTTGCCAACGAATGATGCTATGTTCATTAGAAAATTGGGCACCTGATTTTTTTAGTTCACAAGATTGTTTCAAACCAAAATCTCATAAAATCAAATACAAAGATATTTAAGAAACAGTACCTTTTCAGCTATGCAATCTTGAATTACTAGACTGTCATTGGAGACAATTGTGATGATTTCTGAAGTGTTAGTCTGCTGTAAATCGAAGAAACTGATGTCTTGCCTCAATACTGCTTCAAGGCATTCGACTCGCATTCGAGCAGCTTGTCTCTCTGCCGTTCTTGTCCAGCAATATCCCTCTGGATGAAATTTTCATCAGAATGATCAAACAGAATAAACAATCAAAGGAGGAAAATCAGAACAAAATTTAATTACCCAAGAAACAGAGAAGCCAGGCCCCAGAAGCCACACAGCACAAAAGCAAGGCGTTCTGTTGAAAAGGGTATGGAGGTAATTAGGAAGAAGAACAGAGGTAATGAAGATGAAGAGAGGGTTTGTAAATTACCCTGTTAACACTCTGAATCAAAGCTGAAGAAGAATCAGGATTAGCACTACTAATCCCAATATCATTCATAAGTGAGCTAGTAATCAACAATGTAAAGGGCATAACAAGGCCATCACCAACAGCACCAGCCAAACCCAAAAGCATCAAAACTGCATCAAATTTATCCGAATGCATAAAGATTTGCCTAATTGACCCTTTCCTCTTCCCTTTCATCTTGACCTCACCTAAAACGACGCCGTCTTCAGTCTCCTTCTTCTGGGTTTCACGGGAGGTATCAGATTTACAGAAAGCTTTATGATGGGTCTGTGGGAGCTCCACTCACTGTAGAATATGATCAGAAAACAACAAAGTCTGAGAGCACCATCATGATCTTGGTATGCCAAGTTTCAAGTGTCCAGAGAGGTGTGGACAATTGGATATTTGAAGGGGTCAGAATGATTAAACATAAGAAAAGAAGGTGGAGGAAGTGATGGTAGAGGAGAAATCACAAATTTTATATTGAAAGGGGAAACTTGTAATTAAAGGGGAAACATGTTAAGTGTGAAAGCCTTTCAGTTGACTTTTTGATCCCTTGATGAAGAAGCTGCGCAGCACTTGAAGATTCAACGCGTCAATTACCAGCTTAATACCCTTTGTTGTAAATTTGTAATGGTAGGGCCCTTTACGAAAAGTTACAATTAGAGGAGGAGATTATTTTGGATTAATGTTTAGGATTAGTTTTATTCCACCACTTAACACGTGGCCGATTTTTTTTTTTTTTTTTTTTTTACTGTTTGATCAAGGATTATATGTAAGGTTATATTAACTATTTTTTTAATAATAATAACACATTAATTATATTAAATATAACATTTTGAAAAAAAATATGTTTTGTTTCTTAACAAATAAATGATTTTTCCTGTAAAAATAATCGAATAAAAATTGAAACTAAGAGGTGTTACATATAGATCGATACGTTTTTACAAAACCATCTTGTAAAATTTTTAATACTTAACTATTTATAATAAAATACCCTTTTATAAATTTTATGACATAAAAATGCAGTTGCTTTTTAAATGTTTGTGATTATCCACTTTACTAGTTGAAATTATGTCAAATGATTTAAAATTAAAATACAAATAAAGTAAATATTTATTATTGGTATTAATATCATATATTCTTTTAATAATTTACTTAAGTATTACAATATGAATAAACGATTATTATAGGTATACTAAAAATAGTTCAAATTTTAATAACTCGGTACAAAATATTCAACATATAAAAGATTGTGATTTCTCTCATATAATATTTTAAACTTATTTCTGCAATTTCACCACAAATTACCCGAGATTGCTATTCGTACAACATGTTTCATGTTATTCGAATCCGTGGTCCGGCTACGCCTTGCGTACGCGTAGTAATAAGTTGATTTCGTTGAAAAATTTAGGAAAATGGCTACGCATACGTCATGTGTACGCGTAGTCCTACTACGCATACGCCATGCGTATAAAAAAATTATTAAAAAAATACTAAGAACATGGACTACGCCTCGCGTAGCCGTACCCTGTATACGTATAGCACGAAACTGTGATACGTGTAGCAATAAACATTTTTTGTTTGATTTTTGGAGAGGGATGGTTGGAGACTTGAAGTGCCAGACTGCTGTCACCCAACCAAAAGGAATCAACTATAAATAAGTCATAAGATCTAAGCTACTCCAAAATGGAATAATCTTAAATAGTTATGTATAAAGATATTTATATAAAAAATTTTAAAATATCTACAATTTGGAACAAACAAATCATACAAGCCGGAAGCTTATAAAATATCGACCATCTATTATATTATACGACTATGTCATATTTATTTATTTTATTTATAAAAATTATTTAATTCTATATTTTGGTGTAGAATCAAATTCGTTTTTTCTTAAATTTTAGGTTTGGAGTTTGAGTACAAAATTGGTTAAACTTAATTTCGATTTTGGGATCCAAATAAAAAATTATTAAACTCAATTGCAGAGGTAATTGTGAAATTGATTAAATTCAATTTTAATTTTGCAGCCAGAAGCACGATCATGTATGTGTTAAAATGAGAACCCTTCTTTGCATTATAGATGACACGATTGTGTATATTTTAAATTAATAACCTTTTTTGTAATGTATATGACATTTTTGTGCCTACATCCTTTCAACATGAAGCGCGATCGTGTTAGGTTTAGTACAAGGTGCACAATCGTGCTACTTGTATTTCCGATCATGCATATTTTTACTCATATATCATGTCGTTAATTTGTAGCCCTCGTTATTTATTAGTTGCAAAATACACCGTGAACCAAAGAAGTCGATTTATAAGTATATTTGAGAAGTATATATTTTGGGACCCACATGTTGAAATTACCATAAGATATGAAATTATGAAGGCCTGTGGGCTATATTTGTTAATTAACTATTTATTTAAAGGAAAAAAAAAAGAGAAATAAACTAGGCCCAAAACACAGGCCCAATAAGGAAAGGGTCCAGTTAACGAGGTAGGTGAGAGGAGGTAATAAAATTTGCGCTGACCAAAGACGCAATAATATAATACGTTGACTACGAATTTAAAAGCTGTAGCATCTAGTCTGCAGCTAGATCACAGACGTGCCCTCAATTATGGTCAAAACGATGAATGACTATTTTAAAAAAGTCATCCTTTTTTTAATGCATTATTCATAATTGATGATAAAAAACATGATGGCAATCAGGCACCGTTTGGTTCCAACTCCGAAAATGGAAACGAATTTAGTTCATACGCATATTTTTATTCATGAAATTTTATGGAATCAATTCTTGTGGTTTAATGTAAAATGCGCTTGATTCCATATTTTGTTAACCTATAGGGCGTCAAAAGTAATCAAACTCTATTTCAATTACTTCAAACACAAGGAATGATTCCAAAAATTTTCATGAACAAGAATATACATATGGAGTAGATTCGTTTCTATTCCTTTTTCGATTCCGGAGTTAAAACCAAACGGGATCTTAATGTCTGCACAGAGTAAAATACTCCTAAACAAGATAGAAACATTTATTAAAATCACTATGGGTCAGTTTGGTAACATAAGATTACATAGATGAAGATGAGTATGAAGAGAATTATTTAGATGAAGAATTAAGGAAATTAAATTGTTTAAGAGGATGAGAGTGAAAATAAGTGAAATGAGTGTTTAGTGAAATTAATATGATTGTGGATAAAATTACAAAAAAGTACGGTTAATTTTTTTATAGATGAAAGAGCTGGAAAAAAGCAGAGGGGTAAAAGTGAGATTTTAGCTTCAATAATACCCATAATCCTTATAATCTAACTTCTACAGGATTACAAAATTTCTATAATCTAATTCTCTATAATCCAACTTTTGTAATCTCCTTAATTCTCTTACCAAACAAGATTACGAGAATTATTTCTCTACTTTAATTCTCATAATCTTAATCCCCTTAATTTAAAGGCTTACCAAACGGAGCCTATATTTGGAAATAAAAGAGTTGCATTAAACACTATTTTTTTTTTTTTGGTATGATACATTAAACACTACTCTAATCATAATGTGCCTATTTTTAATATATTTCCCAAATTACCATTGAATGTACACTTGCAAGAACAATCAAACAGTATGAAGTAATCATAATGTTTCTACAGATAATAAACAAAAAGAAGCTAATCACTGCATACATCTATGTACAAATTACTGAGCTTCAATTGATGATCCTTCTGCTTCTCTCTTGATCAATTCACCTAGTGTTGTCTTGGGCTCTTCCGCGACCTTCT
This sequence comes from Fagopyrum esculentum, assembly GCA_033239045.1. NCBI lineage: Eukaryota > Viridiplantae > Streptophyta > Magnoliopsida > Caryophyllales > Polygonaceae > Fagopyrum > Fagopyrum esculentum. Next base: position 3,302,673 of record BSUD01000006.1, read on the forward strand.
TTTTCCCTTTCTTCTTCTGCAATAACAACTTAACATATTTGAGACTACATTATTTTACAAGAATATGTTAAAGATTACTTGTGCATGTATATACGATTCTTACATTTCTCCTGCGAAGATTCGGAGATGGATGAATGGAGCTGAGGATCTGAATCTCTGTGGTGAAAAGAGCAGAAACAGGCCGGTGATCCGAGAATTTACTGTCTCCGCAAACATAGGACATTTGGTGTATCCCTTTTCCGTGCCATATGATTCTGTCACACCTGTTGTCAAAAAGACTAGTATATAAGATCAGTAAACTACTTCTTCTATTGCAGTTGGTTTTAGAATTACCATGCTGGTGTTCTGTGCTTGTCTCCGGATCTGGTTGGGAGACTGACTGTATAGCAATTGGTGTTTGATAAATAGTACTTGTATGTGGGTGCAAATTCTATGCTTCCTTCATTCCACCCTTGGAGTACTCCTCCGCCTTCTAACTCCTTCTTCAGTTGATCAAATTTCTGTAGTTCTTTGTAGTTTCTACATCGTATGAGCTCTCGTGCTAGCCCGTCTTCCAAATTTAGCCGATAATTGAGATCTCCAAACCAGAATATCCGGCTGTATACATGTTTCATCACAGTTTACCATCTAGTTCACGAGCTTAATATTGAAAAATACATATCACAATATCTTCTATCAAAACAAATAATGATCTTGTTATATCAGACCCATTTATATTTGATTCTATCGTTATAATCTTTATTATTCTCTTCTTATTCTACCGTAATCCCTGTATAAAGGGCATAGTAGCATCAATATATTCGCGGTTCTATGTAAGTTAAAAGGAAAATGAGAAGAGTTACTTACTCGTGTCCTAGGATGTCGAGTGGAAGAGGGATGAAACTCCCATGATGAGCCTGAGAGAAGGTAGCTCGCTTGAAGATCTCGGAAACTTGTTGATTTCTTCGGGTTTCATCGCCCTTCTTCTCACCCGAAGCCAAGTGAGCATTAACAAAGCAGAAGCTAGTCCCTTCAATAGACATGCTGACGGAAACCGAGCCTTTGTTTCCCAAGCGTCCCATTATACCACATGCCACCGAGCAAACCTTCACATTTGAGACACTGTACTTTCTTAGCATCTCCGTCTTCATCCAGATAGCTACCAATACACCAACCATCCTCTTGCTGGCTACTAACTTGTACGTCTCGTTTCTACTTGATTCCGCGCCGTCCATCACTGGAGACATACTTTCATTCTTTTTGTTCAGTATCTTTCTTATCAGTATGTTCCATTTGCTTGACTCTGATTGATCTTCTAGCACCCCCACAAATGTCTTGGCTATCAATGGCACAACTTCTTGAAACCTGGGAAAATACATATAAAAAAAAGTTTATTTAACCCAATTCTTTCTGAATTGTGCAAATCTTGTGACTTTATTGAATTTATGTTACCGACCCAAGAACGTAGATGTCAACTGCACTCTTGAGGTTTAGCCACTGATCTAAATCCGCGGACAAGTTGTGAGTGTGACCCGGTGATCGTCCACCTACATTCCATGTTCCTACGAACATCCTGAATCAAGAACAACAAAATCTAACACAGAAGACAACAGAATAACGGCTAGCCTAATTGAGTACTCAAAATGATGATACCTCAATTCATGTGTGAGGGTGCAGCTTTTTGTACGTCCTGGCCTAAATGAAACGCCTGAGAAGGAATGATTCGAGAAAGCTTCTTCATCTTCAAAATACGCTTCAAACCACAAATTTTGTCAAACAAATAGTAGAGTTGAGTTGAGGGAGAAAATAAGTTGCAATAACCTATCTGTTTACCTGAAAAGTCACTTGAATAAGAGATTTCATGACCCTTATCGGACTTGTTTGTCATCCAAATCTCTGAACTCCCAGATACATTCTCCTGAATCTCGGTTCCCATTAATCAAGAAGAAAGTAAGAACAAGGCCATACACAAATCAAATTAAAGATATCCTTGCTTTGATTTCTTCTCAATGCTAGTATCCTAGACTCAGCTTCTGATGCATCATCCTTGACTCCGCATTTCAGACTAGTTCTTCAACGTAAATGAGGTATGCAAAGATCTCGAGTACCCGAGTAATGGCGTTGAATTCTAAAGCTTTTCAACAGCTTACCATAATTTGCAGACTGTGCAACTGCTGATCACGTCTGTTTATCCTTTCTATCTTCTTTGTTTAAATGGTTGTTTGTCTTAGTCTAAGAATATGTCAGATAATAATATTTGTATACACAGATCGTGCTTCTAACCAAGTATAAACCAAAACGAGACTTCAGTTATAAGGAGTTTTGACTTTGGAAAACAGTTGTGGGTCATTGTCTGTTAAGATTTTGTGATCGGGTCTTGGATTTACTTATGTTATTATTTATAATACATTACTACATAGTCAAATAACACGCATACCTCCACGCCCAGTCCACGTATATACGCATATCTCTACGCCAGGTATGAACACTTGCAGATCAAGTTGTGTTTACTCCAAAAATGAAGGTCAATTGTTTATAGGAAAGAAAGAACCTAGAATGGTGACAAGTTTGTTCATGTGTATGTTGACATCAACTTATGTACTCCGTAATCTGCATCAATAATGTAATATTCTCATGACGCTTTTCCTGAAATATCTGAGAAATGTATATTTTGCAAAGAGAAAAGACTGAAGCTGAAGGGAAATATAAGCAACGTTGAATAACTTATATTAACAGCCGAGAACAAAACACCATTGATATGGTCATTTGACTGATCATGACAAGCTTCATTTTAACATGCTAAACTCAAACTTGCTAATGCAGGTATCTCAAGCTTTTCAATCCATGCTCTTCTCCGTTTCCTTTTGATATCACACATTCCGGCATTTTCTTATCAAGGCACCTTTGTCCTCTGTCAGATTCCGCGCAATGCCCAGGATACACAAAGGTACAACAATTCTCTATGAGTGCCCGTTTCCAGAAAGTGAGATAAGCTGCATGAACAAAAGAATCTTCATTCATCGGGTGCAATGAGAAAATCCAAAATATGTATGTATCAAAACATGCAACTACACAGCAACTAATCAATGACGGATCAAAACCAACCTGATGAGCAATCTGGAGTAGTTGTCGACCATCTTTTGACTGATCATCTTTCACACTAGATTTCTCTCGCTTTGCAGCATCTCCTTTCTCGATCAAGGCTCTGCTCTTAACGTTTTTCCCCTCAGGAGTCGTGTCGTTCTCCAGGTTTTTCAACAGTTCCCTTTTACGCTTTCTTTGGAATGTGAACTTGAGAACCTTGTCACAGTCAACTCGATTAGAAATTCCTGCGGACTCCTCATCCTCGGAGATATGTAAATTACAGTCTGATTCTTTTCCAGCAATATCACCTTCCATTAACCCAGATCTTACTTTTCCTCCAAACTCGATGGATTTTTCCCATTCACTGTCATGCTTACGGTCCATCTTGTAACTTGATCCTGGTGTAGGACATGCTTCATTATTGTCCGGAACCTCAACTAAGGCCGTATCCTGTTTGGATGCTTTGGTCCTGCACTTAGATAAGAAAGGTAAATGGCAAGCTTTGGCATTTCGACCATGAGAAGACCTGCGTAGGGCAGCAATTGCTTCCTGGTATTTCAAATTTTTTCTGTTCCTTCTAGAACCATCCCTGATGGATTGACCTTGATGGCTTTCATACTCCTGTGATCTGGTGTGTGACCCATTAGAAGCAAGCTTTGCATCTTGTTCATCAGGCTCAGAAGAGCATGATGAACAACGTTCTTTACCAGCTTTAACATCACCAAACATATTCACAGAAGCATTGCCCCGAGAAAGGATAGAAGGCCGGAACGATGTTGAAGGTTTTTCCTCATCAAATCTAAGGAATTGATCCACAGATGAACACTGTAGCACCTTCTCAGTTAGGTTCTTTGTGCTACATACATCATCAGCTGATTGATATACACTCGAAAGTATAGAAGGCTGAAAATGAGTTGAAGGCTGTTCTCCAGCAGACTTACGAAATTGATCTTTAATCGCATTTTCAGTTGATGAATATTGCACTGTATGATATCTTCCATCAATAGTTTTAGTAATCAACTCATTATCCAAAGATTGTGGCTGATCCTCAAAATCCTCTGAATTCTGACATTTCAAAGGCCGCCGTTGACTACATTTCACTTCCTCTAATGTGTCCTGTGTCATCCTTAACTCTTCCCTGAGGTCCACTATTATTCCTTCTGCCTCAGAGAGCTGTGCTTCAAGCACTTCTATCTTTTTTTGCTGATTTTCTGATTTAACTTCAGCCTCAGCAGTCTGCAAAAGAACGAGCTAGGTTAAGTTGGCTTCAATCAATCAGTCATTATATAAATTCTATTCCTAACATAATTTGTTTTTTTGGTGCTATGGAGTTGTGATCTTATTAAAAAGTGTGCCAGACTTGATACTACCTCTAGGTCAGATAAATCTGCTTCAATCAATCAGTTGTATTTCCCACCAAAAAAAAAAATCAATACGTTATATTCTAAATATAACACTTCTTAAGCCATAATCAGAGCAGAATAATATCCAACGTTGGAACAGATGTGCTTGATCCAGATCTTAGAATACCATATATGTGTTTAGATTTCTTCCAGTGAAAGAACAACTAATTATTTGCTGAAATAATGCCTTGATTCCACTGAAGCATTTATTAACTATCAATCTGTTGATAGAGTTTTACAAACTACAAGTGACTTTATCTACTTATGTACACAGAATGCAAAACTCGGTCTAGCATACAAAAATCCACATTACCAAAATAAGAACTTCATGACATAGGTAAATACCCTTACCCAATACTGTTTAATAAAATCTCTAAACTTTTTCATAAGTTCATTATATCTATTTTTTATAACAAGAAAGAACATGAAGGGAATAGGTAATACTAGAACAAATAAAAACTTACTTGTCTTGTTTTAAAAATTTTTAGGGGGAGCTTAAAGACGTTTATTTAAGATCAGATTCTAATTTATAAAACCTAGAGAAACTTGAACAAAACACCAATTTTCTTCCCTTTATCACATTGCCCACCAAGGGAAGGATTCTATCTTCTTCATAAGCATATATGTTGTCATCCTTACAATTTATTGCTCCCATTCCATGTCTCTCTCTATATACAGTCATAATCACTCTGACCAATGCTGATATTGGAGATTGATCAAATCAAGCATCTTGAACTTGACAGACATTCTTAAAGTTGAGCTATGATCATAGCCCTTAGTCTGCAATGACAAAGATTTGTCCTTGTATTTCCTGTTTTTCAGCAGGAACTTAAGTTTTTTAGCTTTTGCAATTCAATGAATTGTATTTCTTTCCATAAAATTCCTCAAAATTCCACGGCAAGCCCAAACTCCATACTTGAGAACCTAAATTAGTGCTTCAGTACTGTTAACCACCACTTTAAAGTTGAGATAAACAGTTTTAAGCATCCACACGTGTAGAAGTGCGTTGAAGTGAGATACTAAGATGCAATTCAAAACATGAAGCAAATATATCTCACATAAGCACATCAATCTCATCGAAAGAAAGAAAGGAAGAAAGAAAAGGGAGCAAAAAATGAAACGAAGAAAAAAAAAAAAAAAAAAAAAAACAGCACGAACAACCGTGATCAATAGCAAGAACACGAGACTAGAAGAAACAATCCTTGAGAGGGAACGAAATGCACCAAAAAGATTCCAAAAAACTGACATGAGTACCTTGAAATCGAGAGTCTGTTTGAGTTGAACGAGCAAACGAACCGCTTCTGCTTTAACAGCAATCAGATCCTTCTCGAAGCAGAAAGCCCTTCGATCCGCCACCATTATCCGAGCAGCCGCCTCTTTCGAAGTGTTCAGAATTATCTCCGCATACGCCTTCTTCAGCGTTTCCATTTTCTGCAGAACTCAAAATCAGCAACGAGCAAAAAAAAAATCAAACCCGAGACTACAACAAACGAATCGGAACACAAATAGGGCAAAGCAAAGAAACGCAATCAATGGAAACAAAGGCCACCATTTCACTGGAATTATAAAAAAAGATAGATTCCGGCAACGTTAGCGATCGGCAGCGGTAGCGTATTAGGTTGGTGATTGTGGCGGTTGAACGATGAGAGAGAGGAAAGAGTGATTTTCCGCCTCAATCCTTTAAGCTACTTTCGCCTCAATTTCAAGATTCAATTAGCCATATACTGCAGAGAAATCTTACCACGGACGAATCATCCGCCATTGGAGAGCAAAATCGAGAGAATTTGGACACTGTCGGGAACGAGCAATGAGAGAGAAAGAGAGAGTACGTTGTGAGGAAAGAGAAGGTTTATAAAAGCGAGCAAGTCCCTCTCTCAGTTCTTGGAAGCTGGAGTCTGTTATGAAGTGGAAAGTTCATCGAATGACGATAATACCCTTCGAAACAACGAAATAATTACAATTCACACCTGCCGTATACCAACTAATCAATCCCTGCTCGATAAGGATGTGCCGCTTCATTGCAGTTTGTATGGGACTAACGGTGTCGTTTTAGCATATACGCTCTCGAGTTGCTACGTTAGTATTGGCGCTAAAACTTGGAGGTGGGACCTACCAAAGGAAGGAGTTACGAGCATTTTTGGCGTCCTTTATACGAATTCATTTAATTAAATGCAACGAACCCGATTTAAATTAGTAACTAAATGCAAAATAATTTAATACACGAATTTAGACGAATTACTAGTATCCAGAATAAATCTCTAATACTTATACGCGAATTTGATTGTATGTTTGTTCTTAGTTTTGAGTTTAGAGCACCGACAAGCTCAATTTCTGAAGGGTTGAGAACACCGATATCTCGACAGTACTGTAAGAGACTCTAGAGAAGTCGGAATAAGAGAGTACCCATCTTCTTTCGAACTAGAATCTTATAACAATTATCGGATTCACACTTATACCTATGTTGTTTTCATAAATAAGAAAAAAAAATGTTTTTTTTTTTGTATTTACAAATCACAAGATGTACAAAACAATAAATTTTAATGTGGTTTTTTTGTTGAGATATGGGCCCTATAAGATATGTCACAAATCAGATGGCGTGAGCAAGCCCAGAAAAGGTTTGGGCCTTGGCCCAATATGGACTATGGAGAGAATCCGATAAGTAACAATACAGATTAAAGGACTTCATGGGAGACTATGTTAAGAAGCTAAGGGTGTGTTTGGTTGAAGATTAAAAGAGGTTCATTTAGATTAAATTTAGAAGATTAAATTTGTGTAAGTGTTTGGATGAAGGTGGAGATTATGAAAAAAAATATAGAAGGATTAATTGGGATTAAAAAGGGCCAAAAAATAACCTTATATTACTAATTTTTAAATATCAATTAGGATTCCACTCATACCTCTGTTTAATGTTAAAATAAGGGTAAATGTGTAAATCAATATCAATTAAACCTATTAAAAGATGTTCAATCAAACAACTTCACGTAAATTATTTTATATCAAATTATCCTAATAAATCCCATATAGAATTTAACCCTTTTAAATCTCATCTAGATTAATCTTCGAAATAACCCCCATCTCTTAACAAATACACCGTAAGTAACACTACCACTTATTGGGATGCAAAACATAAATACTAATACCCTACAACTTTTCTTCTACTTCAACTTCCTCTAGCTTAACATTCTCCTCTTTTGCATCTCTCTCTTTCACTTTTGTCTTCTCTTCCACAGCCTTCTTCTCATCATCTTCCTTCTCTTTGGCCTTGACCTCCTCCTCCTTACGCTTCCTCTCTTCGGCGTCCACCTTTGCCTTCTCAAGAGACTTAACTAAGTTTTCCATGCACACATCAATATCCACCTTAGATGACTTGGGCATCAAACACTCAGCCACATCGGCCGGGGTCATCTCCGTCTCCTTCAACAACCTATCAACTTCCCCAAACAAAGGGTGTGCATCAAGCTCCAAGTAGTTCTTCGCGAGCACCTTAAACGCCTCGAAACAACAATACGACAACTCGATATGCATATCCATCCTCCCCGTCCGAATCAACGCGGGATCTAGCTTGTCAATGTAATTAGTAGTAAACAATATGATCCTCTCATCTCCACAAGCCGACCAAATTCCATCAATAAAGTTCAACAAACCCGACAAAGTAACCTCACTCCCCTTCTTCTTCTCTCCCAACAAAGCCTTCTTAATAGGATCCTTCTCTTCCTTACTCTTCTCTTCTTCTTCCTCCTTCTTCTCCCTCTTTCCGGTCAAATCAAGAGAACAATCAATATCTTCAATGAGAATTATGGACTTATTCGACGTCTCAATAAGAAGCTTCCTTAACATGATGTTATCTTTCACTGCAGCTAGCTCAAGATCATAAATATCATACTCTAGCAAATTAGCAATGGCCGCAACCATGGTCGACTTCCCTGTCCCGGGAGGACCATGGAGGAGGTATCCGCGCTTCCACGGCTTTCCAACCTTCTCGTAGTAGTCTTTTGCGTCTCTAAACCTCAGGAGGTCGTCGACAATTCGTTGCTTCCTCTCGGGCTCCATTGCTAGGGTTCCAAATCTCCCCGGATGCTTGAAGGCAATATGACTCCACATGGATCGTTTGTAACCGATCCATTCAGCTTCATGAGTGTTTGTGTAGAGTTTGCGTTGCCTTTTTCGAATTGCGATTGCTTTGCCTTCTTCCAAAACATGTTTTAGGTACGAAGTTGTGATAAGCTCTCTATGCCTTCTATGGAAGGTCAATTGGTAGAACCTATACACGTGGAAAATCATCATCAATTATTCACGTGTACGTTGCTCAATGTATAAGTACACACATATATATATATACACCGTACGGTACCTTTTCTCCTCCTCACCGGGGTAGAAGGAAATCGTGGAATTTTTGGGGAAATTCCTGTTGTAAGTCCACCAAACCTTAACACCCTCGTACTCCTCGGACACTTCCTCGTACTCAGCCATGCTGAGCATCAAAGACTTCCCTTGGAGGCGATTCGCCTTCATTCTCCTAGCCATTGCCGGAGATCTCTCGCTCACATACGTCTGCACCGTCGTGTAGACTTCACTCCGGTCATCAAAGAATCCCCCGGAGTACTCATCGAACGTGATATCGAGGTACGGCGAGAAGTAGTCCGCCAACTTCTTGAAGTACCGAAGGGTTCCGGACTCGACGAGCGATTGCAGCTGGTGAGGCATAAATTGGTGGTAGAACGCCCATAGGGTTATTAAGGTCGCAAAAATCGACCCGAATTGCATGAACGCCTCCGGCATCATGGTCGGGATCATTTTTCCGGTTCGAGTTATTTGGATCGGAAGCACATGAAGCTGTGCAGCGTTATTTATGTGGTGTTGAGAGATTGTAAGTTTCTTAGAAAGTGATAATAAGATGGTCCCTCGGAACGTGACTCGTTTCTTCTACCCCAAATAGATTACTTTACATTGCCTCGTCGTTTTGCAAAGGACGAGGCAATGACTCATTGCTTAGTAATTTCTTGAGTCAACAAAATTATGAGTCAACTACGTTACTACGTACTTTAACTTGTTTTTTCTTTCTTGAGTTGGACATTGTGACATGTCACAATAGTGCCTCATGTATGGCGTAATCAAGTGAACCTATCATATAAATATTTGGGCTACTTCTCCGATTGTTAATAGGTTTTAGGATGAAACTCTGTGTGCTTGTATGTGTGGTTCACCGGACGTGTGCCCTCCGCGTCATTTGGTCCCAGGACGGATATAAGAAAAAGTAACATGGTATCAGAGCAGGTCCGATCCGGGTCCGGTTTCCTGACTTCGGGGATTAGCTAAAAGAGAATGAGATGTGAAACCCGTCGAAAAACAAAATCGAAAAACAAAAAAATGTGGGCGAGCTAAAAGAAAAAGAGATTGAGATGTTCGACCCGAGAAAGGAACAAATGTGTCAAGTGTTAACTAGTTCAGGGGGAGTGTTCGGATGTAGGGAAAAGAATCCCACATCGATAACACGCAATCAAGTGAATCTACCATATAAGCATTCGGGTTACTCCTCCTATTGTCAATTGTTTTAGGATGGAACCTCGTGTGCTTGTATGTGTGGTTCACCGGACGTGTGCCCTCCGCGTCATTTGGTCTCGGAACGTGTGCTTCTAAAGAGATATTAGTAGGTATATTTTGACCCTTAAGTTTTTTTAGTTATTATTTGTGTCATTATGAATAAATAAGCTTTAAACTTTTAAAGTTGTAAATGTTTAAACCCTTATTTTAAAATTTACTAGTTTTAGGGCGCGTTTGGTTCCAACTCCAAAAATGGAAACGGTATGGAAACGAATTTAGTTCATATGTATACTATTATTCATGAAATTTCATGGAATCATTCCTTGTGATTTTAAGTAATTGTAGTAAAATTTAATTAGTGTTGATACCTTATAGGGAAACAAAATGGGGAAAACAACTACATTTTACATCCAACACAAGGAATAATTTCAAAAAAATTATTCATGAATAAGTAAGCATATGAACTAGATTCATTTCCATTTCGTTTCCGTTTTCGGACTTCTCACCAACCAAACGGGGGCTAGTGAATAAGAAAATGTGGTGTGGGCCAAACTTGAAGAGCAAGTAAGTAGGCCAGATAGAGTGGTGTGAAATGGTTGAATTTTGAAAGTGAGTTTGTATTTGGTGATATGTCAATAATGTCATTATGTGAACACCAAAAAAAGCACAGATGTGTGGAAGACAGAACAAATGTCTTCCATCTCATCAATAATTGAACTACCCATATTGATTTTAATTAATTTTAGAGTAATTATCAAAATGTGAGAAGAAAAATTTACAACTATTTTATAAATCACTTATTAATAATATGTACTAAATTCAGTATTATCATTTCATACAAATCTGCTGAGAAACTACTTTTCAATTAAGTGATTGAGAATAATTTGAACAAGTTTATAATATGTATATTATATATGGTAAATATACGTAATTCAGCCTTATCATTTTATATAATAATTTTAAATTAACAAGAGTCAAAAAGCCTTATTAAACCAATCAAGAAATAGGGGTCATTAGGGTTTGTTTGGTAGCGAAAATAAATTTATCTTTGTCCAATTAAATGCTATAAATCCTTAGGTGTTTTGGTTTTAGATGCAAAACAGCTAAGGATCGTTGGCTACATGACAAAGTAATTTTGTCGCCTGCTTGCCCACCTATCATCAATTTGGAGTAAAGCATAAAATATCTTGTCAAAGTTCGATATAGACGGACCGGAGGAGTATGAGTCGTGCGCATACATATTAGGCTCAAGTCTAACACATAAATCCGGCGAGTATCCATCCAATTGATGGTAGAAGAGTAGCTCACCGACCTTATATACTAGGTTCCAAATTACCCCATCTTTTAACGTGGGACCTTATTATTTCCGACACATATATTAACAACCAAATCATAAACATAAAATAATAAAGGGTCACCATCATCCTACTAATATCTCTTTACGAAAGTGCATATACATTGTGACAAATGTGTCCACTGAGGGATTAAACAAGTAAGAGTAAGTCATCTTCGTTGACTACATCATATATAAACAAGCTAAGGGTAATGCATGAGCACTGACGTGCGAAGGGCCATATATATATATATATAATCACTAACGTCGGAGATAATAAGGTATCACATCGAAAGATGGGAACACTTCGAGCTTAGTATATAAGGTCGGCGAGCTACTTCTCCTATTATCAATTGGTCTTAGGATGAAACATCGACAGGTTTATGTGCTGAACTTGGACCTAATGCGCATGTGGGCGCACGACCCGCTCTACCGGTCCGTCTGTTTCGTAATTTAACAACTAACAAATTATAAATTCTCGTAGCTAGTCATTTTTAACTATACTTTTCCAAAGGCCAATCTATCATCTCTTTCCAAGAAACTTCAAATTCTCTCTCAAATTCCGCCATAAATAACCCATGCACTTCCATTAATCCAAATAACCCGAAACTCTAAAATGAACCCGACCATGTTGCCGGAAGCATTCATGCCATATGGGTCAATCATCGTGACCATAGCAACTCTATGGGCGTTCTACCACCAATATCTGCCTCACCCGGTGCGATCGCTCGTCGAGTCGGCCACCCGTCGGTACTCGAAGAAGTTCAAGGACTACTTCTCTCCGTACCTTGTTATCACGTTCGATGAGCACTCGGGAGCATTCTTTCGTGACCGGAGTGATGTCTATGTCACGGTGCAGACCTACGTCAGCGAGGGATCTCCAGCAACGGCTACGAGGATGAAAGCTAATCGCCTCCAAGGGAAGTCCTTGATGCTCACCATGGACGAGTACGAGGAAATGTCTGAGGAGTACGAGGGTGTTAAGGTTTGGTGGACTTACCGCAAGGATTTACCAAAAAGTTCAAGTATTTCATTCTATCCTGGGAACGACGAGAAAAAGTACTATCAATTGAGCTTTCATAGAAGGCATAGAGAGCTTATCACAACTTCGTACCTAAACCATGTTTTGGAAGAAGGCAAAGCAATCGCGATTCGGAAAAGGCAACGCAAACTCTACACAAACACTCATGAAGCTGAATGGATTGGTCATAGACGGTCCATGTGGAGTCACATCGCCTTCAAGCACCCGGGGAGATTTGGGACCCTAGCAATGGAGCCCGAGAGGAAGCAAAGAATTGTCGACGACCTCCTAAGGTTTAGAGACGCAAAAGACTACTACGAGAAGGTTGGAAAGCCATGGAAGCGCGGATACCTCCTCTATGGTCCTCCCGGGACAGGGAAGTCGACCATGGTTGCGGCCATTGCTAATTTGCTAGAGTATGATATTTATGATCTTGAGCTAGCTGCAGTGAAAGATAACATCATGTTAAGGAAGCTTCTTATTGAGACGTCAAATAAGTCCATAATTCTCATTGAAGATATTGATTGTTCTCTTGATTTGACCGGAAAGAGGGAGAAGAAGGAGGAAGAAGAAGAGAAGAGTAAGGAAGAGAAGGATCCTATTAAGAAGGCTTTGTTGGGAAAGAAGAAGAAGGAGAGTGAGGTTACTTTGTCGGGTTTGTTGAACTTCATTGATGGGATTTGGTCGGCTTGTGGAGATGAAAGGATCATATTGTTCACCACTAATCACATCGACAAGCTAGATCCCGCGTTGATTCGGACGGGGAGGATGGATATGCATATCGAGTTGTCGTATTGTTGTTTCGAGGCATTTAAGGTGCTTGCGAGGAACTACTTGGACCTTGATGCACACCCTTTGTTTGGGGAAGTTGGGAGATTGTTGAAGGAGACGGAGATGACCCCGGCCGATGTGGCCGAGTGTTTGATGCCCAAGTCGTCCAAGGTGGATATTGATGTGTGCATGGAAAGCTTAGTTAACGCTCTTGAGAAGGCAAAGGTGGACGCCGAAGAGAGGAAGCGTAAGGAGAAGGAAGATGCTGAAAAGAAGGCTGTGGAAGAGAAAACGAAAGATGCAAAGGAGGAGGATGGTAAGTTAGAGGAAGCTCAAGCAGAAGAAAAGGTGTAGGTGTTGGAGATAATAAGGTCCACGACGGGGACACTCTAAGTCTAGTATATAAGGTCGGTCTAGTATATAAGGTCGGTGGGTTACTCCACCTATTGCCAATTGGTTTTAGGATGGAACTCGCCGATTTATGTGTTGGGCTTGGGCCTAATGTGCACGTGCGCTCGTATGCACACGACCCCGCTCTACCGGTCTGTCTGTATCGGACTTTGACATTAGGGTGCTAATCCATTTGAAAACTGAAACCTTCAATGCTTGTAAGTCGCCTATTGAATAATCTATTATTGCTGGATTTTATGAACATTCAAAATTCACAACATTACTGATATCCAAAGGCTGCACTCACTCTATATTACAACACAAAACTAGTGCAAATATTACTTTGTTGCAAAACTACTATAACCTCTATTCTATAGGCCAACAAGAACTTCTGGGGAGACCTATATACAAGAATAACTCACATCCCATCAGCCTCCATCAGCTCTATGTAAGAAAGAAGGAATACAAAGCAGAAGCTTGGAAGCTTTATACAAAGGCCACTATAATATATAATCTCTATCCAAACGAGACCACTCTTCTGTTCCCATGTATAGCAAGTTATGGAGGAAAGATCCTGCAGATCAACCTCCAGAAACGCTGGTTACAGCACCAACCTGGATTTCGTGCTGATTAGGATTCGTTTGTGGTGGTGCATTGGCTGTTTCATCTGTTTCTGTGCCTTGTCTTGATGCGGCGTTCTGTTGCTGTGCTCGACGTATTTGTATCATCCTACTCCATCTGGAGATCTCGACTAAGAGAGAACAACCACACATGGATACTCCAAAACCCACAAATGTAGCTATGAGTACCGACAGGACGGCTTGCATATGTAACTGTATGAGACAAATTGAGCCAATATAACAGTTAAAGAGTTTGCGTGATGAACTGAAGCGTGCGTTTTACGTTCTGAGAGCTAAAAAGATGTCATACCAGACGGTAGAAGATGTGGGCGAAGAGAACAACCAGTACAAATTGCATGAATGCGTAAAACCACACTACTCCTCTCCGTACTGTACACAAATTTCAAATAGATGTGAAAAAAATTGGAGTTTATGAATGGAGTATATCAAGGCTCCAAGAAAGGAAAGCAAACCCATTGTTGTAGACGTCATTGACGCCAAGAGACCCAAAATGCATGAGAAGGGTAGTGAGATAGCAATAGCACCAGTCCCCATCTTTGTAACCTGCTCAGAAATAAAATACTTAAGGGTCTGCTTATAATCTGAACTAAGAAAATTCTCTACATAGATATAGGTGCCTTCTTGATTCAAACATACCAAAAGTTGCTCAAGAAAACAAAAATATGCGAGCATGCTCACAATCACAAGAACTGGAACATCCTGCCACACCCTGAACAACAAATCCAAAGAGAACATGAAATAGATAAATAACAAATGGAATCAAATGAACCAGTGCCAAGAAGTTTAGACAAACTATCTTGCCTAGCTGAAGGATGGAATCATCGAATGTAAGCAGAAGGACGACAAATGTATCTTACAAAAAAGAAGATTCTAGGATTGACATGCCTGAATGTAGAAGCTTCGGTTTGTTGAGCTCCACTGCCTCGGGTCTGAGCAGTTTGAACCCTTAAAAGAGTAACAGGTAAATTCTGAACCTCTTGTTTGCATACTTCACAGGTTCTATTACCTTTGAGACTGAACCATTTCACCGCACATTCTTGATGCACTAAAGCAAGTTCACCTTTGCAACTACATTCTAATTTGAGAGATTCCGAACCTTCCCCAAGATCTTCAAAGCATATTCTACAGACGGCTTCCTCTTCAGGAATGTCCTGAACACCATCATCCTCATTTTCATCTGAAATATAAGGACCAATATCACCATCATCCTCATTTTCTCTCAGTTGAACGGTAAAGTACCAAAACCATAGAGCTAGCATGGGATTTCATTGCTTTTAATAGTCGTGTAATAAAACTTATATTGGCAGGTGGGAAAGCATCAGATTTAAGATTAACCATACCAGCATCGCCTATTGATGTTACAGTTGAAGCTGGACACGGCCCCTCTTTGAATCGTGGAGTTGCTGGGATGACACGGAACATGCCACCTTGATTGAACGCGGGGACAGAACGTGAACGGTGGATTGGTCGTGGTACAGCTTGTTTATTCCAACCATGCATGGACTCTGGATTCGAGTGTGAAGCTGGAGTAACAGGCAAGGACGATGCTCGGTTGATCCTGGGTGCAAACAACTTTGAAAAGGAAACAGCTCTTGCAATAGATGGTTTCTCCTTTGTTGATCCAAAAGAAGTAAGAAGGACAGCAGCCTTCTCAATCTCAGAAGTATTCCCAAATTTGAAACTGAGTTTAGGCAGTAAACTTTTGAATGATGATTTTCCCTTTCCTGCTAAACTAGAAGATCTGTTTATTCTCGCGATACTTGGGCTAGGATGTGGTGAGAAGTTGACCCTTCTCGGGGTTGGACTAGGTGCTACAGGCAAGTTTATCGAAACACTGCTCTCCAAAGAATACTCAATGTCTCTTCCTGGTATCTGTAGAGATAAGTTTGGTGGTTTTCTGTGTTGGATGTGTGTGACTTCTTCAATTATTTCACCAGGAAAACCCATCTGCAAATCGAAAACTTTTAACTCAGCTTAGCAGTACCATACAAGTATGAACTGGTCAGAGACTATTGAACTCCATTGCAAAACAACAAAGATGATCAGAATTAAGCATATGACAAGCAAAACTTCATTTCCTCCTTTTCATGAGAATTTGATACCGTATGGTTTTCAAATCTAAAGCCTAAACAGAATAGCCATAGAGATAACCAATATCTGTGGGATAATTTAACTTTTTAAGGTGCCAAAATACTGAAATCCAATCCATGACTGAATAAAAGTAAATATCATCCATCCAACACCCAAATCACATGAGAACTTTTCAACTACCATTCAGTTTACTCAGATAATTCAAGAAATTGCTATTTCTCATCATCTGACTGATAAAGTAAAGCTAATGATTTGTTGGGTCATACAACTACAGTACCATAATCTGTCATGAACCATAAACTCGAGTCTGTCACCCTACATGAACCAGAAGAAACAAAAATCATGAATTGTGTAGTATGGATTAATGAAGAAAACAAGCAAAATTCAGCGAAAAGAGGATGCCACAAACAAAATTCTCTGCTTTACAAAGATTGAAACTCAAATAATTGTAGAAACTAGGGTTCAAACTTCACCTTTTGGGTCTCAATCCTATCTCTGTCGGCGATGCGTTGATCACCTACTTGGGCCACCGTTTGGTCACCTTCTTCACTTCCCATGATTCAATTTGATTGTTGGGAGAAAAAACAAACTGAAAATTTCCAGAATTTGTGCCAAAAATCAAAAACCCCAAATCCCCACAAAACCCAGATTAAGAGAGGGAGATGTTAAGATGATTGGAGGTAAAAGACGAGCAAAGGCATGATATGTGTTGCACGGGGGATGGGTTTTGTGTAGTGGGAGAGTCAAAATACTGTCTTCTAACTGCGACTCGGAGTGGACAAAAACGCTGACTCGCCGAGTTAGAGCGACCGAGTCAGGTAATCGGGTCGGGTTTGAGTTGCGAAATGGGTGGCTGCCGTTGGATTCTGATTGGGCAGTTGGTTGACTTTTGACAGGTTGGAAAGTTGGAACGGTGGGTGCCCGAAGATATTAGTGCGTTTCATTTTTTATTTTTTTTCTTAATAAACGAAAGAAAACGGGTAGACGGACAAATCATCTTGAAGGGAACAAAGAAACACCAAAGTATAACAAGTATATCCGAAAGCAGCAAAATCTTCAAGGGAAAGGAGATGAAGTCAATGTCTAGAGAACGGAGGATATAACGTTTGTCGTCGAAGGAAGCGCACAAGACAAAAGCTTGAGAGTTGAGAACAACTTTTGATACATCATATCTTACTCGAATTAGAGTCTTCAGGAGTTGATCACAAATACACAACTCCTCCAAGACAAACAACTCAACTGGACACCAATAAAAACTTCCATAAAACTCGGAAGAGTCTATTGTGAAAACACGAAATACTTGTAATACAATTGTGTAACTTTAGAAAAGGTAGCGGGGAAGCACAAGATCTTCCTAAAAAAAGGAACTTGTAAAAATACATTTAAAAAAACACGAAACACTTATAATCATATTTGTAGAGGAGCAATCGATGGGCAGAAAGCACAAGCATAGAGGAACATCAGATGAAGATCAATGTGAGCTTATCATTGCTTCAAATGAGTCATTGGCCGGAGCAAAAATGTCAACTGATAGCATGTAGTTAAGTGAACCTACAATATAAGCATCTGGGATGTAGGGAAAGGTATCCCAAATCGATAACACGCAATTAAGTGAACCTACAATATAAGCATCTGGACTACTCCTCTGGATGGAACCCCGTACACTTCTATGTGTGGTTCACCGATGTGCCCAAAAAGTAACAGAAGATCCATATAGAGTGTCGACCGATAGGCATGTAGTTCCAATGCAGCATCATCAGGATTCGCATTTGCTTGTTGTGAATCTTGATGAGGCTGCATCAGAAAACCATGGCTCATTCCAATCTCCACACCAGCTTGCACTGTAATTTCCATGTACCAGACGTGTATATATATAGAGAGTTTGGATCATGAGAATGAATTCCAAGAATACACACATAACCATGACAAAGATATATGTTCAAGGCGCACAGGAACAGTGGTCGGTGGATACATGTGAACAGTCCTTTGAATTGTCCCTAGGCAGGTCCTTTGTCTTCATGTCAAACTAGAAGTTAATTAAACAATTATGATTATATTTTAAAAGAACATAATGAATATGAAGAGAAACCTGTCAAACCTTACTACTAGAACAACTAAAGAGGAACACCAAACATTATACTATTATAACAAGTAAAGAGAAAATTAACTTGAACTATAATGACAGATATTTTGATTGTAGTATACAAATTTCAATCGTAATGGGTAAGATATTTTGATCCTAATATACAAATTTCAATCATAATTGGTAACACTGCACACGAAACATTCAACTATTATAACATTAAGGTATTTCGATCAAAATTACTGAAAACTATTAAATTGAACAGTAACGATCAAAAGTTATTGTTAATTTCATAATTACCTTACTATTTATGATTAAAATTCGTATATTACGATCGAAATATAAAAAGAAACTTGAATTATAAGTATAGATATTTTAATATTACGATCGAAGTATACAATCAAATTGAACAGTACCGGTTAAAAAAAATGACAATAAATGGTTGTTGCTAGAGGTTATAATACATTGTATAACCTATGAATAATCTAAAAGCGACAATATCCTAAAACACCATTAAAGTATATAACTTTATTACCATAAATATTATTTTATTTATCAATTGTAATTTAGTGTTTCACCCATGAACATTTATAGTGAGAAATATCTTGAAAAAAAAACGAAATGAGAAGAATGGGTTTATTATTTTTAGGATAAAAGTTCTTTTTTAAAAATTCAAATAATGAGTAATTAGTGATTAAAAACTGAATTCGGTAGTAAAAAAAAGGAACAAATCTCCCCTCCTCTCTACAAGGAAGAAAATTTGTGTTCTAAATACACCAAGATAAAGTTGAGTCAGCCCACATGTCTAGATAAACGGGTATATATGGGCAGCACTCCACGACTTGTTTGAGCCAAAAAGCCCAACTCACGCGGGTACAGTTCCATCGGATGGAAGCCCAATCTAAAAGCCCATTTTATATGCAATACTCTCTCTCGTGTTGGAGCGGAGAGACATAAAAGTAGTGTGTGAAATTGTATATGACCAAAGAGGTAAAAATGTCACCCAATTGAGCAAAGAATGGGATGTGGCGAGTAACAATGTGTTCATCTGGAACTTGATTTTAAATGACGTAGCAATCAATTTCTATATGTTCGTGTTTATTATATAAAAATAATTGAGATATGTCGTTGTTTAGCTTATAATTCTTGCTTATTTTTCTTCTTGTTAGCCCCTTCTAAATCAACTGACTTTTCTTTATATCTCCACAAAATGTACCTAATCATATTTAACCAAACCGAAAATTCTAGGAAAAATCACACAATTGAAGAAGAAGACGACAAAATGCAAGCATATATGGAATTATAAGTGTTAACCAATAAGAGGTACTAAATGTTATTATTAAAAAAGGTTTATTGTGTTGTTGTGCATAAATGGAAATTTGATACATATTATATGCATGTGTACATCCCTTGGAACTAGATTCAAATAGGGAATGAATTGTAATGCACAAAGTGCTAAGATGATATATTGTAATGTGTGGTAATGAGTCAAAGTGTGAAGAGAACGGGCACTACAAAAAATAGATTTGATTGAACAATCAAATGGAGTAATCAATATAATTGATGATGCCGATGACGATGACTCGACTAGTACATAGATCGAGTCGGCGAAGAGTTTTAAGACATCTTAGTTCCTAAATTTCTAGCACCGTGGATACAAATAGATTCACCACCCCTTCACTAATTACCCTTGAACGCATTACAACCTTATAAAAAAAATTTTGTTTCGTATTATAAATGCAGAAAAACGGGCAATAGAGATTGAGAATATTTTGGTAAGCCTATGGTTTTAAATCATTGCATGCGTGTTGAGATTAAGTGTTATTGAATATTCCTAAAACACATGTGAGAGAGTTTTACACATGTCCTTGAGAGGTCACGCATATCATAATCATATATATGTATATGATTATATATGATTATGATACAAGTGATGATAATAATGGTCTTAAGAATGATTTTTTTTTTTTACGTTAGATCTTCTTAGTTGAAACAATATATTGGCCTTCACATAAACATGTTGATGAGTGTCAAATGTAACACTTTTTAAACATTAAATTCATGCATTTCATATCTGTTTTACTCTCTCATAGATCTCCATTTGTAAGGAAAGTGTTCACTTTCTATATTTCGGTGTGACTGTCTACTTCGGATTGTTTCATGTTTCAGGCATTCAATGCCATTTACGGAGAATAATGGTATGAAGATACCATGTTACAAGGATTCAATCTTCCCTGGAGTCGGAAAATAAATGGAAACATCAAGATCAACTGAAGATTAAAGAAGCCAAGTAGAAATTCATGGAGATAGATGTCATTTTATGACGACCTTTAAGAGATTCCCAATTTCGGCCATCTTCCTTTTGGATCTGGGCAATCATGTTGACTACAAAGTTGTAGATAATTTATTAAAGAACTTCAAAAGTAGTATTCATGGGTCATGTAGTTCCAACTAGCATCGAAAAAGTCAAATTTATTAAATTGTCGAAAAAGTTGTCAGAGCAGCATTCCTTACGCTAAGACTTACGCCCACCTTATGGCTATGCTACGGTCGTACGGTGCCCATAAAGATGGTCGTATAACCTACCGCTAAGAAAGAAATTAAATCTTTTCGATAGTAACTTTTTAATTTTATATTTTGTGTAACCCTAAACTTGAGATTTTATGTTATATATTCTTATGTCAGTCTTAGGGTTAAAAATCGTCCACAACCAAATATCATCGGCCACTGCAACCACAAATTTCTCTAAGCCCTATCCGTCAAGCAATTGTTTGCTTTGTTTTGAAGGTTTGTCATAGTCGAACCAAACAATTGTGAGTTTATGTATTTTTTTGATTTTATATATTGTCTTTACTTTATATATGTTCATGTCTGGCTAAATTTTCTCATGGTCTAAGGATTGTATAATCCCCATAATGGTTTAATTTATTGTAGGCATATATATATGATTGTGATATTGCTTCTTTTCAAGGTGTTTCATTTCTACCTTTTATTAACCTTTAAAAAAAACAGTGTTTATAATTGGTTTTAGATAAAACAATCGAAGTGCCGCAAGTGAAGGGAATTTTATTGGATTTATTGAAAAGAATTTGGTTTAGAGAGTATTAGTTTATCAAAGCTTCGAGACTTTCTAATTACCGTATAAATTTTCAATCTTTGTATCTTTTTTAACTGAAGAGCCAAAAGTGAATGTTGTTCTTGGTCATCTTTTCGAATTTCTAAGTGGGTTTTCGTATACTTGTTGAACCGCAGGATTGAAAGTTATGCGAGTTGGAAAGCACGGTCATTGCTTATCTATGTTAAAGACTATTTTAGATAGTTACATACAATTATCATATATCAATGTTTCATTATTCCTTTCGCGTTGCTTTTCACTTAAAATTATTAATTATTAGTATCGTTCAAGTCAAACGCAATCCATGTGAAGTTGATAGCCGATTATACTACATCCGACCTTTTATTCTCCCGGGGGAGGTTATTGTTACTTTTCAGTAGAACTTTTGTTGACGAAGTTTTTCACGCATTACCGGAGATTGGTGATATAATTGGTTAATATGTAATTCTTGGTTATTATAAGATGTTGAAATCATTCCTTGTGACTTGAAGTAATTGAACTAGAATTTGATTAGTTTTGATACCCTATAAAAAAATAAAATTAAAAAAAACATATGTATTTTGCAGTAAATAACAAGAAATAATTCATACAAAAAACTATGGCCTCGTTTGGTAAGGGTAAAAATTAAGAAGATTAAGATTATGAGAATTAAAAGGAAAAATAATTCTCGTAATCTCGTTTGGTAAGGGAAGTAAGGAGATTAAAAGGGTTAGATTATGGAGATCGAGGAAATTAAATTATGAGAATTATGTAATCATGTAAAACTTGGTTATGAGTATTATGAAGATTATTGAGTCTTAAATCTCACTTTCACCCCTCATTTTTTTTTCATCTCTTTCATCTATAAAAAAAGTTCAACACGTATTTTTTCGTAATTTTACCCACAATTATATTAATTTTACCAAACATTCATTTCACTTAATTTCATACTCATCATCTTAAACAATTTTATCCCCTTAATTCTTCATCTAAATAATTCTCTTCATCCTCATTTTCATCTACGTAATCTTACATTATCAAACTGGCTCTATATATATGGGTATCATTCAAGTAAGGCCCATTATTGCGGTACGGCCGTGCGGCCGTACCGCAGGGCGACACGTGTCCCGAAAAAAAAAAAAAAAAAAAATTTTTTTTTTT
>BSUD01000006.1:3333208-3418613 GCA_033239045.1 Fagopyrum esculentum
TATTTTATTATTGTCCTTTAATTTATAACTTTGCTAACAAAATATTAATTCGCTTTTGGTTTTTGTTTTTTTAATTTTATTATATATATCTAAAATCCATATTTTTATAGGTTTTTGGTTTTCAGTTTTTTTGGTAGGTTTTAGATTTGGGTTATTTTGGATATATGGTTTAGAAAAAGGGTTATTTTAAATTTTGTGTTTTATATAAAAGTATAAAACCTATCTTAGGGTGTTTAGTTTCAGTTTTTTATTTATATATTTGAAAAACAAAAACTTACAGGTTTTATATTTTTAGTTAGCATTTCCAAGAAGTAAGAAGATCGGATATTATTTTTTTAGATCAATTTGGTTTACTATGCTTTTTCTAGTTTTGTGTTTAATAAATGTACCCCTTGAGAGAAGAGTGTGTAGAGTTTGAAAATAAATACAAAAGGTTGGGGTATATTTACTTAATTAAAATATTAAAAAGTCTACTTACTATTCTAGTTTTTCAAAAAGACCTAGTTACCAAAATTGCCCTTTTTATTATAATTTGTTAAATAATAAAAAACATTTCAAATAAAAACCAATAATGATACAAAACGAATAGTCAAGTAGGTTTTATTTATAATACTATTAATGTTGGGTAAAAAATATATATTGATCTACTTAATTACTCCCTCCGATAAAAAATAAGAGTCGTTTTAGCATTATTAATTTGATCACTATTATATGACGTTTTAAGTTTTCTAGTCCAATAAATGAACAATAATTATAAGAAATGTTCTTGAAAATTGGTGTAAATAATTAATTTTAGTTCTAAAATATTTCTTACTGACTTAAAATGACAGTTAATTTGATCACAAAATATATGTTATTTAATATTTTTCTTAAAAATTGTTTCAAAAACTAAAAGAACAGTTAATTATGATCAGAGGGAGTATAACTTAGCCCACGAAACAATAGATTAGGTAGGCTTAAACCAGTCTAGATCCATAGCACGAAAATGTATGGCATATAATCATTGAAAAGTCGAAATGAGCTAAAAGGACATCTCATTCTAATCTATGCATCAGCTCTAATTAAAAAAAATTCCATAAATATCAAACATTTGTAATAAATCACTAATAAAAGAAACTCGGTCTAACATATAATACTTATTTTTTCTATAAAAAAAGTCAATTTTTATCATCTCTGATGAAACTGTATTTAATTAAGATTTTACAGGAATTTTTTGGAGTTTAAAAGTATATGAGTATTAAATATAGATTTTTAAAATTTTATATAAATCTGTTGGTATTCAATTAGGCTTTTAAATTTTTCATAAAATTCATATAGTATTTAAAAGTTTCTTGATTTTAGAAAAAGAATCTATTATTTCATTGATTTTGTAGGATTCTTCATTACTTATATAGCTTTATAGACGTATTCTCTCTACCATAAGATTTTCACAAAATCTGTATTGACTCGGCATAAAATTAAAATATCTCACAGAATCAACAAATTTAACAAATTCTATAATTATTAAAAATCAGTCAAAGTTTTTAAAAATCTGGATTGAATACACCTTTTAAGTTAAGTATAAAAAAACGATGTTAGATCAAAAAAATAAGTAATTTTTTCATTTATTATTTTCTACAATAAATAAAACATGGGTAAGTATATGTGAAGAACATGGTGGTAGCTGTTGGAGATAATAAAGTCCCACATCGAAAGATGGGGACACTCCGAGCCTAGTATATAAGGTCGGTGGGCTACTCCTCCTATTGCCAATTGGTTTTAGGATGGAACCTCGCCGGGTTTATGTGCTGGGCTTGGGCCTAATGCGCATGTGCGCTCGTATGCACACGACCCCCGCTCAACCGGTCCGTCAGTATCGGACTTTGACATGGTATCAGAGCGGTTAGCCTCAATTCGGCTCGCAATCCTAACCTGTGGACAAGTGCAACTCGGTCTATATCCTCTAGTTGCACTTGCGGGGGCGTGTTGGAGATAATAAAGTCCCACATCGAAAGATGGGGACACTCCGAGCCTTGTATATAAGGTCGGTGGGCTACTCCTCCTATTGCCAATTGGTTTTAGGATGGAACCTCGCCGGGTTTATGTGCTGGGCTTGGGCCTAACGCGCATGTGCGCTCGTATGCACACGACCCCCGCTCTACCGGTCCGTCTATATCGGACTTTGACATGGTATCAGAGCAGGTTCGATCCGGGTCCGGTTTCCTGACTTCGGGCTTTAGCTAAAAGAGAATGAGATGCGAAACCATGTCAAAGTCCGATACTGACGGACCGGTTGAGCGGGGGTCGTGTGCATACGAGCGCACATGCGCATTAGGCCCAAGCCCAGCACATAAACCCGGCGAGGTTCCATCCTAAAACCAATTGGCAATAGGAGGAGTAGCCCACCGACCTTATATACTAGGCTCGGAGTGTCCCCATCTTTCGATGTGGGACTTTATTATCTCCAACACGCCCCCGCAAGTGCAACTAGAGGATATAGACCGAGTTGCACTTGTCCACAGGTTAGGATCGCGAGCCGAATTGAGGCTAACCGCTCTGATACCATGTCAAAGTCCGATATAGACGGACCGGTAGAGCGGGGGTCGTGTGCATACGAGCGCACATGCGCGTTAGGCCCAAGCCCAGCACATAAACCCGGCGAGGTTCCATCCTAAAACCAATTGGCAATAGGAGGAGTAGCCCACCGACCTTATATACAAGGCTCGGAGTGTCCCCATCTTTCGATGTGGGACTTTATTATCTCCAACAGTAGCAACTTTAAGGAGGAGGGACCATAGTGTTTCCTTCAACTTAAGCATCAACCTTACAATATTGTTAATCAAAGTGATGGCAATTGGATGTAGCTACCTTCCATACGCTATAAGACACAACGTCTACGTCTATTTCCTCTTCAATTAACAAACTATAAGCTAGAGCCACAACTTACATATACTCAAACTTTAATATATTTGCATTATATACACTTTTAACTTATGGTCCATGTCATTCATTCGAATATGATTAGAAGGCCGACGGTATGTGATACGCTTCAAGGATCAAGTAAGACTCGGTTCAAGATGATTGTTCGGTTGACGATAAATTAGATGAATTGGCGTGGGGAGAAGTTGACATAGATTGGACAGATGCTCACCTTTCTGTGGATATTACACACCAAAAGTAGAAGAGAATGATTGAAAGACTCTCAAGATGCAACACACTAGAGAAGCTTCAAAGTGCTTGATACAACACACAAACAATAAAAGAAACAAGGTTATGTTTCATTCAAGAGAAAAGTTAAAAATACAATGGATTTATGTGAAAATTGATTGTCTTTTTTGCTAAAACTAGTCCCTATTTACAGTCTTATTATCGTAGGAAGAACCATGCTAAAAATATTAAGTAGTGGTGCATCCACTACTCCTACTTGGATGTCAAGCTTGCCAATAATGAAAAAAGGCATAAATTATGCTTCTACTTAGAAGTCAATTAGGAAGTTCTACTTAGATGTCAAGCTTGACTATTTTTTACAATAATAAAAAGACACAACGTATGCATTTGGATGAGTCTTGAGAAGAGTGCGTAGTTCAAAGGATGTTAGATTAGGATTTCCAAGGCATATAAGTTCCTTCTTAACTTCTAGTGGAAGCTCCTTAGCTCGAAATTTTGTGATTGTTCCGAGTGAAAGTTGATCACATTGTTCTTATTCCTGAACAATGCTTGTACCATCTATCCCTGTATGCTCAGCTTGAACATCCATATTATCATGATCTAATTCAATTAGGACATCAAATATCTTTTGGTTCTCTTGACGAGACTTGACCACATCAATATGTTCAACCACAACTTTAATGAGACGATCCACCTAATAGTTTTGACATAACTAGCTTTGTTGAACGAAAAACATAACAAATCGGCAGATAAAGTAACCGTTATAAAGATGAGAAAGAACGGGGTGTGTTGGAGATAATAAGGTTCCACATCGAAAGATGGAGACACTCTGAGCCTAATATATATGGTCGGTGGACTCCTCCTCCTATTGTCATATGGTTTTACGATGGAACCTCATGGGGTTTATGTTCCGGGCTTGGACCTAATGCGCATGTGCGCTCGTATGCACACGACCCTCGTTCTACCGGTCCGTATGTATCGGACTTTGACAGAGTGGACCTGGTCAAAAGGAGTAAAAGATTCTTGTGTACGTATGTGTAGGTACGCAGAAAGAAAGAGAGAAAGAGGGGGACAAAAATGAAAGTGTAGGTACGAGATAAATTGTTTGGAAATACAAAAGAAAAGACCAATCTCTGAGTACGTGCATGTTGGTGCGAGCTTTAGCTCAGACTTGTTTTCCCCTTCCTACTTACTGGGATTTCCCCGCTATAAATATATAGCATGCCAATTGCTGCCAACCTCATCATGCAATGCATATGTCCTACGTAATCTCCACATGTATCTATAATATTTTAATGATACCATGTACGTTTAAAGTAAAAGGTTATAACACAATACATTAATGTATATATAGACGAATTCGACATACGTTCCGATGTAAGGGGTTAACTATCCCCCGCTTGCGTACTACTTAGCCTTTTCTTCATATATAATAAGCGCGACTAGATGCGTCGGAGACCACTGACTCTCCTTCCCACAAAAAAAAAAATGTATATATATAGACGAATATGATGGTATAAGAGGAACAATACGTAAGTGTATTGTTACTCCAATACACATGCATCCAACGAATGTACTCAAGTCATTCGTAACAACGACAACAAGTATTGCTATTACTCACTTTTATTGGACTGAATAAAAGCTAACAAGGTATGGTTCTACGGGTCGCGACTTCACGGATATCGTTTTTTAATAAATGAATCAAAGATGTAGGAGGAAGCTGAATATAAAAATAACCGATGGGATAGTTTGAAGCGAGGGCTGCCATGTGATCGGCAGTAGCGTTAGCTTCACGGAACGTATGTCGGATTTGGATAGTCCAATTCCTACGGATGAAGTCTTGACACCTGAATACCAGATTGAAAAACGGATGATAATTGGGAACCGATATGTGAACAAGCTTGACGACTAACTCCGAATCGATTTCGATGATAACTTTGCGATATCCCTTCTCGATCTCAAGCTTGGTAAAGCCCCATGGTGAGACCCCAAAGTTCCGTCATAGGGACCGAGTAAGATCCTATGTTCATCATAAAACCGCATAACCACTGACCATGCATGTCTCTAAAAAGCCCTCCGGCAGTGGCAGTGCCAACATTCCTTCGGACCGACATATTTTTTTATAATTTTCTGTGTTAGATATCTAAATTTTATCACTCTAATTGACTTACATTATTACTCTAGGTCGAGTCTTGGTTTAGATAAATTGGGTCCCACATGTAGGTTATATGTAAAGAAAGTGGGATAGCACGTGGAGGGCTGACAAAAGAGTCGACTTGTGTTTAGGGGCCTCATGAAGAACGCGTGGAGGTGTTGGCTGCGGGTCAATCCTCTGATTATAGACACTTTTATTTTATTTTATTTAGCTTTCGAATAATGAGTGTCAAGGTAGACAAGTGGAGTCATGTCATCCGTCGACTCGGGTTCAGCTACCGGAAGGTACGGCTGTTTTTACCTCTATTTTTGATTTACCCAAGGCCGGGAGAAGGTAGACAAGTGGAGTCAAAATCCGATACGGACGGACTTGTAGAGTGTGGTCGTGTGCATACGAGCGCACATGTGTATTAGATTCAAGCTCAACACATATATTCGGTGAGGTTGCATCCTAAAACCAATTAGCTATAGGAGTAGCCTACCAACTTTATATACTAGGCTCGTAGTGATTTTTCGATGTGAGATCTTATTATCTCCTACATATTGAGTTGTTGAGCCTTCGTCTCTACACATATGAAGAAATGCAGATTTGATGCTTCACACTCATAGTTCCGTTATATATAGGAGAAGGAAGTATGTGACTCGGATTTTGATGCTAGACAAAGGGGGAAAAGGCAGGTGCCAAATTTGAATATGGAAAGAGGTAACCAAATATGTAGGGTAATTCTTTCACATGTAATAATAACAAGGAAGCATGTGGATATAAATTCATAAACCGGTTTGGGTTCGATTTGGTTCTGTTGAGATGTAGGGAAAATATCATCGGGATATAAATCTAACATATAAATTTTAGGGATACTCCTCTTATTTTCAATTGATTTTAGTATGAAATCTCAGGTCCGCAACTGAAATATACCGTCCGCCGTAGCACCTTCATGGCGTTTCATTTCACATCCACGGTATGGCCGGACCTCCTAAAGTACACACTCCTAGACATGGGTTCGGTTTGAACCAAACCACCAAACCGGCGGTTTGTGAACCGGCCCAAACCGGCGGTTTAGGTTTGCTGGTTTGGCCAAACCGTGGGTTTGCAGTTTAGGTTTAGGTTTGGCCTTTTAAACGCCGGTTTGGTTATTTTTTTATTTTATGGACCAAACCGACGGTTTGGTCCAATTTTTCAATTTTTTTTTTTTCATTTTAATAAACCGGCTAAACCGCCGGTTTGACAGTTTAGGGTTAAACCTAAACCGCCGGTTTAGATTTTTACGGTTTGGCCAAACCTAAATCGCCGGTTCGCAAACCTAAACCGTATTTTGGAGAGTATCTCAAGCTTTGATATTCAAAATAAAATAAAATAAATGTTAGGTGATCTTCTTTTGTTAAGTCAATTTTATAATCATCCTATTTTGGCTAAGTCTAATTGTGAGGCTCAAAACTTCCTAAAAGACTTGAAAGTTTGTAGGTGTTGTTTGGACTTTAATGGAATAACTTAGGTGTATAGGGCTCGTCAACTCCATCGAAATCCTAGTTTAACTTAGGTGTAAAGTTAACCAAAGTATGTACGACATATTGTCTACTCTATCTTTAACTTTTTCTATATTTTTTATTTTTAGATATTGTTTTTTTTTTTAATAAACGGAAAGCGGTTAGGTTGGTCAATCTCCTAGTGATAGTCCACCCTAAAGCTTGCGGATGAGAATACAAAGTTCAGGATTGTCAGGAAAACAGGTGTTGAGGTTCGATATTTCCAAATGGGTCAGTCGATCAGTAAATTTACCGTTGTCCACTTCTCAGAGGAGGCATTAGCCATCTCAACGGAATTTTAAATGTTTTGTACTTCATGGAGAAGTGGACAACAGTAAATTTGTTGGAGTTTTGTATCTATTTAACTCATTTTTTTGGGTTAAATTATTAAAAATCAGCACATTTTAAGAGGAGGCATTAGCCATCAGTTTTTTTTCTTAAATTGGACCCCATAAAAAAATAGGGGCCCGGAACGAAAGCCCCCCTAGGACAAGGTTTGCTCAGTAACATAAACTTGTTTTTTTAAGTTCTCTTGAAAATTGCGTAAGAAAAATACACGCTAAAAATGAAATAACAACACAAAATTATAATTATATTAAACTGGCATAAGCAAAAAATAATGGGCAATTTTAGTAACTAGGTTTTTTTAAAAACTAGAGTATTAACTAGGCTTTTTAATGTTTCGATTAAGTAAATGTACCCCAATCTTTTGTATTTATTTTCAAATTCTACACACTCTCCTCTCTTAATCTTAAGGTGTACATTTACTAAATACAAAACTAGAAAAAGCCTAGTAAATCAAATTGTTTCAAAAAATAATTCGTCACTAGTGTACATTATATAGCCCAAAGTTATTTGTCTCTATTCAGAAGCGTAAGTAATCACATATTTTTCTAAACTCACTTGCAATCACCATCAATAATCCACCTCATTTATTTAATTGTATTATTATTTATTAATGTCTAAATTCCATTTTATGTTGCTCAAGTGAATGGATTAGGATTTGATTAACTTTAAAATTTTATTAAAAAATTATATTGCAAAAATGAGAAAACATTCGTCTTAAAAAATAATTTTATTATAAATGGACAAAAATATAAAAATAGATTAATTTCGCTTTATTTTTATTATTTCAAACAAACGACCCATTAATTTTTTGTACACACGAAACAACTTTCACATAAAAATCTTTGATTAGGACATCATACTCACAACTAAGATGTCCACGGGTCAACGGGTTTGCATAACGTTAAAATAGTTGTTGGGTTCGAATTTTCTTTAAAAAAAGAAAAGAAAATGACCGATGGCGGTTCGACCCGCTGGGACACGGGTAATGATCACCTCAACCCTTACGGTCCCATACTCGCACCCGTAATCCGCCGGGTCACCGGTAACCCGTGACCCGTGGACATGTTTACTCACAACCATCTAAATACAGTATGAAGATGAATAATGTCATTTGGGTATGAGGTTCAAATCGAAACGACATGTTTTTGTGGAATGCAAGTCATGAAGCACAAAAGAACAAAATGCTATATGTGAGACCAAATGGGCTCAAACACATGGGAAGTCTAAATGTGGGCCATTTAGGCCCAATTAGCATTACAAAGTGAAGACAAAGCTGACATTTCTCAGGCCCACAGCCCAATTGGCATATGTATGCTTTTGTAACCCAAATGAACCACAAGAGATGCCAAGCCCATTATGTTCTTAGTATAGTCTACATCATGACATACAATTATGGTCATCCATGTCCCATAACCTCTCCTCCACTTCTACTTTTTCTATGCAAAGCAACATCTACTATAGTCTACATCATGACATACATCTAAGGCCCGTCTAACTCCAGAATTAGAACGGAATGCAAACGAATCTAGTCCATACGTATACCCTTATTCATGAAAGTTTTTGGAATAATTCCTTGTGGTTTGAAGTAATTGGAGTAGAGTTTGATTACTTTTGATACCCTATAGGATAACAAATTGTGGGAAATCAAGTGCATTTTGCATTAGTTCACAAGGAATGATTCCATACAATTTCATGAATAAGGATATAGATATGGACTAAGTTCGTTTTCATTCCGTTTCCATTTTCGGAGTTGGAAACAAACGGGGCCTTAGTTTATACTCAACTATGAACCAATATTATTGAAACATTTATTTCATTTTTTTTATTTTTCTATGACAAGAGATTGAATTTTTTAAAATTAAGAATCAGTTAAAATTACCAATCAAATCTCTTTTTCTCCGGTTTGATTTGTTTTTTTGAATTTTGACATTATAATATACACACTACTCGATTCTCAGTTTCTCAAAAAAGCAACACAAAATAATAAACTAATTTAAGAATTTCATTGTTTTAGAGGCCTAGTTATTACCTTAATTATACATGAAGTTTTTATTTGATTAAAATTCACGAAAAATTTAATGAATAATTTAGCGAAATAAGATTTTGAGCTGTTGTTTGAAAAAAAAAATTGAGAGAAAATGTGGTTCTACGGAAAGTAATTATAAAACCATGGATATGTACAAGCATTTGATAACAAGGTGTGATTTTATGAAGAAAAAAAAAGTTATGGTGTTTTTTTGCAATAAGTGAAAAAAAGAGGTGGTTTTATGCATTTTACCTTCAAATAATCAATATGGCTGGATTAGTTGCCCGCTGACGATGATTGGGACCTTGAAACCGTCTGCGACTTCAAAACGACATCGTATTAACGTGTTATGTAGATCTCTCCAAAAGTCTAAACAGACCCTCTCTTGCGTTTGTACGCCTCGAAACTTCTCAAGTCAAGCGCTTCCCAGGGATCTCCGCCGGCCGGAA
This sequence comes from Fagopyrum esculentum, assembly GCA_033239045.1. NCBI lineage: Eukaryota > Viridiplantae > Streptophyta > Magnoliopsida > Caryophyllales > Polygonaceae > Fagopyrum > Fagopyrum esculentum. The sequence continues at coordinate 3,342,857 of BSUD01000006.1, forward strand.
AAATCATTAGAGTCGGCGACGATGGGTTTAGGTTTTATCGTCGGAATTCTTGGAGTTCTCTTCCTCTCTCATGCTGCCTACTCCACAATTCAATGTTAGCTTTTTACCATCTCCTTTCGTCTCTGCTTGAGATTTTTCCATCTAATTTCATTTGCTTTGAACTGAATTCTCCCCCTTTCAACTAATTCTGCGTACAATCGCCCGTCTGCAGATCGAGGCTTGTTGAAAATCACGGAGGAAGAGTTCTCTGGACCTCCTTTAAATGTTAGTTTTTTTCTCTTCTTCATGCCTTCTTTTCCCCTCTCTGTCTTTATTGGAGGCGGATTTGCTTATACTAATGGGATTTGATGTTCTTAATCTTTTTTATAGGTCGTCTTTGAACTAATTTTAGGGTTCATGTTCTGTATGTACGCCGCTCTATCTGTGCCTGGGAAGTTCCTTGCAATAAATCCAGATTCAGAAGAGAACAGGTCTGTTATCCCGTAACCTAGATCAGAAATTCATTATTCTATCAGTTAATATATGACAAGAAGTTTGATGTAGTGAAAATCATAATTGGATTGAAGGGATTGTCTCAGTTGAATTAAATACCGAACTTGCTTTGCACTCGGATTCACTGTTAATGTTCAGGTTCTCTTTATACTGTTTGAGGAAGGAAGGATAAGTTCTGATATCATAATAGAGCAGATTCTGTTTGCTATATAGTTTATGAGATGGGGAGTTTTGGTTTAGATTCATAACCTTGAACAGGTTCTGTTTGCTTAGTGGGTGCTAGTAGGCAATCTTGGTATGACAATTGGCAGATGTTCTTGCTTGGATTAATCTTGGTTAGGTCTCTATCTGTATTTCAGGTTGGAAGTTTCCATTCATGTTAATTGATAGATAACTTGCTGAACTGCACCGCTAAAAATATCAAGTTTGGGTTACAATACAGTTTCTTAGATTAATAGAATCCATTAACCCTAATCGCCTTGTTCGTGGTTCGGACATTCCTACTGTCCTACCTGAAATGATTATTTCTTGCCAAATGCCAAATCATTTTAAAACACTGCCGTATTGCAAATATTGAGGAAAGCACTACGAGTTATAGGATCGGTATGTGATAGCTACGGTTGCTTATAAAATATTTGTATAAATTTCTTTCTTATTGGTTTTGGATAAGTTATCTGAAGCCGGAGCTTCTGTATTAGATAAATAGCATCTTGTGTTGCTTGTACTCCAACTTGGTTTCCTCATATTCACTTCATCAAACACCATAGTGATTTAGGTCAAACTGTAAAAGTGTGCATTCAATGAATAAGGTATTCATAATGTTTCACCTTAGTATTTTATATCCTTTCTTTTCTTGATGTTTCTATTGGTATTGTGAATTTTATGTTGAACGTCTTTCATGATTTCCACTTGCTGGTACTTTCTGTACTAGATGAAAACATTTTTTGTCCTACAGTTTCAAATATACTTGGAACCTGAGTTTTGCCAGCCTTGATGACTATGATGATGTATCAGGATTTGTCTAGCTTCTAGTGTAAAACTATTTGTCATAGATTTCAGTAAATGGAACAACTCTTGCAGAGCCAAAAGTTTAGTCAAATCTGGGTGCATGTTGTCGGCACTGAAAACAAGATATTATACTAAAATGAAACCTATTCTATCATTATACATGGAGGAGAAGGGAAACTGAATAATAGTCTATAGCGTGAGAACAATCTGTGGAATGCGGTTTCTTGGAATGCACCATAGTATATTATTTGATTGTTCGAGTACTTAAATTTTTTGGTTTGCTAGTTTCTGTAAGAATGAAGATACCTTCATTATATTGTTCTTTCAATTTTTATATAATCTCATAACTTTTTCTCTACCTTTAGACACTTTTGTTGTGTATGTTAATGTTTACAACAATATAGTGAGTACGGGGACAATTTGTCTTCTACTATGGCTCGATGTTACACGCTAACTACTTTGATGCTCAATTTCTATGTGGCCATCCAATAGAAGAGTATAAGGCTGTTCATATATGTGTCCTTTTTTATGTTATCTCAAAAGTTTTTCTCTATATATAGACACTTAAGCTGTATCGGTTTTATGCATTGTATCAGAACCTTCAACATAATGAGTACAAGGACTATGTGTCTTCTACTGAGACTGTATGCTAGCACTTTCATCTTTGATACTCAATTTCAGAATGTCCTCTATTAATGTTTGCCTTATTGAACGATAATGAAGTTTGTAATCTTTTCCATGTAATTCAGAAGTCAGCCTGAGCCATAGATAATCTTGTGTAGATTTGTGTACGAATATGTTGAATGATTGCATAATCACTCGTTTCATGTCAAAAGTACATGATTGAGATGGGCTAGTGACATAAATGAGATTAACTGATTAACATTTGAACAAATGCAGGATAGTTTCATTGCCGGAAAACTTGGACTTCATGACCTTCAACCACCGGGGCAGAGTGATCCTCTCGGGGACAGACATGAAGCTGAAGCTATGATGGTTTTGGATGTTGGTTCTTCCCCTTTCCCATTAAGCTTCACCCGAAACTTAAACCCAAACTCCCTGATTACGACAGTCTAGCTTCTTATTGAGTCAAAACATTTTCTGCTTTGTCTTCATTCTGACCCTTGAGGAATGAAGGACATATAGGTTATTTGGACTATTGCTACTGCTTACAGATCGGCATTATCAATGGCTGGCAACTGCTTTGCTTCTTTTTTTGTTTTGTTTTGACAATTCATGTAGATGTTTAAGATGAATTATGTTTAACACTAAGTTTTTTGGTTGAGGTATTTTAACTCATTTTTTCATCACATAAAACGAGATATCAAAAGTGAAACATAAACATAAACGAGATGCTTTAGAACATGTGTTGATAACTGAATTCTCTACCTCATTTTATATGATTTTCAAGCATATGAACTGAATTCTTAAACATAAGGTCAAAGAACGATTGTTAACTTTCACTGACGAATGCATTCATTCTCATAGAAAGATGCATTTTTTACAATGCCGACATCCACATTTCCACTCAACATGTTTGTTACAGTTTTACCTTGTACAGCAAGACATGGGAGTTATTAATGGATTTTTCTTTATTATTGTTTTTTTGGCTACAGTAGAAGATCTTTACAGATAGCACAGGGAAAGAATAACTTTGTTAACAAATTTACATAAAAAAAAATCTAAATTGTATATAGTTTGAACAATTTGAGTAATTGATTGAGTTAATACATATCTCGTGTGTGTGTCTACAAGATGTATGCATATAACTAAGAGAAACACAGTTATGGCTTCTCAAAGCATATCTTAACATATCACTAAGCCTCAAAAAAGGGGCACATAGAGGTTAATCAATTGGCAACTCTGATCTCCATAGCATCAATCTAACTCTACAGATCCTCCTCCAACATCTTCTGCAACTCGTCGGGCGAACAAGGAATGACCAGCAATCCATCATTCCTAAACCCATACTCCTCACGAGCCATCTCGAGGAGCCTCACAAACTCGGGTTTCTCTAGGTGATGCAACCCGATTACGACCCTTTTCTTCTCCTCTCCATTTCCGGCCAGAACCGCGAACTGCCCTTCTTTGACGTCACTCGGAACCATCTCCGGAAAATCAGTATCACTAGCTGGCCGGATTTCACGAGAGAGCAATACAAGCTTCTTGAGCTTCATGATGAAGTGCATGAGCCTAGCTAGCCTCTTCATCTTTCCGTGCATTGTTTACTGAATGAGTCACTTTTGGTTATGTGATTGCAGAATGCAGATGAGTCAATATGGGAATGATGAGAGACGTGGGTTGTATATATAATATGCTAGAAATGAGAAGGTTCGAAGAGGGTGGGATATTAAATAGGGAAGACATAAATTATTAGATGCAGTTCGCAATGTATTGTGACTTTTGTAATTGAAATTGTATTATGGGTTTGATTTGGCAAAATGGGCATCTGCATATCTGTAAGAGCTCATTTACGCGGTATACTGTAGAGTCCCTCTGCCACCGCTACGGCTTACAAGATTCAATTCACCGGGCCAGCCTTGAATGTTGTTTGAGTTAAGAAGATAGGTTGCTGCTACTTGGCTTCAGCATCAACATATCAATCATTGACTTGTGTTATTTACGTTTCATATTGCACTATAGCACATTCTCTATCATCTATTCCATCCATAAAACTACATAGATTAGTGTAATTGTTGTTTATTTGGTGCTATCAAGATTCATTGACAACCCAGTTGAATCAGTAGTAACACAAATGTAGTTCTTCATATGTAGTGTCAATGGATCAACAAGAAAATCACCGCTCGTTTTTTTCGTTAAAGTCGGTTTTTAATAATCTTATTACCCAAAAAAAAATTCTTTAAAAACATGCGGTGTCAATCGGGACTACGGGTCAGGTCATAACAAGTTCGAAATGGAATCGTGTTGGTTCAAAACAAGTTTGGTTTTCTAATGGTTTGTTTCGGGTTGGACATTAACTATTTGGGTTAGATACGGGTTATTGGGTCACTTCGGATCCGTTTTATTCAATTGTCGTATCATTTTGGTTTTCAGGTCGATATTGGGCTATGCTATTCGGATGCAATATGGTTCGGGTCATTTTGAGGTTCGGGTTCAAACGGGTTGGCTGCGGATATGACCTTTTTTCAAAAGTTTTGGGTATATGACCGACTAAAGATTCGTCGGATCAAATTCACGAGTTGGGTCAAGTTTTATCAAATATATATTTATGCAATACACCACTAGACGTCATTATTAGACCTGACCAAAAATTACCCAATCTAAAAAATTGGCCCGTTTTCAACCGAACGCATTGACCCATTTCTATCATGGATGGGGTCAGTCTCAGTTCGACCCGTTGTTGTTTAATAGAAAAAAGACGGGAAGGAGGATTTTGGGAAAAAAAAAACCATTCAAGCACAAAATTAGTTTTATTTTTCACCTTCGCCATTTTGGTTCTCTTAACTCCGTCTCTTGTTCTTTTTCTTCACCTTCCTAGGTTTGACTCGACTCTCACATTTAATATTCGACTCTCTTCCACTCGGACTCTAAATTACTTATTTGCATTTCTTCAACTTCAACAACTCTCGCTTTTTTTGATGTCTACCACCCCGACATCCGCAATACACTTCACCCAATTGATTTTCTACTATTTTATTTGGAATAAGCTTTCGTTTTGAAGGCTCAAACCGGAAGAAAAACGTAAAACCCCTATTGTGAAATGGTGTAACCTTTATTCACTCGTAAAATAATCGAAATCGTTCTTTGTGCATTTCGTGGATTATAAAACCAAATGATTGGATTGATCTTGAACTAGGTTAGGTGATCCTGGATTCAAAGGTGTTTAAGGTTCGGGTGTTTAAAAGTTTTTGTAAGTATGTGTTTAGATGTTTGAAGCACATGGAATAGATATATTTCCGTACAGAATTGTAGGTTGGTACAATTTTAATGAATGGAGTTGCAAAGTTGGGCTTTATAATGTATTTTATTTAGTAACCGATCCTTTTTTCCACGACTTTGAAAATATGTCTGCTCTGTCCAGCTGAGTTGGCATGGGACCTCTCCTCTATATTATTTCAATTTATACTGCCAACTAAAATTCACGTTCCAAATCGACCTTACACACATCTTGGAGATAATAAGTCACACATCGAATGTTGGGAGATGGCGAGCGTAGTATATAAGATCGGTGGACTACTTATTATATTGTTAATTGATTTTAAGATGGAATTATATTGGGCTTATGTGTAAGTGAAACCCGATCTATATCTTCTAATTGCACTTGCGGCTCTATTCGACTCATGGTCCTAACTTGTATCGACTTTGACAACATGAAATAGGAGGGGAAAAAAGACCCAAAACCTTAAGTTCAAAGAAAAATAATAACTATCTTGTTCAATTGGTAATTACATTTTATCTATTATTCGGAGGTAAATAGAGCATATATTTTGCTCTACAACTAATTAGGGTGGGAGCCTGGGAGGGATGATGCATGCTTGTATTTTATGTTCATATAGTGTAAGGGTCCGTTTGGCTTAACTCTGAAAACGAAATAGAGACGAATCTAGTCCATATGCGTACCTTTGTTCATAAATTTTTTGGGAATTGTTCTTTGTGGTTTGAAGTAAATGAAGTAGAATTGATTATTTTTATACACTACAGTGAAACAAAATGGGGGAAAGCAAATGTTTTTTTTTATACTCTATATGGACATAAATATACTTGATCAAAAATAGTTTTAATAGGTTGACAATAACCTTACATATGTCCTTATTTGGTACGAATTAAAATCGGAATACAAATGATTTAAAGAATGGTTCATTTCAATTCTATAGATGAACTTGATTCCATGAATTAAATGTGGGTGTTATCCATTCCATGATATTAGCATTTCAACTTTAAAACCACGTCTATTTAATTTCATTATATATATACTCACTTATTTAGGTTTTACAAAATAAAATTAATATTTTTATTAAAAAAAACTTACCCATCAATTATTTTGAATTTATTATAATTATTTTGTAGAAAAAAAAAAATTTTTAAAAATTATTTCTTAAATAATTAACTATAATATTAATATTTCAATCAATCATCCTAATTATTCTTTAGGATGAGAGTGAGGAGACTCGTGACCACGTTATTGATTTCCCTTAATCATTCTTTAGGATGAGAGTGAGGAGACTCGTGACCACGTTATTGATTTCCCTAAATTGTGATGTATACAAACCTGATAGATTATGTAAATATATGTAAATATAGGGATGCCTTTTGTAATTATGTAAACTCTGTTTATTATTTATACAAGCCGTCTGATGACGGAAACCCTAAGGGGAATTTATTCAGTCTCTCCCATTCTCACATGGTATCAGAGGGTTCAGATCCATAATTCTCTCTTCACCTTTTTTTTTCACGTTTCCGCCGCCCCTCTTTTCAATGTCGATCGATAAGAAGCAAACGTTCCATTCCGCACTTGGGATCTCCAACATCAAGAACAACATCGCTCTTGTTCTTGATCATGATACACCATATGCGTCATGGGTCACTCTCTTTCGCGTCACCGCCAAGGCGCACAATGTCTTGGATCATATTGATGCCAAAGTTCCTCGCCCGGCCGACATTGATGATGCTCTTTGGATGCAAGTTGATGCAACCGTTCTGCAATGGATTTACAGTACGGTCTCCAAAGACATTCTTCTTCAAATTCTTGATCCTGAAGACACCGCCCTCAAAGCTTGGGGTCGCATTCAGGATATTTTTCAAGATAATAAGCACACCCGCGCAGTCTATCTGGAACATGAATTTTCCAACTGCAAATTGGCGTCTTTTACTTCCGTATCCGCCTACTGTCAACACATGAAAGCCTTGTCTGATCAACTCAAGGGTGTTGACTCACCAATCTCTGACAATCGGTTAGTTCTCCAATTACTATCCGGTTTACCTGCTGAATATAACGCCATTGCTAGTTACATTCAACAATCAGATCCGTTGCCCTCGTTTCACAAAGCTCGTTCGCAACTTATACTTGAAGAGACTCGAATGGCTAAGCAGCAGGCTTTGGAAAAAGACTCAACAGCCTTAACTGCGGCTGCTGGAGGTCCGGCCAAATCTCAGTCCACCGGCGACCGTGAAGCCACCAACGCCGGCCACCAGGACGGTGCATCACGACCCCGCAGCAAAGGTCGGAAAGGGCGCAGCCGGAACGGTAACGCACAGCAGCAGCAGACGGCGCAGTTCGTCTTTCGCCCTGGATTTGGATGGACTCCTGTGCAACCCGGCCCAAGCGCTTCGCCAGCCCACTGGAATCCAGCCCACTGGCCCGCCTTCCACCCAGCCCAACTGCAAAGACCTCCAGCCCCCTATCCGTCTCAACAGGGCCTGTTGGGCCCAGCTCCAGTGCAGTCCAACGGCCAACAGGCCCATTTCGCCACTGCTTCCAATTTTTTGCAGCCCACCACTGTTGATCAAGCGTTTGCCTCGATGACTTTGAATCCCGCGGACAACCTATGGTACATGGACACCGGTGCTACGTCTCACATGACGAATGATTCAGGTAACCTCTCGTCCATCTCGTATAATGGTTTCTTAAATTCGATTATTGTCGGAAATGGCATGCGGATACCATCTACAGGTCTTGGTGACGCTAATATCCCCACCAGTACCAAACCTCTTCATTTATCCCAAGTTCTTATAGCACCAAAAATAGTCAAAAACCTTGTTTCTGTTCGTCGTTTCACAACCGATAACCAAGCCAGCATTGAATTTGACCCGTTTGGTTTTTCTGTGAAGGATTTACACACAGGGATAACCCGTCTGAGATGCAATAGCTCTGGGGATCTTTATCCAGTCACCAAAGGTTCTGAGTCTGCCCATGCTCTTTCTGCTCAATCATCGAGTCTCTGGCATGCTCGTCTAGGTCATCCCGGCACGCCAATTCTAGATGTTCTTAGGAAGTTTTCTTTTCTAGATTTTAATAAGGAGCGAGTCTCCTCTCTATGTCATGCTTGTCAACTTGGGAAACATCATAGGCTCCCATTTGAACGTTCGATCAATAAAACTTTTGCACCCTTTGACATTATTCACAGTGATCTTTGGACCTCTCCGGTTCCTAGTCGAGAGGGTTTCAAATATTACTTGCTTTTTCTTGATGATTTTTCACATTTTCTTTGGGTCTACCCAATTAAATTTAAATCTCAAGTTTTTGATCGGTTTGTGCAATTTCATAAGCTCATTCAAACACAATTCAATGTGCCTATTAAAAATTTCCAATGTGACATGGGCCGCGAGTTTAATAACAATCAATTTCACTCGTTCTTTTCGCTCCATGGCATTAATTTCCGTTTTTCATGTCCTCACACCTCCCCCCAAAATGGCAAAGCTGAACGGGTCATCCGAACCATCAACAACATGATGAGATCCCTTCTTTTTCATGCCTCTCTACCCATCATTTTTTGGTCTCATGCCCTTGACATGTCATGTTTTCTTCTTAATATTCTCCCATCCACCACAATTCAAAATCGATCCCCCACCCAAGTGTTGTACTTCTCAACACCTTCCTTTCAACATCTCCGCGTTTTTGGATGCCTTTGTTATCCAAATCAAAGCGCAACTATTCCCCACAAATTAACTCCTCGAACAACTCCTTGTGTTTTTTTAGGATATCCTAATCATCACCGCGGATTTAAATGTTTGGATTTAAAATCAAACAAGATTATAATTTCCAGACATGTAACGTTTGATGAGTCAATTTTTCCCTTCTCTAATCCTGCGTTATTTCGTTCTCCACCTACGGTGCTGGAAAATGAACCCAGATGCTCCATTTATCATCAGGCCCAACAGTCAAGCTCACCGGCCCAGCCTCCCACTGCTGCTGTCGCCCCAGATTCCCAGGCCCAGCCCACCGACATAGCTGATATCCCCCTCAGCGTGTCCCCCTCTTCCAGGCCCTGCTCCACTACACGGCCCAGCTCCTCCTCCGGCCCACAAACAACCCATCCCAACGCTGGCCCACCTCCAGCCCATGCTGCACCCACGCCCCAGCTAGCCCAGCTACCTCCCACATCAAATGCAGCAACAACCTTGCCCCAGCCTTCATCCAATATTAACCGACCCAATACTCGCTCTTCCAGCGGTATTTTCAAACCCCGTCAAATCTTTGACCTTCATACATCCACCTCATCCAGCTTATCACCTATACCCACATCCCACAAATTAGCTCTCCAGGATCCAAAATGGTCCGCTGCCATGCTCGACGAATATCGAGCCCTTATACGAAATGGCACTTGGGTTCTTGTTCCTCGTCCTGAGCAGACTAATATTGTGCGTTGTATGTGGCTTTTTCGTCATAAGTTCAGATCTGATGGTTCCCTTGAGCGGTATAAGGCGCGCCTAGTAGCTAACGGATGTTCCCAACAAATCGGAATAGATTGCGACGAGACATTCAGCCCTGTGGTTAAGCCAGCTACCATCAGAACGGTTCTCAGTCTAGCTGTCTCTCGTTCTTGGCCTATTCATCAACTTGACGTTAAGAATGCCTTTCTCCATGGGCATCTCAACGAAACAGTTTACATGTTTCAACCACCTGGTTTCGCTGATTCCTCACGTCCCTCTCACGTATGCTTATTAAAGAAATCGTTATATGGACTAAAGCAGGCACCCCGGGCTTGGTATCAACGATTTGCAGGATATTTGCTCAGCATTGGCTTCATAGGCAGTAAGAGCGACTCTTCTCTGTTTATCTATCGGAATGGGAATCAAACTGCTTATCTATTATTATACGTTGATGATATTATTCTTACTGCCTCCTCTGATGCTCTCCGCACCAATCTCACTGCTACACTCAGTAGGGAATTTGCTATGTCAGACCTTGGCCCTCTTTCCTATTTTTTGGGCATCTCTGTTCAACGATCTTCTGCGGGTCTATTCTTGTCCCAAGACAAATATGCTAGAGAAATTGTGGCACGAGCTAAGATGACTGCTTGCAAGCCTGCAGTCACACCGGCTGAAACCTCAGTTAAACTCAGTGCTTCTTCTGGACCACCTGTAAGTGATCCAACCTTATATCGGAGCTTAGCAGGCGCACTCCAGTATCTCACTTTCACCAGACCGGATATCAGCTTCGCAGTGCAGCAGATTTGCTTATTCATGCATGACCCGCGTGAAGCACACTTCGCTGCCCTCAAGCGCATCATTCGTTACATCTCTGGCACATCTTCCTTAGGTATCACCATTTCTCCTTCACCAAAATCAGATCTCATTGCCTATACAGATGCTGATTGGGCTGGATGTCCGGATACAAGACGATCAACATCCGGTTATTGTGTCTTCTTCAATGACACTCTGATCTCATGGTCTGCCAAAAGGCAATCAGTTGTTTCCCGGTCAAGTGCAGAAGCAGAATACAGGGGAGTGGCTAATGTTGTCTCTGAATGCTCTTGGCTACGCAATCTGTTGCTCGAACTTCATTGCCCGCTCACCAAGGCGTCCATCGTCTACACTGACAACATCTCCGCAACTTACCTTGCCAGCAACCCAGTTCAACACCAGCGGACTAAACATATTGAGATTGACATCCATTTCGTCCGAGACAAGGTTGCTCGAGGGCACATTCGAGTTCTTCATGTCCCCTCCGCTTTTCAATACGCAGATATTTTTACAAAAGGTCTTCCACGACAACTGTTTCTAGATTTTAGATCCAGTCTCACTGTTATTCCTCCTCCAGTTTCGACCGCGGGGGTATGATAGATTATGTAAATATATGTAAATATAGGGATGCCTTTTGTAATTATGTAAACTCTGTTTATTATTTATACAAGCCGTCTGATGACGGAAACCCTAAGGGGAATTTATTCAGTCTCTCCCATTCTCACAAAACCTACTCAGTGATGTATACAAACCTACTCAAACTTAGAGTGAGGGAGAGTCGTGACCCATGCTCATGGTGGTTTCCATATGTTTTCCATATGTTATTTATGGAGTTAATAATGGTGGATTCCTCCTCAATGTCCACCATTTTGTTTAAAACCTTCACGAGGTTTGCTCTGAGGATAATTGTTCACTATCATAAAGTGGTATGTTAATGTTTATTGGATGTTAAGTGATGAGAGACGATTGAACCCCAAACTCCACTAGTGGTGATCAAGGAGTGTATTACTTGAAAAAGGAGGGCATTTGCAAATCGTCATTTTGCTCAAACAAGCCATAAACGCTGCCTATAACAGAAAGACGTTCAATTTTTATACTACATACAAAGCTCATCATTTTGCTCAAATACCCAACTCACAAAATGCAGCAAATCGTCCAAAGAGAAAGAACAATACATAGTGATGTTACGCGGTGGGTTTGAGCTGAAAACCACTTCCAGGATCGTCACTGTAAGGAAAGGCCTCAAATCCAGTTACCATAGCATCTGCTGGACCTCTACGACACCTCTCCTGCATCTCATCCACAAACTCTGCCTTCCCGGAAAATACAGCTTCAACTGAACCATCTCTTCTGTTGCGAACCCAGCCCTTTAACCCTAACTGTGTCGCGTTCTCCACCGTCCACTTCCTGTAGAACACCCCTTGAACTCTTCCCTTCATCACACATCTCACCTGCAACACGAATGTGAACCACACTTGGATTGGGTGTAATTTAACCTAGAAAAAACTTGGATTCATACAGCTGCATAAGTCTGAATCAGATTATTTCAAGCAATTACCCAGACTAGAATCTTCAATTTCAACGACCCGCAAAACAGACCAGACGAAAGAATGAGAAGGGAAAGGAAATTGACCGTTTTGGTGGATTCAGGTGGGTCGGTGGTCTGAGACATCATGCAAATCCAAAGAGAAGGTGAACGAGATCTGCGCAGAAGAAGTAAAGAAGAACCAGAAAAACGAGAAGAATTGCCGCACGAGCGAAGATGACGATCACTATGAGAAACAGCAGGTAGTTTAACAGAAGAAACACTGGCGAGTCCTCCAATCTGTACATCCCTGATTTTGAAATGACAATTTGGGATTGAATTTGGGTTCCGTGAAGTTGATAATGGCATTCCTTTATTAGAATTCTGGATGATTCTTGTCTTAATCATGCTACAGTTTCTGGAATGTACCAGAAAGTTGAGATTGAATGGGTATGGGTTTGCAATTGTCATTGCGACAGCCAACAGCTGATTTCTTCTTTTTAGGTTTAGAATTGTGTGGGTGAGTGTCGTAGAATTGTGGGCAATTGTGATTGATTGAGACTGATTTCTCAATTTGTAGAGGTTGATTGCGAAAATTGTGGCATGATCCAATTGAATCTCTATCCGCCATTGAAAACAAGATTGAAGCAAATGATAAATTATATCAACGCTCCATTTACCCGCAATTTTTTCAACCCATTAATTCAGAATTCAAACCAACTTTGGTAACCTTACTGAACAATGTTATCCCTGTAAGGCTCTTGTACAAGCCGAAAAAGCTGAATTACTCGAGTTCCGTTTAAAAAAGCGTCCACTTATCAAACAAGTCGGTATGAACAGGTGTTATAATAAGACAATAAATCTAGATATACTGATACGAAGTCCCAGGAAGAATAGCTAGCGATATTAAATTGTAACAGTTCAAAATCGCAAAACTGGCAGTAACGTTCATTGCTATATATGTTATTGTCCATTGTCATCTGATATGTACTCCTCCATCATCAACTCCTTGTTTAACAAATTGAATAGACTACACAGTTCTGGAGAACTAAGATTCAAGCCGTCACCAGCACGAAACTCATGGATTTGATGCTCAATCTCTATCCAACTACAGCCCGGCGTCTTGGTTACCCCCTTTTGCTTCATCAGCATTCTCAATCTTGCAACATCGTCCCACCTCTTCATTTTGGCAAACACCTTTGATGAAACAATGTAATTTCCAGAGTCTGAAGGTGCAATCTCCAACAAAAGCTGTATTACCTGCTCACCAATATCTACATTTTGAACTTTCTGGCATGCAGCAAGCAGCGCCCCGAGAACAACTTCATCTGGATTCCCAGGCATTCGTTTAATGAAGTCCCAAGCTTCACTCACAAGCCCAGCACGCGACAGAAGGTCAACCATACATGAGAAATGCTCTATCTTAGGATCCACCCCAAATGAGCTCATTAGGTTGAATAGCTTATACCCATCATCGACTAATCCGGCATGCACACAAGCAGAAAGTAGTCCGATAAACGTCACGTCGTCAGGCTTCACAGTATTAGCCTCTATTAGCATGTGATTGAAGAGTTCTAAGGCTTTCAAGGCATGGCCATGAAATGCAAGGGCGGAAATCATGGTGTTCCAGGATACTTCATTTTTCACAGGCATATGTTCAAAGACTCGAAGGGCTGGGGCTATGCAACCACACTTCGCATACATATCAATTAAGGCAGTAGCAATATAAATGTCATTTTGCAAACCTCTTTTTATCGAATGTGCATCCAAACACTTACCAAATTCAAGACTTCCAACTGATGTGCATGCGGATAGCAACTCAATCATTGTTATTTTGTCTGGTTTAACACATTCCTTTGTCATTTTCTTGAACAAGAGTATGGCTTCCTCTGGTACACCGTTTTGTACATACCTATATTCAGATTAAACAGAAAATATCAATCAGCCAATCAATCGAAAAGGTAGACACCTTCACAGACACAAAACTATCTTAGATTTCCATTTCATGAATAAATATGGAAGGTGCACAGTTACAAGCACAAGGATTTGATACAAGGATCAAAGATACTATAAATTCCATTGAGATTGGTTGCCTCACTCCTAGGATCATTAATTGGTTTTAAACAGATTATAAGCACCCAATTTATTTTTTACAGAATCACATGTAGGTAATTAGAAAGTGCAGAGTTTCTGGCATTTAGCATTTAAAAAAATGCAGCAAAGCTACCTATCTTTGATCTTCTAGGCTGGTAACATGACCTCCTACTTTTATTGCCATTTACATCACTTAAATGAGCAAACTACTTGAAAGGAGCTGAAGCAAGAGCATCCATGGGGTTAATAACCAAATAGCTCCTGTTGAACTAAACCAAAATTTTGAAAAGATTTTTTCGTCAGGAGTCCACCAAAGAAACTATACAATAATGAAACTCAATGTAATCACATTACCAACCTATTTGAAAACAAAAATCAACCCTATGATGTAATATAGTGCATGAAATTACGTGATATTACAAGATTGAAACTCAAACAAAATCAACCCTATATCTAGGATGGTGCATGAAAACATATGATATCACACGGTTGAAACTCATACAATACATAAGAGATTACAGATAAGCAATCACTTACCTTGTCATCATTGCATTCCATGATACCACGTCTTTCTTTGGTATCTTGTCAAATGTATTCCTTGCTAACTCCAGATCACCACATTTTCCATACAGATTAATCAAAGCTGCTCCTACGTAAGAATTTAAGACCCAATTGTTCTTCGAAACATAATCCTCAACCCATCTTCCAATGTTCAAGTCTCCCAAGTCTGCACAAGCTGCAAGAACAGAAACTAATGTCATCTCATCTGGCTCATACGCTTCACCTCTCATTTTCTGGAACAACTCAACAGCATCTGCTGCAAAACCCATCTTTGCATAGCCTGAAATCATAGAGTTCCATGAAACTAAATCCTTCCGAATAATCTCATCAAACACCTTTCTTGCACAAGCTAAATCACCAAACTTTGAGTACATTGTAATAAGTGAGTGACTCACGTATTCATCGTGATTTAATCCACTTCTGATGATTGCTGAATGAGCGGATACACCATGTTTGTAAGCCAACATGTTACCACAAGCAATGAACACAAACGGATATGTGAAATTGTCTAGCTTCAAGCCCAAAATCTTCATCTCATAATAGAACTCAAGAGCTAGGCCAAAGCACTTCCAAGTTGTAGTCAGGCCTCGAATCATGACATTATAGGCGTACTCATCAGGTCGATGGATGCTCGAGAAAAGAAGAAAAGCACAGTTATAAGCTTTAAGGTCAATCAATTTCGGGAGGAGAAAGTTGGGCTTGTCAATGGAGTTAATTAGCATCTGGGCATGAACCTGTTTTACAGCCCTGGTAGAGGAACACGTTTTCAACACTGAAAGAAGCTTCCGCGTAAAGTGACTACATGAGATAGAAGCTTGTAACATAATTTCTAACAAGCCTCAGATATGCCCTCTTCCATCAAACTGCCTGTTAACTGCAAACATCGTCACTTGGAAAAAAAACTCTCCCAGCTCACAGTTCTAGCAGTTGTATGACTCAATTTAGTATAACCCATGAGCAAATGATTTAAAGACACATGACCAGCCAAGAACATAACTAAAACAAGATATTCACATGATGAAAATTTTCAGATAACAGTACCCATAGAACAATGTTATAACCCACTAGTTCATAACCACATCAAATCACAATTGTTCGCCATCCGACGCAACAGAACATAACACAGCCCTTTTGCAAACTCTATTTGGTCCAAGTTCTGATAATTTATGAACTTTACAAGAACTTCAGAAGCAAAATAGCTGCATCACACACAAAAACCTAATTCAATGCCGGACTAAGCAGACATGCATGAATTGGAGAACTCTACCAGTCCTGATTAATTGCAATGTAATTCACGCAACTGTATATAGCTTTGGCTCTCCAATTTGCAAACTATCCAATAGATAAGCAAGTAAGAATATGATGTAAAGCTGATTCAATTAGAGCCAAAATGGATAAATGGAGTTTGCGACGGAAACCTGAACTACTTATTAATAATCAGTTACCAGAGAAGAAGAATCAAATAAGAAGTTGTTGAATCAAAAGGTGGCAGAGGTGTCAAAATGACAAAATCTCACCTCCACGGCTCCCCGCTATTGACCTCAAAACCATAAAGAGTTCAGCCATGGAGGTTCCAGCAACAAGCTCTGGAGAATGAATAATGGGCTTAGACATTGGCCCATTATATAACCCACTTAGATATCCAGATACCAACCCAACCACAGATTTGAATAATTATGTCCATTATTGCCATTCTTGAGTTAAAATCTTCATCTTTTGTTTAAGAATTTTTCAGTTTTCGTCTTTTTAATTATGTTTACAAAAATTTCAGTTTTTGTATGTTTTTAGAAATAGTCTTCATTTTGTCTGCGTTAATTCACTTGTACTGTCTTTTTTCGCGGGAAGGAGATCCGGTACCCTCTGCGCATCTAGTTGCGCTTTATTAATGAATATAAAATGTATAAGTAGTAATCAAACGGTAATATCCCGACCCCTTGTATATGCAGATGATAGTTTCTTTTAATGCAATTTTGAGACTGATATACCAAGATGGATAGGGAGTGACATCGTTGGTGTACTCCACCTAAGTTCTATACCAAAATATTTAATCAAGAAACCCTTATTTTTATGAAAACACTAGATCTCATCATATAGGAATATATATTTATATATTTAGGTTGGACATGCATGTCATTGTTTTGAACACATGAGCCATGCATTATTGCATGTGTGTGGAGAATCAACTTCATCATTTGTTAAACTAAGTCGATACCTCGCACCACATTATCATCTGCACAAAAACCATAGTAAGGTGATCATGATGTGTTTATTAATATGTGTGTATAATACATTGATTAATACACATCAACCAATAATAACTAAAATTACATTCTTTATTGAACATAATTGTCAAAACCGGATTAAATTTGAAATGGTATGCATCATGATTTCACGTTGATTTGCATGTTAATTTATATGGTACGCGTGATATATATATATATATATATATCCTAGTAGATTAGAAAACAACCCTAACCTCTACTTAATGATTTTAATCCAACATGGTTTTCCATTCTGTGGGTATGATACCGATCTAACCTATAATA
Source organism: Fagopyrum esculentum (assembly GCA_033239045.1). Taxonomy (NCBI): domain Eukaryota; kingdom Viridiplantae; phylum Streptophyta; class Magnoliopsida; order Caryophyllales; family Polygonaceae; genus Fagopyrum; species Fagopyrum esculentum. Next base: position 3,360,227 of record BSUD01000006.1, read on the forward strand.
TATCTGACTTTTAAGGCGTATAATTTATTATAAAAAAAACCATATAAAAATCAACATAACTCAAACATTCAATATCTAGACAAACCCGACTCAAATCTGTAAGATGCTATTGACTTTTTTGTATCTCAACTTTTTCAATTGAAGATTTATTTATATTGAAACTTACCCCATTTTGGTGGTTATCCAGGAAACGGAATGGAAACGAATCTAGTCAATATATGTACCTATTTCATGAAAGTAATCAATAGGCACGACTAGTTCATTTTCTCGTAGGGTATCAAAAGTAATCAAATTCTACTACAATTACTTAAAATCACAAGAAATCATTCCAAAAAATTTCATAAATAAGGATATACTTATGGACTAGTTCGTTTCCATTCCGTTTCCGTTTCCGAAACTACAACCAAACGGGCCCTAATTTTTTTTGGTAATGGTGACGGGTATGCATTCAGCATGGTCCGGATTTATTCATAGTAGGTACGACTAACAATCAATAAGTCTTTCGATCGCTACACCATGGCATCATTGTTCATATATGTAAAATTGCTTGTGGTGGAAAGATAAATTGATAATAACCTAAGGGGAGAGGTGAAGCATAAGATGCAAGAAGGTCTGCACTCATATTAGCTTCGCGTTAAACATGGAAATTGGATCGACTAATCCCTGTGTAATAAGCCTTGACACTTCCTCGTCGGACTAGATAGTAGTTGTGTAGATGATGTAACCTGAATAACGAGTTTGACCACCAATTCGGCGTCCATTTCGACCTCAAAAAACATATAGCCTGAAAATTTGACAATAATCGATATACAAATGGGCAAATCTAGAACCTTCAACTTTATACAAGTAAAGCTTATATTTACATCTAAAAATAGTTTTGTTTTCTTTATAAAGGAAACGAGTACGCATTAGCATATCCCCGGTTTTATTAACGACAAAAAGGCTAACAACCAATAAGTCTTTAACTCGTCATACTTCGGACATCATTCTTAATTTCAATTGTTGATGATATCATATCTTATGGTTAATAGAAATTCATATGACGATTGTTGTCTAGCTTTGAAAGCGGTATCAAAGCTATTTTCGATTTGTGATTGTTCGGAGTAACTGTAAAAGAAATGAAACGTTACACCTTATAATGGACATAAGAGTGATTATACAAAAAAAAATAACTTAAACTTAAAAAGATAAGGTTTTGCATGTTATCGATCTTCATATGAAACATTAATATAAAACTTATGTGTCGGTCTTATAGTGATGATATTAGATTTGGACGGTGTTATTTTCATATAAGTTAATGTCACCTGAAATAACTTCAACCCTATAGGCTTTGTTTCATTGACTAGTTCATATTATCATATATAAGATTCCCTTGTAATCAGTTTTACACCTGAAGCCTCTTATACTCTTATCCATTGTCATGAAACACATGATTCGGATCGGAACACCCAAGTCTCACCCATATTATTAGAAACAAAACATAACGAAGTTAACTAGTGACAAACCTTTCAGACGCAACTCCGCTACCATCACTCTAAACACACCATTAGTAGTAATCCTCCGTTCACTTCTCTCCTCGCAGCAGTGGAGGTCCCACACAATTTGCGTGTGCGCTAAAAAAACGTCATAAAACATGTTCTAAAATCAAAAGAATTAGTACTAATATTTCAAATAAATTAGACTCCGGAATTACTTCTATTGGTTACGTGATTCGGGACCAAAATAATGTTTTAAAAGATGAAGCTTTTACCCTAAAATCAGGCATCCGATGTTGAAGTTGTCTTTGGGAGGTCGAGATGATTATTCCGACTCCAAACTGGTCGAGATGATTATTCCGACTCCAAACTTGACATCCGATTTTTTGACGAAGTTCACATTATGATGGACTAACTCTAGAAAATAGTCACCCTAACCGCTTCCTATTATAAAAAAAAAAAAAAATCGGTGCATTTGGGTGAAGTGATGATAACCTGACCCGATCGACGTGGTTTGCTCTTTTAAAAAAAGAATTTTTATATTGTGCATTTATGGCCACATGTCACTGATGTAATATTTAAGTATATATGTATATATGATAAATATTGATTTGTAATAATTTAATCAAAATATGTTAATACATTATGCAGCCCAAAATTTAAAAAGCTATTGCCGAAAAATGTATTATAATTATTTTGTATGATAATATATTAAAAGCTAAAAAGTCGCACCAAATAAGCTCTAAAATGTCCAATTTATACCTACATATCCCATCCGACCTCCCTCGTATCCACTTCTTCTATCAATTAATTATTTACAAAAATTCAAAAATCATTTTGCCTCAAAACAACTCTTCACCGCACGTCTCACATAACCATACAAGCATTAGGGTTCTCATCACTAAACATCTGCGGCGCGTGCAAGTAGTGTGGCGGCGCGTTCATGTACTCCCGCGGCACGTTCATGTAATTAGGCGGGTGCGGGTTCGGGTGCATATAATCCGGTCCATTCCAATATTCCGCTACATACCCGTTCCCTTGCAGGGGTTGCGGGTAATGTGCATAGGCCCCATACCCATTCGGGTACCCGGAGTACTCCATTCTGTGGACCACCTCAATTTTGCTTATGTTTTCCTCTTGCACCTTGCCTTTCTGTTTTGTTTCACCGTCTTTTTTCTTCTTCTCGCCGTTACCGTCCGGTTTTGCGACCTCCTTGCCTTTGTTATCTCCACTCGGACCGTCTTTCGGCTTCTTGTTGTCGCCTTCGTTTTTCTTAGGAGACGGAACGATCTCGATATCTCGCTTCAACTTGGTTGTCAAGTAGGGTAGCATTTGTGTCATGTTCATTGTGCCTTTTAAGATTATTTGATCCTTTGCAAGATCTACATTTACCTCTCTCACCCCTGTTTTGCATAAAACATATTTGTTAAAGATCCACTTAAAACCATATGCCATTTAGCTAAAGATAATTTGATGTCTTCTAACCTTCACATTTGTTGATGATCTTGTTCATCTTATGTGCGCATCCATCGCAATGTACTTTGGTCTTCAACAATACTGTCGCCACCGCAGCCTATTCACAAATTACAAACTCTTCAACAAAACTGTTCAACAACTATACACAAATATATATATATATAGTATAGATAATGAGAATCTCGTGTAATCATGAGAACAGATTAGTAATGATTTATATCGTTTAATGTATTATTCGTAGTTAGGGCTTTAATATCAAATAAGCTAATTGGGTTCGGCTCATCAAAAGCTCAGCTCGAGCTCGTTCATTTTCTAAACGAGCCAAGCTTGAACACATTTTAAAGCTCCTATAATTTTTAGGCTCGGGCTCGGATCGTTCGAGTAAAATAACACTATAAGAGCATTATTTTAGCCGAGCTACTCGGGCTCGGCTCGGGCTAGGCTCGTCAAAAGCTCGGCTCGAGCTCGTTCACTCTCTAAACAAACCAAGATTGAGCACGTTTTAAAGCTCGTATAAATTTTAGGCTCGACTCGTTTATAAACGAGCCGAGCTTGAGCATGCCGATGCTCGGCTCGTTCGGCTCGTATTACAACCCTAACCGCACCCTATATTTATAAACGAGCCGAACTTGAGCATGCCGATTCTCGGCTCGTTCGGCTCGTATTACCCACCTAACCGTACCCTATATATATTACCTCTTTGGGTTTCTTTTGTTCCGTCTTCTTGTTATCATCAGCGGGCGGTGGTTTCTTCTCATCGGACTTCTGAGCACCGCCTTTGCCGAGGTCTTTGTTGTCGTCTGACTTTTTAGCACCACCTTTGTCCTTGTTGGAAGGCGGCGGCTGAGGAGAGACCAAATCCACCTGCTTCTTGGTCTTTTGTTCGACCCTCTCTTTGACCTTTGCGGGGTCCACTTTTCCCACCACGGTTAAGGTTTTGGTAGCAAACTCTGCCTTTACACTCTCAACGCCTAAGAAACGTTTCGAAATTTCACATTTACAAGTTACAACCAAAACTATATAATATTTCTATTTTTATATGCAATAAAAAGTTAGTAAACAATGATGTGAAACCATTAATTGAGTCGATACAAATTGCAGAATGTTGAGAACACATTTTTGGAATTTTCAACTTCAACCCACTTGACTTCCTTATTTACAAGTTGTGGTGATGATAGGTTTGATTCGGGTCAAATTTGTAACTAAACCACATCAAATAAAATATTTTTATTTCTTAAACTTATTTTAATTAGCAAATGACCCCTATCCATTTCTATTTTTTAATAAATTAAATCGGAATCGGAAGCGGAATGAAAACGAATCTAAAAATCATTCATTATGGTTTGAAGTAATTGGAGTAGAATTTGATTAATTTCGATACCCTATGGATAACAAAATGTGGGAAAATAAGTGTCATTTGCACTAAATCACAAAGAATGATTCCATGAATAATAATAAGGACTAAATTCGTTTTCATTTCGTTCATTTTACCGAAGTTGAAACCAAACGGCCCTAAACTACTCAAAAAACTATTTTATGAATCAGAACGAATTCAATAGGTTATTTAATATTACAAAAAATAGATCATATGATTTGCACGATCCGATCGTGAATCGTAATCGCGTGCACAAAAGGATACTAAATCATTAATATGATATTTATGAAATTAAAGATGATTTTTATGTCACAGTAAATGCAATAAATCTCATCTTGATGTAGCAAAATTGAATTTGACCGAGTAACGCGGAATTTCCAGTGGCTCAAAACAAATTAAAACAGGGGAAGAAAAGAAGAAGAGAAAATGCTTTTTGCGCTTCCGGAAATAAGTGCGAACGTGAGAGAAACGGTTACCGTCTAAATGCTTGATCGTCCGTTTGACTTTCTGTGCGCAACCTTCGCAATGTAAATCGACCTTCAGCACCACCGTGACGCCGCCGTCTGTACCGCTGCCGGAGCCGTTCTTCTTCTCCGATCCTTTCTTATTGGCATCCTTCTGTAAATTATACCAGAAACGCATCAGATTAGCAACTGATTGATAAAATTAGCCCTAAATTAGAATCAATTGGTGGAAAGAAAGAGAAATTTGGGAGTGAGACCTTGGCCATGTGTATGGTGTGTTGATTGAAGCAGAGAGATCCTGCAACTTCGTTTAGTAGTTTGTAGAAATAGCATAGGGAGGTTGAAGAATGAAGAGGAAAATTGAGAAAGTGAATACACGATATATATATATATATAGACGATGTGGTTTGATTTGGATCGGATCGGATCGAGAGCTCTTTTGGACTTTCTGATTTGATTATTTAATGTTGTTGTACGCTGCAAGTAACATTTTCTCATTTATTTAATGATTTATACTTTAGGGCTCGTTTGGTTCCAACTCCAAAAACGAAAATAGAATGAAAACGAATTTAGTCTACATGTATAACATTATTCATGAAATTTTATGGAATCATTGAAACAACTACCCTTTACATGTAACCACAAGAAATGATTCCAAAAAATATTCATGTAAACATATAGACTAGATTCATTTTCATTCCGTCTCCGTTTCCGTTTCCGCATTTCTAACCAAACGGGGGGTTAGTATCTACTTTCCCCCGGGACTTAAGTGGTCCAAAAAGAAAGAAGGTTAAAATGAGATTATAATAAATTATATTTGATATTTTGATTTTTGTTTAAATTGTGATTTATCATTTAATCATTTTGACAGTTATTTTCCAATACAACCGTAATCGATACAAATTAAAATTTATTTTGAGTAATGAAATTTTTTAATAATCTCCTTAATAATCGATAATCTATGTGTTAGAGAATGAAAATTTTTGGTCAAATAATCTTGACCACAATAATCCCTTCAATAACCCTTCAAACCGAAGGGCCGAACACACCTTTAGCTAAAACTTACGGGTTGATTTTTTAAAAAAATAATATAATATTTTTAGATTATAAATAATAAATAGTCACGTGAAAAATTAGCATAAAATAGCTAGATTTCGCATGAAAAAAAAAAAGAAACACCATGTAAATTTAACAAAAAAAATGAGAATTATAAGTAAAAAGAAAAAAAGTTGTACATAAGACAAGTAGAAAGAGTGGTATACATAAGCAATTTTGTTTTGTTTGGGTTAGAAATAAATAAATCAATTTATTAGAGTTGAAAATGGTGTATTTTGAGTTAGAAAAGGGTTTGGTAATTTAGTAGAGGACAAAAACGAGGCCAGGATTCCAGATGTTGAGTGTTGGACCGGTTAGTCGTGGGTTGGACCGGGCCGCATGGGCTTGCTTTCGTGTTTTCTCATTTCTGTGTGGGAACACGACGTCGTTTGGGGTTGAACTGGAGGATGACGACACACTTCCATCGGCGTGCACGACTGCCATCTATTTGTTTATCTTACATAATGAGTTCAAATTGTTTGTCTTATATGACTATTAATCAATCAAACTTTAAATAAAATTTGGGGTTCATGTAAAAATAAAATATAAGTAAGTTTATGAATAGTAATTGAGATGTGTTTTTGTAACGATACATTACACAAATCAATTTTATCAAAAAGAGAGAAAATTTTGGGATTAGTATTTTAGTTTTTTTTAATTATTATTATGATTATGATTGTTTAAACTTTATTTTCTACAATTTCTAACTCAAATTTTAGTTATTTAATATGCAACTTGGAAGAAAAAATTGTTCAAACAGTACCCCATATTTTAGGCTGATTAAAATAGATGATGAAATGAAAAATTATAAAAATTAGATATTTGGGATTAACAATATTTAGAATATGAAGTTGGATATGTTAGATGATGGAAGCTGAATAATTGCCTATTCCATCCTCTACTCATTGGTAGATTACGGAGATAGGAAGCTGAAGCTATTAATTTATTCCAACCCGGCTACAACTTCATGCAATATAAGCTTGAGGTTTACAAACGGACCCAACGTGATTTTGTTTGGATCGGATATGAATTTGAGAGCTCTTTTGGACTTTCTTATTTGATTATTTAATTGTTGTACGCTGTAAGCAGGGCCGTCCAATGAGTTTTGGAGGCCCTGTGTCAACTTTTTTTTTTATTTATCAATTTTAAAATTATATTTATCAAGAAAAAATTTGGAAAAAAAAAGACTAGCATTTTTTTAAATAAAATTCCATGAAAAAAGTACAATAAGAAAGTAAAACATTTTTTAAAAATAAAAGTTATAAAGGAGATTTGAACTCTTGACAATTTGCACATAATATTAAGTTTTAACGATTACGAAAATCTCTGTGTTATTTAAAAAATCAACTAAAATAATATTGCGTGATCCAAAAAAATTGGGTGTTGTTGACCTAATGACACCCCTTATTGGACGAGTCTGACGACAAGAGTGCAAGTTACATTTATCAATTATTCAATAATTTAGTATCTACCTTCCTTTTTTCTCTGTGGAGTATAGTGGTCCAAATAGAAACAAGGTTAAGGGCTTATTTGGTATGAGATAGAGATTGTGGATTATATATTATTTTAGAGGATTCTTTTGCTAAATAATTTATAAAAAAACAATTTTGGATTTCATGGAGATTGTTGATGATGGATTATTTTGTATACCCTACACACCCTCTCATCAAATCACGATTCCATCGATATTTTTTCTTTTCTTCTCCTCGGACTTTTCGATCTCTCGTCAAGCCATACTCTCTCATCCCTTTTCATTGAGCTTACATGTTGGGCTTAGACTGACACACTTGTGATCAAATGTGCAAAATCCACATTATACTGCTTAATTAAAAACTTCACAAGGGTAATAAAGCGAATCGATCACCGTCAAACTTAACACAATAATCATGTAATGATCGAAATATGAAGTCAAATATCAACCAAATCAATCGGTGTTCGTGAAACCATCCCAGCTATATATACATATTGAAAAAGAGACATATTGGAAAAAGAAAACATTGCATATACTAAAAGGATGGAAATCAAGATACCGTTCCAAAAATGATAACCGAAGTTGTATTATCAATGGTTCAAAATGATATCCATTTGACAAATGGACGTATTGGGCTATGGGCCTTACTGGTTGTCCAATGAACACAAACCCGACCCGTTTACCCGGAGTGGCCCAAACGAATATCGGACTATCGGAGCGAGTTATCCTCTTTCTTTTCTTTTTGCCTTCCAGTTCCGAGAGAGTTACCTTGTGCCATCAGCCATGGCTGCCCTCGCCAGTCCTTCCCGCCTTATCCTCCATCGGCAGCTCAACCTCTTCCTCAATCCCTCTTACCTCTTCTTATCTTCCTTTCCCTCTCCTGTCCACCAAATACCTGATTGCTTCTTCACAACCTCCTCATCCAATACACGATCCTTCTCTTCTCTGTCTTCCTCCGCTTCGTCAACGTCGGAAACGGATTCTAATCCTTTCGCTCCCGCATTCAGTTCCGGCTCCGGACGTTCTGGCAGCCGCTCTGCTCCGCCTCCGCCGCTCAGTGAAGTGGTGGAGAAGATTGATGTTAATCCACCCAAAGGGACCAGAGATTTTCCGCCTGAGGAAATGCGGTTGAGGACTTGGCTTTTTCAGAATTTCAGAGAGGTCTATTGCCTTTTGGAGTTTTGAATTGCTTGTTTATTCGCCGCTGCTCGGTTGCTAATTCGTTTTCTGTTTAAATGGTTTTAGGTCTCGGAATTGTTCGGTTTCGAAGAGATTGATTTCCCTGTGCTTGAATCGGAGGCGCTGTTTATCAGAAAAGCTGGTGAAGAAATCAGAGATCAGGTATGCTGTTGTTGGCTTTATCCTTTTTGTAAAATATCCATGATTTACTTGGTCTTAAGGTCGATCTTCTTGTTTATATATTTCATTTTATCCAGATTAGGTGCATGTATATGTTAAGCTTGATATGGGGGAGAAAGGGTAGCTCTGGGATCATAATCATGTGTAAATGGTGTAAGTAATATCAATTCGTGTTCTACAGTGTAAGTAATCTATTGATTAATTACTAAATTATTGGAGGTCAATGTGATTATACAAACTAAGCTAACAAGTACCAGATTACTGGATTATGGCTAAACGGGAGGACAGAGGTAAACACTGAACATCATATGTTACTAGTATGTGGTTGGGAATAGAAGGAGCTCTTGTAAGAATGTCATCTTATGGAGGGATGAGTTTTTTCAAGAGGTTAAGGAACTGCTTGCATTTTTTGTGTGTGAAATGAACATGAAAATGGTGATTCGAACAATGGTGGCTTGGTGGTTGGGAAATTGTTCAATTTGAATCATGAATTGTCTGTAATTGTTCTCTTTTCTCGTCTTCTGGTAACATTATAGTGCTGATTCCAATATCCACTTTCTTTCCTATATGTCTCCACCTTTGTCCTTTTATAGTTATACTGTTTTGAGGATCGAGGAAACCGCCGTGTAGCATTAAGGCCTGAACTCACTCCATCTTTGGCAAGACTAGTGATACAGAAAGGGTATGCAGACTCACAATATAGGCATTTTAAACTTGGGTTTGGAACTTAAATTTGAAGTCCTTTTTGCTGAATTTCCATTTTTAGCTGCTGAAGTTCTTATACAGTTAATATATTCATGATTTTTATGTGCAGAAGCCAGAATTTTCATCTTCATGTTTTCTATGTCCAGAAAATCTGTGTCTCTTCCATTGAAGTGGTTTGCCATTGGGCAATGCTGGCGCTATGAGAGAATGACCAGGGGACGCCGTCGCGAACACTACCAGTGGAATATGGATATTATCGGCGTGCCAGAGGTTACGGTGTGTAAGCACTAATGTTGCCTTCGAGGTTCTATTTTGTTAGCATTTTATCATCATATAAAAACATGTGATTACTTGTTATGGCACTAGTGCTTTTGCTATCAAAATTAATCCTCCTTTTCTTATTGTCACTGGATCCGAATTTCTTGTTTTGTTTTAGGCTGAGGCAGAGCTTATTTCTTCCATTGTCACGTTTTTCAAGAGATTAGGCATCAACGAATCAGATGTTGGGTTCAAAGTTTCAAGTAGAAAGGTGAGAATATCTTCACCATTCATGTAAGATGTTGGGCACAAACTTTATACTCATCTAATTCTGATTTATCTTTTATAGCAAATTTATTTATTTTTGTAGATGTTAGAATCATCGCTCATCATACTTATCAGTTTGCACAATATTCAATATCTTATCATATTAGTGATCATTATATGTATTTTTTTGGGTATATAATTTTTTTTGCCCTTATTTCATTTGAAGGGCTAGTCTTAAGCATTCGTAGGCCTTCACTACATGTTATAACTTATAGGAGATGATCATTTAATCTCTTTTTCTAAAACAAAAGAAGAGCATTATAATTAGATTGAGTTATTTGCTTCTAGGTTTTACAAGAGGTGTTGAGGTGCAACAATGTTCCAGAAGATCTGTTTGGCAGAGTATGCATCATTATTGATAAGGTTGGTTGATTATAATGAACACCTTCTCTGTGTGTATCTGTGTTTGTTTTTATCTCTCCATTGTTCACGATCTCTCACCTTTAGATTTTTATTCCTGATTACTTAGATTTCATTTGGTTCTATGCAGCTGTTCAGGTTAACTTTTCATTTGTCTTGCGCACTCATGTAGGATCGAACTTGGAATTTTGATTTTCCTTGAGTTTTGAATGACCGTCTCATCCTTTCCTTGCTTGATGTGTTCCCTTCATTAATAGATTTATAAAGCATATAGTGCTGAATGGCCAATGTTGTTTCTATTAACTCCAAATAACCTTATCCAGTGACAGCGTTTGTTGGAGGAAGCTTAGAAGATTCCTTATGTCTTACCTTTTTTCTTGTATAAACTGATAAAATAAATGGTTAATGATTTACTTTTCATAATAGTTAGTAATTATGCCTGGGAAACTTCTTGGATCTTTCTTTATCCTCCAAGTTATGTCGATTTTCTTTAATTGTCAATGCCACATTGAAATAATGTATGATACGAGTTCTTGTGACCTGTATGAAGAATTGATAACCAGTGCATTAGTTCTTCGGTTTAAAAAGGTGGAGCTATAGCCTTGTGCAATAATTCAAAGTAACGATTTGCTCGTGTTTTTTTTTATTTTGTCTTCAGCTATGTGAATTTTGTTTGTTTAACCTTCATTTCTATTCAACACACAAAACAGCTGGAAAAGATTCCATTGGATGAGGTGAAGAAAGAGCTGAAATCTACTGGGATGTCCGGAGAAGCTATTGACCAGTTGTTGGAAGTGCTTGCCATAAAGTCGCTCTCAAAATTAGAAGGTTGGTTTATATTTTCCTTAAGGATGGTAGGACGTAGGACCTAACTAAAGCTTATTCTTAAAACAAATTTATGTATCATTGTCTCTAAAACTGACTCATATAATTCGGGCATCTAAAACCACACTAATCAGTCATCATAACATGGTTTGATTATTCACATGCTGCTTAGTTTGGTATATAGGACTGATAGGATTCCACCCCTCTCTACTAGGCCAGCTAATAGGGATTATCCTTTGCTGACTTATTCCAGGCGAACTAAGCATAGTTGATAATTTATAGTTATTAGTAATAGACTGTCTTATCTTTTAATTAGTCTAGTCGTACTAGGAGTAGTTAGCATAGAAGGTTATATAAGGATCTAATGTCTTATGTTTGGCACTCATTCATTCGATAAAGTTTATAACTTTGGTAGTTGAATCTCTAATCAGGTTAAAGTTCAAAAGATTCTAGTTGTTAGATCTCAGATCAAAAGATCAAAGCACAATATTGAGCCTTGAAGAATCAAGTCTCATTAAGGAGCTTTATCTGCTTCTAGATTGTTTTCATCTGGTTACTTGTATTCTTTGATATGTTGTAATTATCTTTAGAATTCAGCGCACGATACATCTTTTCACCATTAAGATTTACTATGGTACCCCCTTCTCATTCTATTTGTATGAACATATTAGGTTGATATAACCTCAATTCAGAACAATGTTATGTTCCCCCAAAATAGGATTGAATATCAGATTAGACGCAAATTAGTGGATAGGTGAAAAGTGGATTGGTGGTAGATTGATAGATGAAAGTAGACTCGCCCTTGGCGAAGCCTCTGTAGGTTTAACGTTACCCGTATAGACACTATTGTTTTAATGTTAGCCTCCTTTTGATAATAGTTCTGCTTATCTCTTTATTGAGTAAGAAAAGCCTTTTATAGGCTAATAACAAAGCTAACCTAATAAGAAGTAAAACATAAGTAAACTATGGAAAAGATAGTTAACTATATCCTAAATTGTGTCAAAGCTATTACTAGAAAATATAAATTATCCTAAATCTAATAGCCACAATATTTATATTTTAATATTGGAATATCATTTCTCTTAATCTCTGCCTAAACCGACCATATGAAACACAAATGAGTAAATGTTCACTTTACTGTTGTATCAATAATGTGCAGAGAGGCTTGGAACAGCCGGTGAAGCTGTTGCCGATCTTAAACGACTATTTTCTCTTGCTGAACAGTATGGTTTTTCTGACTGGATTCAGTTTGATGCATCTGTTGTTCGTGGCCTAGCTTACTACACTGGAATTGTATTCGAGGTAATATGTGTTTCTGGTGTAGGGTAAATAGGGGAAGGTGCAACAGTATTTAGATTCATAGTTTTGGAAAACTCGGAAAAATTAGGCAGTCTTGCCCTATCACTTGGGGTTTGTTTGGTATCGATAGCAAAGTTAACATGTAAGAGTATGAATATCGATATGAGAATGAATATATGATGTGAGTGATATCGAGGTATATGGGTATGTGTGATATCTTTCATATACTGATATTTTGGGTTGTATCAAAACAACACTCTTGATATCTGTCCGATTTCAGATTGGTATCAAATTCGATGTCTTTTGAACATACCAACACCAGATATCAGTTTGATTTCCATATCTGAATATATACCACCCACATATATGGGTATTTCATGTATGATACCCATAAACATACCGTTATATATATATATTTTTTTGTTTCATTTGCTCCTCTTGAAATAGTTTTAACTTCAAAGCTGAATTGTTTATAAATATTCTACTAGTATACACGAGGCTACATCTTTTTCTCGTCTACTCCAATCCTTTCTGGATTAAAAATGTGAAATCTCTACTACTTTGGGGACCAGTGCAGAAAACCCCTCTCTCTGTCTTACTAATCTTGGATTCTCCTAATCAATCTAGGATGACCTTGGGTCAAATATGGGATATTTGCAAATTTGATTCATTGATCTTTGAATTAATAAACTACATACATCCCAGGGGTTCGATAGAGAAGGAAAGCTCCGAGCTATATGTGGAGGTGGGCGATATGATCGGTTACTTTCCACATTTGGAGGTGAAGATTTACCAGCTTGCGGTTTTGGATTTGGTGATGCAGTCATTGTGGAAGTAAGTTGACTACTCAACTCAAATTTATCCTTCTTTGATTGTGATATTAAACTCCTTGATTTGTAGCTGCTGAAAGAGAAAAAGCTTCTCCCAGAACTCGACATTCAAGTAGAGAACATAGTTTGCTCCCTTGACCCTGAACTTCAGGGTCCGGCTTCTCTAGTTGCAGCGAAGCTCAGAGAGAAAGGCCAGAGCGTAGATCTCGTGCTGGAGAACAAACCCATGAAGTGGTATTTGATCTAGATTATCACACTGTTCCAAAATTTTCGTTTCAGATATACATTTTTTTTTTACGAAAAAATCGTCACGGAATCTATAGGGTGTTCAAGCGAGCAGCAAGGATCAATGCTAGCAGGCTAATACTAGTAGGAAGCTCTGAATGGCAGAAAGGAATGGTGGCTGTGAAGATTCTTGCAACTGGTGAACAATGCGAAATGAAGGTTGATGATCTTGAATGACCAATTTTTCTTTATTGAGAATTGTATTTTATCTAACCTGATTATTATCTTTTTTAATTTGTAACGGATTGCACTACTATTCTTACATTTGTGGATTGTAACATTCATTTGAGGGTGCATAGAATTGACGCATAAAGTAGATTTTGCTCTAGCTGACAATTTTCAAGGACATTGCTCCCTAATATGTAAGTTGTATTTTAAATTATAAAATAGAGTAAATTACATAAACCTACCCCTTATTTATCCCATTTTTCACTTAACTGCTTCATATTTTTTTTTATTTTTATTTAACCGCCTCTTCTTTCAACTCTTTTAATAATATACGAGTAAAAGTAGTTTGTGGGCTATTAGATCCTTTTCAAATTTTTCTGAAAAGGTGTTACCACGTCAATATTGTCGTTATTTTAAATTGGAAAATTATAGAGGCCTACTTGTATTTGTGATACAAAAAAGACTCTTTTACATCAATATTTTCGTAATATACCACCTCATTCACTTTATGTTTAATATCCGTCCAAACTAGCGGGCTCATCTCTTCTTTTTCTGTCCTTCTTCTTTGTTCTCAAATGAAGTCTTCATCCTCTTCAACTACTGAACGTCTATTATCCATTAGTCCATTACTATGTACAAATCTATATTTTCTCTTGTTTAATTCATAAACCCCAATTTTTCATGTTAATTTTAAGAGCAAACACCAATATTAGTGTAGTGGGGCTGCTTATATCTTTGGACATAATCAGGTACAAAATCAATTCATAGCATGTAGGTCAAAAACTCTAGTAAGAGTTATGTTTTTTGGGACTTATTCCTAAGTTTTGACCAATATGTTATTTCGTTATTGTGATTGGACCCCTTTTTGCCGTTTCGTTTTTCGAATTTGTTATCTGTTTTTCGAATTTGTTATCTTTATTATTGACAAGTCAAGACCGTTTTTATTTATTTATCTCTCTATCCTTTTCACTTACAAAGCCTTTTTTTTTGTGTGTTACAGAAGTTTATTTAATAAAGGATATGAAAGAAGAAGGGAAAAAATTATGGGGTGAGAGAGGCTCGAACTCTCGACCTCAGGATAACTCTTAGCTATGAGACCTACGCGCTAACCAACTGCGCCACCACCCCATTTGGTTCCTTTGCGCATGAAAATAATAAATAATTATATGCATTAGCATGAGATAAATCGTGTTTTATTTAGGTATATAATTAATTAAACTCATTAATTTAATGAAGTTGTACACATTATTGGTTGATCTAAAAGATACAAATATATGTTGTAAATATCAACTTTTGTAGTATTGATCTGTCCGTCACGGACAACGTATAAGTGTCCGTCACGGACAAATTTACATTTGTCCGTGACGGACAAATGTAAAAAGCCCTATTAAGGACAACGACGCTCATTTTCTTTCTTTTTCTTCCTCTTCCTTTCTTTGCCGCGACGAACACCTACGAATCGACCTTCGCTCGATCTTCGGATGCCCCATCTCTCAATCTCTCTCGACATTTCTCGTAATCTCAACTGCAATCTAAGGTAAAAACTTCACTTTCTCGCTTTAGTTTCGTTTAAATTTGTTTGTTTTAGTTAGGTTTAGGTTTAGAGTTTAATTTGTTCAATTTAGGTTGTTTTAGAGAGGTTTAGGGGTTTATATATTACTAAAATGGATGAATATGAGGTTTATCCGATTGATTGCTTTAATCTTCATGTTAGAGTTATCATCTTCTTTTGTTTGCCACATATGACCCTCTAGAAACGTTAATTATCTTTGAAATAATTTGGTTTACTAGGCTTTTTCTAGTTTTGTGTTTATTAAATGTACCCCTTGAGAGAAGAGTGTGTAGAGTTTGAGAATAAATATAAAAGGTTAAGATATATTTACTTAATTAAAACATTAAAAAGTAGTTACTACTCTTTTCTCAAACAAGCCTAATTACCAAAATTGTTCATCGTCTTTTAGAATAAGAGGAGAAGTTGGGGTTGCCATATGCACCTAATAGACTACCAAAATAACAAACCTCAAAGGCATTTTAAATAGTTGAGATTGCAATTTTAAATATAGAACCTTGCACATTTCTGTCTGATGTAAAGCTAGATATTCACTTGAACTAATATGTTGATTATTTAACAACTTCCTATCATTTACTTTTATATGAATTAGATAAAAAAAAATTGTATGTTTTTAATCTAATGTTTTTTTATGTAATTTTTTCCCGCAACTTCTTCGTACTAATGTACCAAATTAATAACCAAACTAATACAGTAAAAATATATACAATAAAAAAAGGATTATATACGTATATAAGAGGGTACTTACAAAATAAAATTATATATATGTATATAAGGATCGTATCAAGAACATATGTTATAGTAGAAAGTATAAACCTATTAGAGACACGCAATTTGGTATTATGAACGATCTAGATCAAATAATATTTAAGGTAATCAATTACTAATTTTAGATAAAAACTTTCCTTAATTAACAATGAAATTAAGTCAAAGTAACGACCGTTATTTCTTTATTTTATAGACACGGTCATATTTAAAAAGCACTATCATTACTTTTTTTTATTTATAAACACACGCTTAACAAAACTACATAAGGTAACCAATGACTAATTTTAGATGCAAATATTTACATTCATTGATTAATGATGAACATCAAGTCAAAGTAACGATCGTTATTTGTTTTTATCGGCACAATCATATTTAATAAACAAGATCGTTCTTGTTTTTTTTATAAACACGCGTTTAAAAACACCGCTTTGGAGTTTTGAACTTTGATTAGTAAACTTCCCTTTCCAATTGGACATGCTAAATCTCTTTAGTTTTTTCAAAGAAGCATAAAAATATAATTGTAATAACGATCATGAATGTGTAACTATGTTTTACATAAGTTAACGATCATTAGCTACATTTCTTTTTCCAAAGGCTAACGGACTTTAGCAAAAAAATCTATAATTACCATGCATATATACCGCACTATCGTACTAAATGTATTTAAAAAAAGAAGATTTTTTCTTCTTACGTTAGCACGATCGTTCTCATACATGTAAGTATTCTTCGGATAACAATCGTTAGCATGTTCGTGTTTGTCCACTAACCATCGTTCTTAATTACATAACGTCATAATATGATTTTCAAGCTACCAAAATCAATAATTCAGCCTTACTTGAATTTGTTGTATTTCCTAAACTAAAAGTATATATTGCAACAATTTGGTTTACTAGACTTTTTCTAGTTTTGTGTTTAGTAAATGTACTCCTTGAGAGAAGAGTGTGTAGAGTTTGAAAATAAATACAAAAGATTGGGGTATATTTACTTAATTGAAACATTAAAATGCCTAGATAGTACTTTAATTTCTAAAAAAGATCTAGTTACTAAAATTGTCCAAGTATATTTAATAATATTAAATTTATCTAATTTTATGTAATAAATCTCACCCATAAACGGATCCTAAATCTTGAACGGATCTACTCCTTCCAAAGCTTTGTGTTTTGTTGTATCTTCACAATTATTGGAATTTTTTCGATGATGAATGCTGACTAGATGGGTCTCTCCTAATTATTATATTATCTTCATAAATTTTATGCATTACTAAGAATTAGATTAAGGGTCCGTTTGTTTCCAAAAACGGAAATGGAATGAAAACGAATTTAGTCCATATGTATATCCTTATTCATGAAACTTTATAGAATCATTTATTGCGGGTTATTGCAAAATGCACTTGTTTTCTCACATTTTGTTTCCCTATAGGATATCAAAAGTAATCAAACTATAATCCAATTACTTCAAATCAGAAGGAATGATTCCGAAAACATTTAGGGCCCATTTGGTTCCAACTCCGGAAACGGAAACGGAAGGAAACGAACTTAGTTCATATGTATATCCTTATTCATGAAGTTTTGTGGAATCATTCTTTGGGGATTAATGCAAAATGCACTTGCCCCCTCACATTTTGTTACCCTATAGGGTATCAAAAGTAATCAAATTCTACTCCAATTAGTTCAAACCACAAGGAATGCTTCCACAAACTTTCATGAACAATGATATACATATAGACTAGATTCATTTCCATTCCGTTTCCGATTCCGGAGTTCAAACCAAACGGGCCCTTAATATGTATGAACTAGAATCGTTTCTATTCCGTTTTCAATTACGGAGTTGAAACCAAACGGGCCATAAAATAATTCAAATATCAATCAAAGAACCGAAACGATACATGAAAGATTTTGTGGGAAACCACATAAAAGTTAATGGACACCTTTCATTTATTATTCATATTATTATCATTATTTTATTTAAAAAGGTTACACGAGAAACCAAAAACCTAATAATAGGAATTAGTCAAGATCAAAAGAATCGTCATTAAATCTAATATATCAAAAGTTAGTATTATTTCAACTTTTTGAATCATTTGAGTTCTTGGAGATTTTTATAATAATTACAATAATTAAAAAGTTGGGTTAAATAAAAAAGTTAAAATAATATTAATTTAATCTTTTATAATATTTTCTGTAAATAACAATGAGTAGTGAGAGGTTGCTCATGGGCTTTTTGGAACATAGGGTGCGTTCGGTGAGCCAGAGATTATCGAGATTATTGAGATTATAACCTCGGAAGATTATTTTGGGAGATTATTCTGCCCATTTTTTTCATCCACTTCAACGTGGATTATCGAGATTATTGTGAATTATTGTGAAATTTTAATCTTCCAAATAATCTACTATGTTCACCGAACGGACCCATAAGCAAAGGAGAAAGTATTGTTTTTTTTTAAAAAAAAATATTTAAATAATAAAATACTACGAAAAAGATTTGCAAGGAATTTTTGATACGTCAAAATATATTTGTAATTTTTTTGAGGGCAATTTTGATAACTAGGCCTTTTTGAAAAACTAGAGTAGTAACTAGACTTTTTAATGTTTCAATTAAGTAAATATACCTCAACCTTTTGTTTTTATTTTCAAACTCTACACACTCTTATCTCAAGAGGTACATTTACTAAACACAAAACTATAAAAAGCCTGGTAAACCAAATTGTTTTTTTTTTTTATCTCAATTTATATGTAAATTAAGGTGGGTGATTGGAACGATGTTCGTCGCATGAATACCGACAAAGACAATCACTTTCAAGCTTTGTTCATATAAGTTGGCCTACATTCATTAACGGTGCAAATTTTCTGATCTATGCACTCGTCTATAAGTCTATTGATTGTCTATCAATTCAAATAACGATAGAATTCTAATCAAAAGAATCTGTACAAGCAAATTAAAACTCTTTAGAATTCTTTACCGTTATAAACGAAGTTTTAAAACTTTTTTCGAAACTAGGTTCGGGTGAAAGTTTATTCCGAAAATACATGAAGTGATGAGGTGCGGAATAGAAGCGCAGTGACTCACCGCGTTTCTTCCATAAAGAAACGCTATGTATAACCATCATCCTAAAAAAAATCAAACGGAAAATAAAAAAAATAAATAACGGGGAGAAACGCGGCGAGTCACCGCGTTTCTACATGGCAAAAAAAACAGAGAAAAAACAAAGAAAAAGCGCAGGAAAAGCGTAGAAAAGTACGGAAAAAGTACAGAAAAAGCACAGAAGCGCGGTGAGTCACCGCGCTTCTAGTATCTATTTATTTTTTTTTGAAACAATTTGGTTTACTAGGCTTTTTCTAATTTTGTGTTTAGTAAATGTATCCCTTGAGAGAAGAGTGTGTAGAATTTGAAAATAAATACAAAAGGTTGGGGTACATTTACTTAATTAAAACATTAAAAAGCTTACTTACTACTCTAGTTTTTCAAAAAGGCTTAGTTACCAAAATTGCCCTTTATTTTTTATGAGAGTCGCGTTTCTCCTCTTTATTTTATTTTTTTAATTTTCTTTTTTTTTTAGGATGACGGTTATGCATAGCGTTTCTTTACGGAAGAAACGCAGTGAGTCACCGCGCTTCTATTCCGGACCTGACCACCTCGTGTATTTTCGGAATAAACTTTCAACCGAACCTAGTTTCGAAAAAAGTTTTATAACTTCGTTTATAACGGCAAAGAATTCTAACTCTTTACTGATTTTTTTAGTTTTTTAGTTTTCAAGTGAGAGCAACGCTGAATGAAATTATATATATATATATATATATATATATATATATATATATATATATATATATATATATATATATATATATATATATATATATATATATATATATATATATATATATATATATATTATTTTTTAATAAAAGTATAAGGCTAGAATCATAATTATTTATGAACCTATAATCATTCCTTTATTATGTTTGGTTTGAATCGTTTGATGGTCAGAGTACGTTTTGATGTTGTGAACTTTTCTTGAAAGAAGGTATGATTTTGTTCATGATAAGGAGTAATTAAAGGACATGTGATCTAAGTTTAAGGGCTCAAAAGAGGAGTCAAAATCGAGGTTAACACCGGTGGTCCGTGGGAGTAGTACTCTGCACTACTTCTACATTGATTGTCTCGTGGTTATCCTCCTATGGTTATCCTCCTCCATCCGATTTATTCGGCATTTTGATCCATTAGACAACGAGTCGTTTAGTGTACGGCACCGATTTTATTTATTAAAAAAATAATAAATTAAATAAATACAAAACTCCTTCCTTTTGCAGTGTTGTGTCAAAGGTAGCATGTGCACTTGTTACTGATTTCTTTCCATTTAAGGATTTCTTGTGACACACTAGTCAATTTTGTTTTAAACTTTAGTGTTATGATTGCCTAAGTAACATAATTATAGATGTCGTGACCCCATCCACTTAACCAGCAGAACTAAAAATAATAAATGAATCGCAGGTGATAAGGTGACCATGTGACAAGCCAGACTACTCTTCCATACCGATCATAATATATACAAAAAAGATATCATTTGAATATATCACTTTTTTTAAAATATTATAATAAATATAAATTTATACTCATATAAGTAGTTTCAAAATTCTCAAATTTAGATATAGATCACATTTATTGAGAATGTTTTTTTTGTAGTATTTCATTTTGCATTAATACATCAAATGTTGATGCCGTCTTATCTAGGTAGTTTTTTTGATTTGTTGGTATCGTCTTTCTGTGTGGTTCTCCTGAGTTTTTAGGGCAAGTTGGATTTCGACCGTCCGTAAATACATCAAATGTTGATGGCTAGGGGAGGGTACGTAGCATATTTTTCTAAGAACCATGTTTGTTCAATTTTGTGTTTAGGGGTATTTTTATCTTTTTTATAAGTCGCAACTCATCAAATCTATCTTCTTTTTGTGTGGTTCTCCTTAACTCTGGGGCTCGTCGGGTTTTGACCGTCCGTAAATACAACAAATGTTGACGGATGATTTTTGTGTTACCTATAGTAGTAAGGGTAGCATATCTTCCTAACAATCATGTTTGTTCAGTTTTGTGTTTAGGGGTATTTTTGTTTTTTTATCCAAGTTGAAACTCATTATATATATATATATATATATATATATATAAAAGGTGTGGTTCCCATGAGAACACCCCTAACGTGTATACATGAGAACAACCTTAAACCGTCGGATGGTGAGTATTAAGGGTCGAGATTTAGTGTAGATATCATAATTAATAATAATTAGGAATAATCACAATAACTACGAATAATCCACTCAACCAACAATAACTACGAATAATACATTAAACGATATGACACATTCGTAACAAAACTAATAATAATTACGAATCTATTCTCATGTATACACGTTAAGAGTGTTCTCATATATATATATATATATATATATATATATATATATATATATATATATATATATATATATATATATATATATATATTGTTATCATTTGTTCGTTATTGTTAGAAATGTTTCAATGGAGATGTTCTCATCTTTAATGTATGCTTGTCTACCCACGCTTTAACTGCGGGCATATTGAAATGAACAAATTTGGATATATTTATAATAGATTAATAAGAAAATTATCTGTTCTTCTAGGTTGGTTAAAATTTGATATTATAATTTGGACAAATGTTATAGTTTATCTACCTTAATTATTAGTAGTAATATTTTTCAACACATAATTAACAATAAATGATGGTAATTGTATGTTTGATGATTCAGTTAAAAATATTTTCTTTAGAACGTGAATCACGTGATATGTAAGATTAATTATTTATATTATTTTTAATTATGGCACTAAATCTGTCATCTGTGTATAAATAACAGAAGGGTCCTGATAGTGTTCTATAACTTGCTTCATTATTCCCATCTACAATTATGTCGGCTGTTACTGCTAACCCTAGCGATCTCAACCGTCCGATCGCAGGCTTCAAACCTAGTCCATGGGGTGATCGATTTCTGAATAATAATCCTGATATTAAGGTTTCTAATCATTACGTTGTACTTTTGTCTATATAGATTTCAATCGTAGTTGATTACTGATAAATCTATACAGGCCATTGGAGCCCTGCAAGAGAAAGCCAATGAGCTGAAAGAGCAGTTGACTGGTGAGCTGCTGTCTGTCGCCGACAAGCCATTGATTCAACAGCTGCGTTTCATCGACGCCATCGAAAGGCTTGGCGTTGGCTACCATTTTGAGAAGGAGATTGACGATGCTTTGCAACGTATTCATGGCGTCACTGATTCAGCTTATGATGACCATCTGTTCGTCACTTCGCTTCGGTTTCGACTCTTGAGACAACATGGCCTTAAAGCTTCGTCTGGTATACGTACTTGCATATTAATTTCATTTTTCTTAATAATTAAGAGGGTATATATATACATACTAAAGACAACACCAAAAAATTCTTGGGAAAAGGTATATTATAACCTTTTAATTTTTGTTGAAGATAATAAGGTCTCACCTCGAAATATGGGATGCTCCGAATCTAGTATATAAGGTCGGTGGGACCTCATCAAGTTTATGTGTTGGGCTTGGGCCTAATGCGCATGTGCGCTCGGATGCACACGGCTCCCGCTCAACCGACCATCTATATCGGACTTTGACATGGTATAGAGCGGTTAGACTCAATTGGGCTCGTGATCCTAACTTGTGAACAAGTGCAACTCGGTCTATATCCTCTAGTTGCACTTGCGGGGCGTGTTGGAGATAATAAGGTCCCGTATCGAAAGATGGGGACGCTCCGAGCCTGGTATATAAGGTCGGTGGGCTACTCCTCCTATTGCCTATTGGTTTTAGGATGGAACCTCGACGGGTTTATGTGCTGGGCTTGGGCCTAATGCGCATGTGCGCTCGGATGCACATGACCCCCGCTCTACCGGTCCATCTGTATCGAACTTTGACAATTTACAGTACTTTTAATAGAGTAATAATGATAAAAGATTTATTTAACTATTTTACCTTTAAAAGAAAATGTATGTTTTTTTTGTATGCGCATAGATGTATTCAAGGGATTCATAAGTTCCGATGGAAGCTTAAAAGAGACGGTAGCGAACGACATTGAAGGCATACTGAGCTTGTATGAAGCTTCCATGGTTAGGAGTCATGGAGAGGAGATACTAGACAAAGCTCTTACCCTAACCTCGTCTAAACTCGAATCCATACAAGACGAACTAAACGACCCACTTAAAGAGCAAGTAAGTTACTCCTTGAAAAAGCCTCTACACAAGATGCCTACCAATGTCGTATCCATATACTATATGCATGTCTACGAGCAAGATCCGTTACACAACAAAACCTTACTACGATTCGCAAAGGTTAACTTCAACTTGCTTCAATCATTTCATCAAGAAGAGCTAAGTGAACTGAGCAGGTTAATCTTACACCAAAAACATACATACGTACATACATACATATCAAAAGTCGTATAGATGTCAAATGACTAACATAGGAGTGTGTAGGTGGTGGGAATACAAAGGTGCTAGCAAATTGCCATTAAGAGATAGGATGGTGGAGTCTTACCTTTGGGCTTCAATGGTGTTTCATGAACCTCATTTCTCTGCTGCAAGGAAGATACTTACTTTAGGGATTCAAATTGTAACTACAATTGATGATTTCTATGATGCTTATGGAACACCAGAAGAACTTGAGATTTTTACTCATGCAGTTCAAAGGTATTTTGCGTGATTTATCGTTTATTGAATTTACGTGTTGGGTTCAGGCCTAACGCTCAGACGTTAATGTTTGACGGGTATATATGTGTTGGATGTTTATACTAGGTGGGATAGGTCTTGTTTGGTTGAACTTCCTGAAGATTTAAGATATATTTATGAGCTTCTTTTAGCCTCTTTGGAAAAAATGGAGGACTATTTGGCACCGAAAGGAAGATCCCATTATATCAAGTACGCACAAGAAGAAGTACGTACAACCTAGTTGTTGCATTTTACCTTTGATACGTATTGATAATCGCTCCATTTACGTATGTTATTAGACTTGGGTCCTAAACCTAAACCGAAAAAACTAAACCGGTGGTTTAGGTTTTATCTAAACCGTCGGTTTAGTAGATGGTTTATAAAATAAAAAATAAAAAATAAAATAGAAACTGGGTCAAACCGGCGGTTAACCGCCGATTTGGTTCACTAAACCTAAACCGGTAACCCACGGTTTGGCCAAACCGGAAGATTTAAGCCATCGGTTCGACGGTTTAGTCTAAACCGGACCCATCCGCACGCAAAAGGAATGTGGTTCTGGTTGAGGCTTTTATGTCTATATGTTATGGGAAAATCAACGTAATTATAACAATCAATCATTAACTATAATACAAAATTGTTTAATTCTACCTTTTGTAGATGAAACTTTTGTGCCAAACATACCTGACTGAGGCAACATGGAGGCGTAAGAAATATGTTCCAACACTCGACGAATACAAGAAAATCGTATGCAGAAACATTGGTTATGTCTTCGCGATTGTCCTCACTTTCCTTGACATGGACATGGCGTCCGATGAAGAATTCGAGTGGGTTTATGAGCTCCCCAAACCCGTTCAAGCTTCGTGCCTTCTTTTGAGAATTTTGGATGACATCGGCCGTGATCAGGTATCTCTATCGAGTTCATCGGACTTATTTATTAGGCTCCTGACACATTGACTGCTCGTTTGGTTGCATTGGTGGAATGAAATCAGATAAGGGTAAAGAAAGGAAATTGAAATGATGCGATTACATGAGTTAAAAAGTCTCTAAACAAACATAGTTTTTTATTGATTCGGAGTCATTTTTCGTGAATGGTTTGAAGATCGAGAGTTTGACTTGTTGCTAGGTGGAAAAGGCGAGAGGCCATTATCCGTTAGCAATCGAGTGTTATATGAGGCATTACGAGGTATCTTACCAAGAAGCATGCAAACTGCTCGATGAGAAAACTAACCAACTATGGAAGGACTTGAACCAAGCCATGATCATGCCAACCGAGGTTCCATTCTCCTTGTTGAAGCTCATTCTCAACTTAACTCATGCTGTTGAAGTTTTGTATGGCCGCGGTAAAGACAGATTCACCGGAGTTAATCAAGGCTTGTTGGGGATCATCACGAGCTTATACGTCAATCCCATTCCAATTGATGAAGATTAAGTAACATATATAGTGTGGCTTTGTTAGCAAACTCATCGTCAGTTTGCTAATATTTACGTTTTTATTGCATGGGTCAAAATAAGACGTTAGGGCTTTCTTGCACGGTTCTCTACCTAGGCTACTTCTGTGAGCATGATGGTGGAGAATACTGCATATATGGATTGTCACTAACTACCGGTAACAAGAGCCATGGCTTGAGTGTGTTTCTAGTTTGGCCAACGACGTTTATTAGTGTGTGATGTGTGTACAATAATGTTGTTATGAAGTTCATGTTTTACACTATGTTTGTGTTTTGTGTGAAGAATGGTAATGTGCTACTCTTTTTATTATTAATTGATTTTAGGATTGAATCGTGTTGAACTTTATCATATGACGGGTTTGAATCTGATGCTCACGTGCATCCGAGCATGTGAAATACCCCCATGTAGTATTTGTCCCACGTGTATTAAACAATTCGTACAAAGCGTCTGATATGGGTCATTCCTAATCGAACTTGTTGGCCTTAAGACATTAACTGCAAATCAGGACAAAAATTGTCTCGTCCGATTGGACTAGCCTATCCGTCCTTAAGGTATGATGTTAATTGTCAACCTAAACGGTTGCACTTGTGGTATATGTGGAAATTGAAATGTTGCTACACGATAATAAAAGAATAATGAGGTAGGACACATCTAGGATGACGTTCTAGTGCGTTGTAGGTTTGGGGTGGCGATACTAGCATGTCGTTAGAGTGGCGATAATTGCACGCCGGGAGGTTCGATCGACCCTAGGGGCTAATAGGTTTAGGGTGTCGATAATAGCACGCCGGAAGAGTCAACTCTAGGGCGCTTGTAGGTTGGTGTGATAGTCGTCGCAATCACCAGCGGCGGTGATGGTGGCGCGGCTAGAGTTTGTTTAGGCAGAAACTTATTTAGGGATCGTAGGCTCAGATGTCATGCATGTAGAATTTAATCATGGTAAAATTTGTTTTGTTTGTATTGCCCTTTATAATGTTTATATCAAAATAAATTTAAGATAAAACTGTAAAGTTTATATAACTTTAGTCTAAGGGCCCGTTTGGTTTTAACTCCAGAATCGGAAACGGAATGGAAACGAATCTAGTTCATATGTATGCTCTTGTTCATGAAATTTTTTAGAATCATTCCTTGTGGTTTGAAGTAATTGGAGTAGAGTTTGATTACTTTTGATACCCTACTGGGTAACAAAATTTGGAAAAACAAGGTTACTTTGCACTAAACCACAAGTAATGATTCAACAAAATTTCATGAATAAGATATGCATATGGACTAAATTCGTTTCCATACCGTTTCCGTTATTGAAGTTGGAACCAAACGGACCCTAAATCTAATTATATCTCTTTCTATACCTAATATTTTTCCATTAACCATTTTCATTCCAATCCTCTAATCAAACAGACATTAAATAAAATGAATAATTTCTTACCATTAAAGCTTGTTGATAATTGTGAAGTTAATCATCTTCGCTCGAATTCCATTAAAAAAAAATCATCTTCGCTCGAATTAAATACTCTATTTGATTTAATCTCATGCAAGTTTTCACTTAGGAAAAATAATTTAAACCCAAGTTTCAAAAAATTCTTTTTTTTTAAAAAATATAAAAGTATTGTCTGTGGCAAGCCACGATAAAAAAAAGTGCCCGAGAGCGATATGGGAGTCGGGCTCCACCCATAAACTCCGACCAAATATTTATACATCTTTTTAATAACTTTTCTAGAATATTTATACACCCACATGCATTTCGAATTATTTGAAGAAACGTCGGTGATTTTGAATTTTTTTTTTTTTGTTGGAAAGGAGAGATAGTGGTTTCCGGCGCATCTAGACACACTTTTATTAATAAAAAAAAAGGTTAAGTAGTCAGCAAGCGGGATAGCCCGACCCCTAACGTCATCAAGCAAAAGTTCACTAACAACTTCCGGCGGGTCACACAATACAGTATAATCAAACGGTAAGTTTATAACAAAGCTAATAATAAAATCTGCTACTCTATTCGCCTCGCGGTAGGCATGACGAAACTGTATAATCCAATCTCTTTTAAAAAAGTCTTGACACTTGCGTACCAGATTAGCCAGAGGATGGGGCGATGTGTTTCCGGATGAGTTGTATGGCCAACTGAAAATCAGTTTCCATGATTAACTAGCGATAACCCAACTTCCAAACAAACTATAGACCATGTGTCAGTCCACATAGCTCCGCCATGAGCACTTAACATATGCCTAGATTAACACCAAACCCCCAATCCACTCTCCAGTAGAGTTCCTATCTACACCCGCCGCCGTAGCTAAACCTTCAGCAATCTTCGCACCATCCGTGTTAATCTTGATAAAGTCATCCTGCGGTGGTTCCTAAACAATATGAAAAGTCTCCCGGTCCTCCTCTTCTCTCTTTTACTCCTAACGTCAACATATTCCTTCACTTTGGTTTAAACAAATAAACTTCTATCTCCATCGGTAGGGACTCTATTGAACGTCTTCTCGTTCCTCCACTTCCAGGTCCACCACAAGCCAAGAAGCACGGTCCAAAGTTATTCGCCTGAACCGCATGCCATGATCCTCTTGCCTTCAAAACGTGAATCACGTGATCTGTTATTAGAAGTTTTTTGTATTTTCATTTTAAAGCGAATTCGATCCTGACTAAAGTATAATCATTTCTGCATAAATAATAGATGGGTCGGATCATTCCCCACAATCTAAAGCATACCATTAACACAGTAGACACCATGTCCGCTGCTACTGCTAATCCTAGCGATGTGAACCGTCCGATTGCAGGCTTCAAGCCAAGTCCATGGGGCGATCGATTCTTGCACCATAATCCTAATTTCAAGGTTTCTAATTATATATATTCTAGTTTTGCTTTTATAATAATTAGTTGAAAATTTCGATGGTAATTACTGATCATAAATGTATACAGGCCATTGCAGCCCTGCAAGAGAAAGCCAAGGAGCTCAAAGAGCAGCTGAGCAAGGAGATGCTGTCTGTCGCCGACAAGCCATTGATTCAACAGCTGCGTTTCATCGACGCAATCGAAAGGCTTGGTGTTGGCTACCATTTTGAGAAGGAGATCGAAGATGCTCTGCAACGCATTCATAACGTCACTCACTCAGCTTACGATCATCATCTGTTCGTCGCTTCCCTTCGCTTTCGACTCTTACGACAACATGGCTTTAAAGCTTCTTCTGGTATACATATTTATATATATATATATATATATATATATATATATATATATATATTTATTTTTTATTTTTGACAATGTTGGAGATAATAAGGTGCCATAACACTCCAATGCATAGTATATGAGTTTGGTGAACTACTTTTCATATTGCCAATTCGTTTTAGAATGAAACTTCATCGAGTTTATGCGTTGGGCTTGGGCCTAATGCGCATGTGTGCTCGGATGCACACGACTCCCGTTCTACCGGTCCGTCTGTGGACAAGTGCAACTCGGTCTATATCCTCTAGTTGCACTTGCGGGGGCATGTTGGAGATAATAAGATGGGACACTCCGAGTCTAGTATATAAGGTCGGTGGGCTACTCTTATTGCCAATTAGTTTTAGGATGGAAGCTCATCGGGTTTATGTGTTGGGCTTGAGCCTAATGCGCATCACGACCCCCGCTCAACTGGTCCGTCAATATCGGACTTTGACATTGTATCAGAGCGGTTAGCCTCAATTTGGCTCGCGATCCTAACATGTGGGCAAGTGCAACTCGGTCTATATCCTATAGTTGCACTTGCGGGGGTGTGTTGGAGATAATAAGGTCTCACATCGACAGATGTACGCTCCGAGCCTAGTATATAAGCTTGATAAGCTACTCCTCCTATTACCAATTGGTTTTAAGATGAAATTTCGCCGGATTTATATGTTGGGCTTGGACCTAACGCGTATGTGCGCTCGTATGTACACGACCCTGCTCTATCTAACTTTGACAGAAAAAACAAAAGATTATTGTTTACTGCCTTCTGTGCATGTATATAGATGTCTTCGAGGGATTCATAAGTTGGGATAGAAGTTTAAAGAAGGCGGTAGCCAATGATGTTGAAGGCATGTTGAGCTTGTACGAAGCGTGCCACGTCAGGAGCCACGGGGATGACATACTGGACGAAGCTCTTACACTAACCTCGTCTAGGCTCGAATCCTTATTAGACCAACTAAGCGACTCACTTAAAGAGCGTGTAAGTCACGCCTTGAAAAACCCTCTTCACAAGATGCCTACCCGAGTCCAATCCATATACCATATGCATGCCTACGAGGAAGATCCTTCGCATCACAAAACCTTATTACGATTTGCGAAGATCGACTTCAACTTCCTCCAATCATTTCATCAACAAGAACTAAGTGAATTGAGCAGGTAATTCCTTTGCACTAATAACATTGTTATAATAATACAATAAATCTAGGTATACTAATGCGATGAGTCAAGAACCGAACAAGGTGAACTTTTTCTGGACTAAAGTCCCAGGATGAAAAAGCGAGCGAGCGAGGTCCACAAAAGTATATTGAAAACTTTAGCGGCAAGTTCAGTGCAGCAAAAACCACAAACATTTTCTCTTTACTCACTATTACACTGTTTAACTCGTTTAAATCACAACAAACATACACATATTGTTGGACTTACGTGTCAGACTTGAATCTAACACGCACATGCACACGACTCTAGTCTACTATCCTAAAAGTCGGATTGAATGACTAATGTGTAGTGTATGTGTACATTTTGACCAAGAAGGTGGTGGGAATACAAAGGTGCTAGCAAATTGCCATTACGAGATAGGATGGTAGAGTCATACCTTTGGGCTTCAATGGTGTATTATGAGCCTCATTTCTCTGCGGCAAGGAAGATAACTACTTTAGGAATTCAAATTGCGACTACAATTGATGATCTCTATGATGCTTATGGAACACCCGAAGAGCTTGAGATTTTTACTCATGCAGTTCAAAGGTACTTTATATTTTCTTATACGTGATTAATTTTTCTCACATAGAGTAGTGTATGTTTGATGCATATATGCACTAGGTGGGACAAGTCTTGCTTGGATGAGCTTCCCCAAGATTTAAGATTCATATATGAGCTACTTTTGGACTCTTTTGGGAAGATTGAGGGCTATTTGGCGACAAAAGGAAGATCGCATTATGTCAAGTATATACGGGAAGAAGTACGTACGTAGAACTTCAATATTGCATTTATCAACGTTACACGTTGTAGAGATTTGTGAACCGAAAGCTTGTTTAATGAAATAATCAAATATTGTTTATATAAACAGATGTGAAGAGATAAAAAGATAAACCTAGCTCATGTCCTAATATACTAGACCCGATATATTAGGTACATACTCTAACACACGTACATAATAAACCGAGAACTAACTATGTTGTAATTGTTTCCACATTTACTTTACAGATGAAACTCTTGTGCCAAACCTACGTGAATGAAGCATCATGGAGGCAGGATAGATATGTTCCAACACTGGACGAATACAAGGAAATTATGTTCAGAAACTCGGCATATGTCTTCGCAGTTGTTCTTTCTTTCCTTGGCATGGACATGGCCACCCCTAAGGAATTTGAATGGGCTTACAACCTCCCAAAACCTGTTCAAGCTGCATGCCTTGTTTTGAGGATTATGGATGACATCGGCCGCGATAAGGTACTTGTAGACTTAATTGATTTTAGGATGAAACCCGTGAACTTGTGTGAGGTGTATGTTGAACGTTTTTATGGGTCAACTTGCTAGGTGGACGAGGAGAGAGGACATTATCCGTTATCAATCGAGTGTTATATGAGGCATTACGATATGTCATACCAAGAAGCCTGCAACGTGCTCGATGAGAAAATTGAAGAATCATGGAAGGACGTAAACGAAGCTATGATCTCGCCGACGGAGGTGCCATTCTCCTTGTTGAAGCTTATTCTCAACTTGTGTCATGCCGTACAAGTTTTATATGGCAATGGTAAGGACAGATTCACCGGAGTTAATCAAGGGTTGATGGAGATAATCACGAGTTTGTACGTCAACCCCGTTCCAATTGATGAAGACTAAATAAAGTGCTTATAATAGTCCTCACTTGGTCTTTGTGTGTACAATAAGCTTTGTGGGTGTTTGTGTTTGTTTTCTCACAAAAGTTATTAATGTTGGAATCGTACGGACGCCATGGTTAAATCATAGAGACATCTCATGTTATTTTGCTATTCCTTGGAGAATGGAAGCAACTATCACATATTTGATATTAGAAGGAAGATGGGCCTAAAGGCCCAAAATACAAGGAAATGGACCATCATATATCATAAATGGTTTACAATCCGTGTCTTGTACGAATATTTGTTAAGAAAAAATTTAAAATTTACGTACATTGGTGAGATTTTTCCGTTCATGAAGATGTGCTATGATTCAACACACTTAATTGTGCTTCGCTTCTTGCCCTCTTTACATGTACTAGCGGAGTTTGCATTGTAGAATAAGGATCCACAATAGCAACCAAGTGAGAGGACGTAGAGTCGGAAGTGGTATTTCAAAAGCGAAGTTGGTTTTTCTAGTAAAGCACTTGATTGAAAGCACTTAAATTGTTTGGGTTGCTCGTTGGTATCTTAGTTATCAGGTTATCGGGAAGCTTGAGTAGAAAGAGGAAAGCTTAATGGAGCCTCAAGCTCCTTAGACATAGTAGACCGTCACGTCAATATCAAAATCGCTTACTTTAGTAAAGTTATATAAATATGTGTATGACATCTTATAGGGAACTTATTTTCTCCAACACGTATGACATCTTATAGCGATGAGAGGGAGAACTCTCCTTAATCTTCTTATCTGGTCTTTTACTAAAAAATATTAATTATTTGATTTTAAGTTATGTTTAACGTGAATGTATATGCACGACATTTTTGTGTGTGATCAATGAAAGTATTAAAATTGAAATAGAACTCATTTTTAATGTATATTTAAAGTATTCTCTTTGTTGTTCTTATAAATATAGCCTGTCATAATAAAATTTATACAGCATAATATATGATTAAAATAAATAATTTAATATTTTTCACCATTAGAAAAAGCGGAGGGTTGCTTTACAAGAATATTTCATTCGAGCATATTTTTGTATAATTCAATTTTAGGCGTCATTTAATGGAGTGTCGCCGATTTTAAAGGTTGTTTACTATAATTGACCCTAAAATAAACCATAAAGAAAAAGGAAAAAGAAAATAGAAATAAGCGGATTTCTTCAATCTCCCCAGTCTGCGTGAGACTGCAACATCAAAGCAGGGGACGCGAATCTTGCGAAGAAATCGGA
Organism: Fagopyrum esculentum; assembly: GCA_033239045.1. Taxonomy (NCBI): domain Eukaryota; kingdom Viridiplantae; phylum Streptophyta; class Magnoliopsida; order Caryophyllales; family Polygonaceae; genus Fagopyrum; species Fagopyrum esculentum. Next base: position 3,392,804 of record BSUD01000006.1, read on the forward strand.
GGTCCGTACAACAATGGCGCGTAGCATTTCGTACGTCACAGCATCCCAACTCCTCTCCATCAAGGCCCGACCTAACATCGCCATCGTCGATGTCCGGTAATTTCATTACCGTCTTCTTCCACCCCAAGTTCTCTGATCACTCCTATTCTCTAGGGTTTTATTTCTCGGTTGAATTGAGAATTGGTTTCTATATTCGCTGTGCAGGGATGACGAGAGATCATACGACGGTCACATAGCTGGATCCCTCCACTTCTCCAGCGATACCTTCTTGGATAAGATCCCCAATCTCGTTCAACAGGTTAAGGGCAAAGACACCCTAGTCTTCCACTGCGCTCTTAGCCAGGTGCTTCTTTTTTCTTGGTTTGTAATTGCAAGTTGGGTGGAATATGTTGTTGTATTTAATTCGAGATGTGAATTGGCTAGAACATGTTTCCTGTAGGGGGTTTGGGTGAAACTTTCTCAGGAAAACAGTTATTGATCAAGCACCGGAAGCTAGGAAATTTTTGACCATTTCTTTGTGTTTTTGAGCGATTACTTATATGTTATTCAAACCGATTACTGGGTTAGCTTGAGAGTTTAGTACTGCAGGAGAGCTAGTAGCTTGAGATTGTTAAAAGTATTGGTTAGAAGATGTCATAATCCCATGTCCAATTTTGCTTAGTTTAGATGAAGATGATATATGAGACTATCAGTATGAGGACTTCACTTCCCCTCTTGTTATTCATCCACAAGGCTAAATATGTGAGGACTATTACTCTGTGTCATGGCACTTGCATTAATGCATTGTTGACTCTGAACGGGCTACTGAGTTAGGATTTGTTAAAGTTGCAGTTGGGTTGTATCTGATCTCTTAGGACCTGCATGTCTGGATCATCTTAGCAACTTAGTAACTCACTGCTGATATTTCTCATTGTTTGACGTGCCTTGATATATGTATTCTAGTTTTTGCTGATATTCTTGTATTGCTGCAAATTATTGCTCAGGGCAGTAAAATGATTAACGTAGGAATATATACCCAAAGGTTGTCGTACCATAGGATTAGCAATATATGGTATCCACATTCTCTTGACACACCTGACAACTTACAAACTTGAAACAATTTGGTTTACTAGGCTTTTTCTAGTGTTTAGTAAATGTACCTCTTGAGAGAAGAGTGTGTAGAGTTTGAAAATAAATATAAAAGGTTGGAGTATATTTACTTAATTGAAACATTAAAAAGCCTAGTTACTACTATAGTTTTTCAAAATGGCCTACTTACCAAAATTGCCCCACCTGACTTTGCTAGTGCAGTTTTGATTGACCAACACGTGGGATGTATCCGAAAGTATTTGATAAACCCATAGTTGACTTATTTTGTTAATAAATATGGATTTCCACGAGCATTAAGTTTGAGTTTGTTTGAGGTAGTTAACGTTACTGTCATTCTTAGTTTCTTTTACATTTTGATATCAACTAGAGGGAGGAGGGTAATAAGGAAGAAAATGCTAAGAAAGACATGTGTCACATAATTAATATATGGTGGTTATACTGGATATCTCTTAACATGTTTTTTCCTTATAACATTGACCTGTTGGTTATTAAATATATAGAAGGTTCACTTGCATACCAGAAAGAGTATACTTGTCTTGGAGCTATATTACTCCAATAGATTGCAAAGCCTGTTTGCACTCGTTTTTTGTGCACTGAATTTGGATTGTGCTTACCATGTCGATGGGTCAATGCAGTAAGTTGCTGTTATTACAATTGTTTTTCAGGTTCGAGGGCCAAAATGCGCTAGGAGAATGTTGGATCACCTAGAAGGCACAGAGGACGCTGGTATAAAGAATATACTTGTCTTGGAGCGTGGGTATAATGGTTGGGAAGCTTCAGGCAGACCGGTTTGCCGGTGCACAGATAACCCATGCAAGGCTGAGTAGCTGACTATAAGTATGGATCCAGTACTCGTGAAATATTGTTTGAAGTGCAAAAGAAATTTCTTATTCGTTCTACTAAGCACTTCCCAGTAACCTGTAATTGCATCTTTTAAGCACTGATGATAATTCTCCACCTTTCATGTAAGGAAGATGGCTTTGTTATAAATGATCGCCTGTGTTTTCACCACTCTGTCATTTGAGTTGCGTAGCTTGGCTGCCTTCAGAATTGGGCTATTTGCGGGTCGGTTAGTTTCGGTTTCAGACTTGGCCTATTTGCGGCTCGGTTACTTTAGGCTTAAAAAATGGTGTTTAACTTAAAACACAATTTTGTAAATGAGAAATTCAAAGAGAAAAATGTGCAGAAAACTTCAATAAAGGCTATAAATTAAGTTTGTTTGTTATTTAATATTTTTAAAAATTTTTTTATGTTGGTTGTTATATAAAATGTGTTTTTATTTAGTTATTTGTTATTGAAATTTTATTTTTTTTTATTAACTTTAAAAAAATTTTATATTTAAATTTTATAGATGACGTTTATTTATAATAGTATTAGTAATATTATTTAATAATAATTGATATATAAACATACAAGAAAGAATTAAGTGAATTAGATTCTTTTTTTTTTTTTTGGAAAGATTTTAATTGATTCTAATTGACTACAACTATTACTTTATTAGCGGTTATATTTACTTAATGAGTTTATTTTATGGTACTCTTAATTGAGTAATAGTGGTAAAATAACTTAAATGTTGACTTGTGGCTATTAAGCTAACATGATAGAAATCTTTATGGCGTAATAAAGAAAAAGTATCGGGAATTTTTGTTGCACGTCTTAGTAACTTAAGTTATAGTGTGTGAAGGACCTGCCGGACCAACTAGTTTCCATAAAACTTTGGTCCGAATGGGTGAAAAAAAACATCCTCAAAGGTCATTCTATTTGGACTTATGCCTCCAACTACAAGCACAATCACGTGTGGCGCATGATCATTAAAGTTCGTGATGAGACTGTGGCCACTGTCAATGGTTCCTGCTTCCCCAACCTCAACACCAAACCTTAACGGTAGCTTTTCCACCACTGTCGTTTACAACCTTATTTGGAAGCCTCCGCCCCCCTTTTCTCCTTACCGTTTAGGGATCATTTGGAAGGGCATCAACATTTCAAAGTGTAGCTTCATTTCTTGGGTGGCCAATCATCAACGTCTCCCAACGCTCACTAAGCTCCTATCTTGGAACCTTGTCTAGGGTGACTTGCACCTACAAGCTCTGCGGAAACCATCCCGAAGACGAAGATCATCTCTTGCATTACTGCAACTTTTCCACTTGCTCTCGACCTTATCTCCAGATGGTCCAGACTGCCTTCACCCTACCTCTACAACAATAACATTTGGAACTGGTTAAGTACTCTCAACCCCACAAGCATGACCTAATCACCCATGTTCGTATCTCCTCCATCACATGCTACATCTACTTCATTTGGAAAGCAAGAAATGACCTCATGTACAACCAATGCTTCACTCATGCCGCCTCTTGTGCTCACAACATTATTAGTGCCACAAAAAAATACACGTCTAGTCACTGGAAGAATCGGTTTCCCAACTCGCTCATGTGAACTAAGCTTCTAAGCATTCATCTCATGTAACCCTTTTCCTTCTTTTTTCTTGAATCTTGTTTTGGTCTAATAGACCCCGTACATCCTTTCATCTAATATATTAACCTCTAAAAAAAAAAAGAAATTAATATACTATATTCGGGTATAAATACCAAACATGTCCTAAGATTTTTTTTGGGAAATTCCGTTTGGTGCCCCTGTGGTATGGGGTATTCCGGATTTTGCCCATGACTTTTTTAAAGTTCGGTTGGTACCCCTCAACTTTCACACATTTCCGGATTTTGCCCCTACGTTAAAAAAACTGTTAAATTTAACATTTTCTACTGAAAAATAAAAGGAAATTGAAAAGAAATTAAAAAAAATAAATTTATTACCTGTTTCGTTACCTCTCTTCTCCTCTCTTGACGACGGTTCAGAAAAAGAGAAAGGTTTTATGACTGTGAAAACACCAGTTTCTTTATCAAGATTGCTCCATTTTGCAGTGTCGCGATCTTTGTTTTCAATCTGGATTTTGGGTTTTATGAGTTTTGGTATCATCAATTCCTTTCTCGCAAATCTATTGTCTCAACTTTGACATGGTTTTTAGCTTATCTAGTTGCTGCGTATATAAAAAGAAAGCTTCTTTTAAGAGAAACAAATTGCCTTTTAGATCTTCTTCTTCGGTGGATCTATTCCACTTTAACAACATCTGTGATGATTACAGTTTACTCCATCAAACATTTCACATCTATACATTTCAACATTCATTTTTCAACGCCGTCAATTATCGACATTCTTGCTTGCCCGTTATCAATCCTTCTGTGTTTGAGTTCTCTGATGAGAGATCACGGCCAAAGCAATGATCTTAGGCAGCCATTGCTTGAGAAAATAGCATAAACTCATGGTTGTTTTAGTAAAGTTGAATTTCTCATCCAAATAGCATTTTCATGTATAAACCCTAATTTAAAATTGGTAATCTGCAAAGACTTGAGCTGCATCATATTCCTCCAATGCCTTAATACGGAACATTGAATTCAACGGTAAAATCCACAATTTGAGAACAAAAGGGAGAAATTGACAAAATCCAATTCAACGGTACAATCAACAAATTGAGAGTTTCATAACAATAAACCAAATCATAAACAATCAAATTGAAGTTCTACACAGAGAAATCTCATATCTTTGTACTTCCTTTCAAAAAGGGATTTGCAATCAAAATATACAGAAACAACATCTTCAACAAGAATTCGTAAATAAGCAAACACCACCTAAAGCTGATCTTAATATGCCTTTTCGTTAGGAGAGGAGATCGTCCTGAAATTTGTCGCTTGAGTAGGGAGAAGAGTAGGGATCATCTGAATTGTCGCCGAGAGAGGAGAAGAGAAGTAACGAAACAGGTAATAGATTTTATTTTTTATTTCTTTTTAATTTCCTTTTATTTTTCAGTAGAAAATGTTAAAGTTAACAGCTTTTTTTTAACGTAGGGCTAAAATCCGGAAAAGTGTGAAAACTGAGGGGTACCAACCGAACTTTAAAAAAGTCATGGGCAAAATCCGGAATACCCCATAGCACAGGGGCACCAAACGGAATTTCCCATTTTTTTTTATATAAGTGAAAGAAATAGGGTTGATTGTTGAAGAAGGGAGAAAGCCCTGAAAACGTAAGTTTCAGCCTGCGTCCCTCAGCTATCCTTTTAGGGTAAATTATACATCGCACTCTCGAAACAGCAGCGAAGAAAATTGGAGGCATATAGAGAGAAATAATTGGGCGTAACTGTAGGGGTTATTCACTTCATCGTCATTCAAATTTTTGTTCTCGCTCAATTTTCACCCATTTGCAGATTTTATGTTTCCTTGTACTTCTATTTAGGGTCTGAGTTGCGAAATGGGTGAAGAGAATCGTATATTCATAGGTGGGATAGGGTGGAACACCACGGAAAGGCTCCTCAAGGATACCTTTTCTCGGTATGGCAAGATCGTTGATTGTCTGGTAATGTTACTTCTTGTTCTTCTTCAGTTTCAGCCATTGAAAATTTCAATTCCGCTCCTTTGTGCTATATAAGTTTGTTATTTAGGTGTCAATTAGTTTGTGCATTAGTAGTAATGTGCTTTTTTCTTGGAGAAATATAGTATTTGTGAAAAATGGGAAGAATGACCTTCCCTTATCCTTTTCTTTTAGTTATGATTATGAATTGTCTTTCTTTGTGTTTTGGATCATGAATTTGGGTCACTGAGGTTAAAACTGGAAACGACTTCAAGTTATGTTGAGTTGCAGTGTAGTCTCAAAACCTTTGATACCTGTAGCCCTGTACGTTGAAACATTACATGTGCATATGTGAGAATTTGCCCTTGTAAATTTAACAATTTTGTAACATTTGAATCACGATAAAAATAAGTTGAAGTACAAATCCCAATTTCTGAAACGATGAAAAGTAAGATGTGAGTGTGCAATAAGTTAGTTTGCTATTAATTCTCATGTGGTTTCTTGGCAGTTGGGGTCAAATTGTTTAGCTATTTCTTTTCAAGGACAATGTTTAGTGGTGATGATCTTGTCCATAAAGGTTTTGCATGAGAGAAATTGATGGTGTGTCTTTTTCTGCGCCTGAAGGGCAGAAATTCCAGAAGCAGAACTGTTCATTATTTCACTTTCTACTATGTTAACTACCAAGTTGTTTGACAGGGTGTAGTATTTGAAATGTTTTAGACATCTTATATGTTAGATAAATTGTATTTTCTTAGAGATTGTTACATGTTGAAGATAAATTCCAAGATATTTTTTACATAATCTGTGTCGCATTTATAAGTTGGAAAAGCTTTACACCTATTTGATCTACTATATTAGAAGGTAGAATTATAAGTGTGATATCATTATGATAGGGTTGCTTCATAAAGCCTTTAAGGTCTAGCAATTAGCAAACCAAAGCTCACTTTTGGATCATATCTCCCTCAAACTTGGATTTGATCAGTTCTAGTCGGGAGAAACTCCTTCACAAGCCATCGAGTCTTTGGACGTAAGTTGCACCCAAAGCCTTTTTGGTCCTGCTTTCTTCGAAACCTCTCTTCAAATACAAATTTTCTTTGGTTCAGAAAATACGATAATAGGCCCACAGTATTAACAAAGTATTTTCATGGTCTTTGCGATATTACATAATATCTGCAAATTGTGAGGTAAGATGAACTTTGAGACGAATCACTAAGGAGGCCTATTCTTCAACACTAACTGAACTTTGATTTTTGGATAGCAAAAGACAATGAGTAACATGTCATTCGGCAACAAACTAGTACATATATGAAAGAATGGGTTGTATTTTTTTACAAAACCCCTTCTTATATATATATATTTGGTATAAATCTAGATTTACACATTTGCTAGAAATTATCATAATTTGAGTTTTAATCATGATGTATCCGAAAACTGAATTCACTTATTTTTTTTATGTTCAAATGTAAGATTCCTATTTTCAATACGTGTCATCTCTAAAAGTTATTTAGTACTTTATGATGATGAAATTGTCCTAAAGAGCTGTGACTGCAAATGAGCATGTGACATCTTAAGAACTAAAAAGAACACTTGACAGTGCAGTTGTTGAGTTACTGCATTGGCAGGGTGAAAAAGTCCAAGCAGTTGTCCCAGCCTTATAAAGTTTCTGCCTTGGTAATTTAGAATAGATGATGATTCCAATAATATATTGTTACACTTTCTATCTCGCTTTGATAAAGACAATCTGATCGATGGTGATCTGTTATTCTGTAGCATAAATTGGTCACATGCTTTGTTTTGATATTACTTTCCAGTGATTAGACTGTGCTTCTGAGATGTTTTCTTGATGATTGTAATATCCTGATACCTGCATAGCTTGAACAATTTAGTCTCAAGACTAGGGGTGGGCATAAATCCCGGTTAATCCCGTCCCGATCCAGCCGGGATTTGAAAAAAAAAAGTGTATTTACGGGATGCAGGACGGAAACTTCCCATTCCGGTTAATCCCGTCCCGTCCTGCATATATATATATAAATAATATTCTTATATTTTTATAAGTACTATATAGATAAATAATAATTTCATATTGATAAGAATTATAAAAGTAATAAAATACTACAAGAATGCTGTCTTTTGTAAATTATTTGATATGATTGGCCAGTTAAAAAAATGTTATTATTAGTGTAGTGCACTGCTAGATTTTTTGAATGTGAATTGGTAAGACACACTTTGGTATAACTTGTATTCGTTTTGAATGTACAACCCGTAACGTAGGTCCCTTGAATCGGTTATTTCGGGATCGAGTTTTTTTTTGATAATTTGTGTCTTTAAACATGAGAGAAAACAAGAACAAATGTTGAATATAACCGGTGCATAATTCTTGCGGGATTAGGCCCGTCCGTCCCATGTGGGACATGGCCCACGCGGGACAAAGCAAAAATGTTGTAAATCCCGTCCCTTCCCGCTTATAATTTGCGGGACGGGACGCGGGACGACCTCAATCCCTTCCCGTCCCATGCCCAATCCTACTCAAGACTGATTGTATAGGACCAAAAGATCAAATAAATTCAGAAGGCTTCTAAATGATTAATTTTCTTGCCCCCGATTGTGAACCTTTTGGTCTTCTTGAATAGAATATCTTTTTTTGTTGTTCAGGTAATGACTGACAGAAATACTGGTCGCCCTCGTGGGTTTGCGTTCATAACTTTTGCTGATCATAGAGCTGCAGAAGATGCACTAAGGGAGATGCATGGAAGTGAGCTTGATGGTCGGGTTATCTCTGTGAACCGGGCAGATCCAAAAATAGGAGCCGAAGAACCAGATTATGGATATGGTGGTGGGGCCCGAGGTGCTAGGGATAGCTATAAATCTGATAACAGTAGGTCTGATGAATGCTTCAAGTGTGGTCGTATGGGCCACTGGGCTCGAGATTGTCCTTCCGGTAGCAATGATAGGTACTCCTCAAAATCTGTTGTTGGTGCTGGTAGTATCCGTGGAGATCGATACGGAGATGACCGTTTTGATGACCATTTCCACGGGAACCGTTATAGTGATAGAGAACGTATGGATATCAGAGATAGATATGGAGCTCATGATAGATATGACGACAGATACCCAACTATCGTCGATGATCGCTTTGGGGATGATAGATACGGGGGTCGAAGTATGCATTCTGGATACGGACGTGAGAGAAGCTATGAACGGTACGAGGACCTTAGAGGTGGAGACAGGTATGGAAGTGGTGGGCCGACCCGTTTGGATCTAGGAATCCACAGGGACAGGCCTGGTCCTTATGATAATGCTAGAAGGGGTAGCAGGGGGTCTGCCTATGATAATGCTAGAAGGGGTAGCAGGGGGTCTGCTTATGACCGTCACTGATTTCTTTCAACGCAGATGATCAAGTACGCTTCATCGAGCATGGGAGCTGAATCTGTTAAGTGCTGTGTCCGGAAACTACGGTTTTTGTAACTATTTACCTGCCTTTTACAAGACTTGACCTACTCTGCTATATGATTTCCTTGGGAGCGGGACCTCTAGATTTGCGATTTGACTATGGTTCCGTGCCTGATTTTTAGTTACTATGACTATGATCAAAGCCCTTGTTTGCTTTGGGTTAATAATTCAGCCAGGAGAAGCTTTGATTCTTGATACTGGGTATAATTGAATTCTGAATCTGTCTGTGATTGCCCTGGAAGTGAATCTGTGATTGATCTGATGCTGGTAAAACTTGAGCCATATATTCTCTCATGCTAGTTCAATAAACAGATGAATTGTGAGCTTACAGGGCTGTTTGATCAGTGCTGATTGAACTTTGAAGGTGGATGATTAACGCAGGTTGCTTCTGGATGTACATATAGTATCATTTTTCAGGTGAAGATGGTTACTAGGAGATAAGTTGATATCTGGAAAACGAGCATGATTGTTATATCCATGGTAGTTTATGTGCACGAGCATTTTGTGTCAATTACGTTTCTAAAGGTGATGGGTGTAGACTGTAGATCCATATTTGAGATACATTAACTTATGTTTATTCAATTGCAAAGGGTATGGACATGCCGGATATGTGTCGTTGAGGACAATGGCGGCTTGATGTTGCACTAGTGTAGTTGTGCTCCGAAAGTACACTTGAAGGATATATGTCCGTCCTTCTGGTGAACACCGCTTCCTTCATTCTCTTTCAAACCCGACTTCTACCATTTGCACTATTATGAAGGATACATGTTGTGGGCCGCGACATCGTGTTAGATTTTAGTGGCTCAGTAGATACACGAGGAACTCCACAATAGTCGGACCCTGATGTTCATGACCACATATTGAACGAGTACGACGAAATGGATTCTGACGATCCCGTTGCTTTTGTAAAAGGATGCCCCGACCCAAGTTTACCAAGACAAGGATGATGCTACCCTAGTATAGAAAGAGTCCCCGACCCAAGTTTACCAAGGGGAGGAATGGAGGATGATGTTATTAAGGCCCTACCCTTGTATAGGTCGTTGAGGACCTAGTGGTATTCGTCTCATGCACGTGAGATTGCTATCCCTATATTTGTGTGTAGAGCGTGTCGAAGTTTTTCTAAGATATAACTAAACATGAGCATATTCGGATTGAGACATTATCCAAAATCTTTTCGGACTAGGTTTGGATCCCGGGCTTTGGCGGTCTTCCCTAGGCCCTACTGAGCTTGGACCGGGTTGACCGGTCCATTCGGGCAAAACTAGTGTTGATAGCCACGGAGCCACCCATTTATTTGGGTCGGGCGGATGTACCGGCCCGAGCTTAAGCCACCTATAACATCAGATACAATATGAATCATATGATATTACGTTGAATATAAAAAGATAAATTAAAACATAAGCGATAAGAAAGAGTGAGAAAGCATATTCTTTGATTTGATCCCTTTCATTCCGGACTCATCGACCTCTTTTCAGAAGTTTGAAATACAAAACAAATATATCCATGAAACAAAAATCCTGTTGAATGTGCAACTATGTATTAATCAGTTCTGGCGCTCCCCCTCTCTATGCGAAACCGCAATCTTCTGCTTCCTCTGGGAAGTAACCACATAACCGTTATTGGGTAATTGAATTCTGTCCTGGTCTTCTTCGAAAATGGTCTCGAGTTTGGGGGTGGATGAACATCTCTTCCTGGAGCTGATCACATATGCAGGCGCCATTTCTAACTCTACCCAGTTTGCCATTTTTATCATCAGGTCTGAATCAAACAAAAATTGGAAGAAGAACCTTGTGGTTTGTGCTTGTAGGTGAATACTGGATACTGAAGGGAAGAAGAAGAAAGGGGTCTATAAATAAAGTAGTGTTTGGTCAGCGATGATTTTATGGGAAGATTCCGAGAAAGTCGAGAGAACATAAGATACCACAATCGATTTGTCGGGTTTTGCACAAAACACGTGATTAAAAAACGTCTTTTTATTCAACTATAATATGATAGAAAGGACCCAACCAAACCCATCTTTACTTTGACCAGATTGGGATGTTACTTTGTGCCCAAGCTCAAAACCATGATATCAAAAGTGTTATAATTCTCTTCGTGATTTTTAAAGTCCCGGCGAAAATCTCTATTAGTGATCATAACTACGCACTTCGTGTGCGTAGTTGATAAGATTCTCAACTATGCTTTTGGAAAGCGTAGTTAGAGTTCCAAAAAAATAAAAATATCTACACCTTTGGGGAGCGTAGTTGATATTTTTATTTTTTTTTGGAGCTCCAACTACGTTTCCCAAAAGCGTAGTTGGGGACCCTAATGCACACGAATAGCGTAGTTGGGGTGACAATTATAAATTTTTGCGGTACGTCTATTAACCCCCTTTATTGTAGAATACTTGGTTAGCAAGAACAATGACAAATCAACCTCCGTTCGATCTATATATGAAAGAATTGAGAAAAGGAGCGTGTGATTCCTATATTACTTAATGTCATGTTAACTAAAAAATTTATTACAAGATTTCTGAAAATAAGGCTTCTACGCTTTCAATGGTTATTGCTATTCATACAACAGTGAACATTCTATTCATACAGCTTGTATGATTACACTTGCGTAGTCGTAATTAACGTTTTTTTTTTTCCTTTTTTTATTTAAAAAAAAACACCGGAATTTTCAACGCGATTTTCACACTTTACGTCGAAAAACACCGGAATTTTAACTAGATTAGGATTTGAGCGCAGGCGCCAGGAGCCGGCGCTCAAATAAAATTTTTTTAAAAAAAAAAGCGCTTACGATGCATACTAGACGCGTAGCTCATATTGGTCTTAACGCTACGCGTACGTGATGCCTAGACGTAAATGTGGTACGCATATCATGAAACGTGTGGTACGAATATCAATCTGGACTCCTAATTTATTAAACTGAATGTTCGTATCAATAGGGCTGATACATGAGACAAGTTTCTCGGGCTCGGTTCGTGTTCGGCTCGTTAAAAGATCGGTTCGGGCTCGACTCCTTTATAAATAAGCCGAGCATGACCATGTCAATACTCGGCTCGTTCGAGTAAAGCTCGACTCGATCGGATAAAGTTCGGCTCGCTCGCCTAAAATAACACTATAGGAGCATTTATTTTTGACGAGCTACTCGGACTCGTAAAAAACTTGGCTCGCTCGGCTCGTAACACCCCTACATATCAATCGACGGGGCTGCGAATCTAAGAAAGTTGGTAAGAACTATTACAGGCATCGTTTTGGATTTTCATTCGGAAGTCCCAAGATGGCTTTTCTGTGTAGCCGTGCAGGAGCCTTGTCGACGGCGGTTCGAGGTTTTCTGATTGTTGAATTTGTGATATCGTGGTTAGATGTTGCGATTATATGTGCGGACCAAATTTTTTACAAAACCAGAAATCAACACTAAATCGTAACCTCATTCAAAATTGAGCATATAATTTTGTACAAAAGGAGAAAAATCTCCTTACATTCTTCATTGATAAACGATTCACATCCCAAACACCACAAAAATCAAAAGCTCAACATATACCGAACTATATATAACTAGATCACCGGAATCCCCAATACGACGCCGAGACCAATCCCTCTGTATCCAGATGAGCGTCAGCCGTCAGATCAACAACCCGATGATCGTGAACCGTGAGATCACGAGATGACGTAAGATTGGAGCCTTCTTCGACGATTGTCTCCAGCTTCGGAGAGACTGATGAGTATCTCTGCCGACTAATCAACGGTGAAGGCGCCACCTCCAGCCAGCTGCAAATCTGCTTGCTTTTCTCCATTTATGATGTCTTCAAAATCAAAGTTAGGATTTGAAAGATGGGTAAATTGAGGCTATTTTTATAGAGGGAGAAGAGTAGGTTGAAGAAGAAGGTGCTTTGAATTGGGAGCAACAAAGTGGAAATTGGGGAAAGTTCAGTTTGACGTGCGTGTGCAATTAATTGGGTATGGAGAATGACATACACGACCAAAATTTAGGTACACCTCTTTAATTTCCACAACCACCCTTATATTAGCTCAATTTTCATAAAACATCCATAAAAATTAAACGACGCATCCACTACTCTTTATGTAGAACTGTTCATATCTGGGCACGGGCTGGGTTCGGACCGTGCTTTATAAAATCTTGAGCCCGTTTAGCTGGATCCGGGTCGGACTAGGCTTGGCTACCGGGCCTGTGATGGGTGCCGTACCCGGCCAGGCTGGCGGGCTCGCGGTACCCGTTTTCATTTTTTTTAAAAATATTAATAAAAAATGTTCTTAATTTGATTTTTTTTAAATAAACTATATTTAAGGTATTTATGTAAAATATATTAAATTTATTATAATTATACTAGATATTTTTAGTACTTAATATATATTTATAATAATTATACTAAATTTTTTATTTTTTTTACCGGGTTGTCGGGCCGGGCTTTTTGGCCCGGTCGGGCTTGTACTCATGTTCATACCCGCCCGTTTTTCCGGGCGGGCGGACCGGCTGCCCGGATTTGAACATGTCTATTTTTATGCTTACATTACAACTTTTATTTTTATACTTGTTAAATTTTCTTTCTTAAATACAATTTTATATGTATGTCACATATTTGTATAATTTTATTTATTGTTACAATAGGAGAAATCGTCACATAAATATTATTTCCCTTATTTATAACATGTTACATTTTGTAAGAACATTGTAAGCACTTTGTGGTGGTTATTTGAAAGAAAAATCTAATTTATAAGTGTTTATTTTTGTAAATTCATATATTTTAAGGGCTAATTTGTCAGAACCAACTAGTTTCAGAGTGGCTTTGGAAAGTTTATCCAAATTTAAATAAAATGACTCAAATAATGAAAAGAAAATAATAAAGAAAAGTGCTTGGATTGGGTTGGATATGGACCGTCCAACTACTTATCATATTTAAAGGTATTTATTTATCAGAAGATAATTTCAACTTATACAATGAATATTATTGAATGGTTAGAGTAAGAAAAACGTGTTTAAATGAGGGGAAAGTGGTAATTTGCTTAATATGATTATGATTGTATTTATTTAAATGGTTGGGTGGTTTATTTTAGATTTATGGTTGGGGTTGTAAATAAGTAAAGGTGTTTATTTAGGGTTTTAGGGTTGGATTTGAAAATTAGATTCGTAGTTTTAGGACGTATTTAATAAAATTATATTGGTTGATGTGAACAATTGAATTTTTTTAGATTTGTGGTTTATAAAAAAAATTCGGGTGCATTTAGTTGAATGGTTCATAATTGATTTCGACTAAAAAAAAGGCAATTTTGGTAACTAGGTTTTTTTGAGAAAATAGAGTAGTAACTAGGCTTTTTAATTCAATTAAGTAAATATACCCAACCTTTTGTATTTATTTTCAAACTCTACACACTCTTTTTTCAAGGGGTGCATTTACAAAACACAAAACTAAAGCTTAGTAAACCAAATTGTTTCAAAAAAAAGAAGACCAAATTAACCGTGTGTGTTTAATTAAATGGTTCATAATTGATTTTGACTAAGAAAAAAGACCAAATTAACCTCAAAATATTTACAAGGGATGAATGTGTAATGCTTGCTCTTACAATCAATATATTAAATAAATATTAATTAGTTCTATTATTATCATAAATAAAATTTTATTTATTGAAAGTGTATTTTTTTAATTTTTATACAGTACTCATTCACACTTACAGTGATTCAATATGAACACTTAGTGATACAATATTATTTGCATACAATTACTGATATGATAAACCGTCAAAGACAATTACACGCAATGGTGAAAACCTTATGATTCTGACATTGAATTGGAAAAGAAACACAAGTGTGATTGAGCAAGCCACATTGCTTAGCTGAAGCTAAGAGGTGATAAGATAGCGAAGGTTGATTAATCCGGGCAGAAGAGACGATTAGTAACGGTATATCAGCTGTTTGTATGCCTCCTGGTTTTCCGAGTAGTACTCAATCTCAGCCTGCAATAGAATAGTGCGAAATCGTCAAGAGATCAACCAAACCATATTCTTCTCAACACACAGCATGTCAAAGTCGAGCGGGGTCGTGTGCATACGAGCGCATATGCGCATTAGGCCCAAAGTCCAGCACATAAACCCGAGGAAGTTTCATCTAAACTGGGAGGAAAGAGTTACCTTCAGAATCCCCTTTACAGCTACGAGGAGGTTTTCGCCGATGAACTCTTTAAATATGTTGTCTTTCTTGAGAGAGTCCAAGGCTTCAGAAAGGGACGTTGGTAACCGTTTCAGCTCGGTACCGATGACGGAGGGGTTCACACCTTCAATACAAGTTAAGGATGAGAATTTTTAATAGATTCTCTAGCTCAGACCAACTGTAATCACTCTACTGTTGCAAGTAAACTTATTACTGCAACAATCACGTTCTGATTCGAATGCGGACTAGGTGCGTAAATAGATGATGGCCGGAAAGAGGGGACTTACCAACAGGTTGAGGAAGAGAACGATGTGTCCTTAAGCCATCTATACCGGCAGCAATTATAGCAGCTAATCCTAAATAGGGATTGGCGCAACCGTCAAAAGATTTAAGCTCAAAGTTGCTCACTTTACCATCTGGAATTCCAGGTGGGCAAGCTGTTCTTATAGGAGCTTCTCTGTTCTCTTTCCCCCAACAATGATATGCTCCACTCCATGTATCTGGTTGTATACGCTCATAACTGCAACACACAAGAAAGACAAATCAAGAACTAAGATATTCTTACGTTAAACTAGCTAATAGTAAAATGAAACTGTGAACCTAGGAAGAGCTTTGTCAAGGACGGGTATATATATATATATATATATATATATATATATATATATATATATATATATATATATATACTCTATATAGGGTGTGGTTCCCATGAGAACACCCCTAACGTGAGAACATGAGAACAATCGTACACCGTTGGATGGTGAGTATTAAGGGTTGAGATTTAGAGTAGATATCATAATTAATAATAACTACGAATAATCCACTCAACCAACAATAACTATGAATAATACATTAAACGATATGACACCTTCGTAACAAAACTAATAATAATTACGAATCTGTTCTCATGTTCTCACGTTAGGGGGTGTTCTCATAGGATCTATACTCTCTCTCTATATATATCTATATAGGGAAGTGTTCAAGTAAGGCCCATTATTCCGGTACGGCCGTGCGGCTGTCTGTACAGCCGACACGTGTCCCGGAAAAATTTTTTTTTTTTTTTTTTTTTTAAGAACGAGTAAAAGTAATAGTTCAAATTTTATTATGGAATAGTTCATAACTTATAACAGGATAGTTCATGAACTATAATAGGATAGTTCATAGTGCAAAATTTATAAAGGAATGAAAGTAATAGTTCAAAACTTATTAATGAATAATTCATAACTTGTAAAAGGATAGTTCATGAATTATAATAGAATAGTTCATAGTGCAAAATTTATAAAGGAGTGAAAGTAATAGTTCAAAACTTATTATGGGATAGTTCGTGAATTATAATAGAATAGTTCATGAATTATAATAGAATAATTTAAAGTGCAAAAATTTATAAAGGAGTGAAAGTAATAGTTCAAAACTTATTTAGTTCATGAATTATAATAGAATAGTTCATGGATTATATTAAAAAGTAAAAGTTCATGGATTATATGAGAATAGTTCAAAGTTTATAGGAGAATAGTGCATAAATTATAACATGGTAGTTCAAACAAATTTTCATTCGTTTCCAAAAAAAAAAATCGTTTCAGAAAAGAAAGAAAAAAAAAAAATTAAATTTTTTTTTTTTCGGGACACGTGTCGCCCGTACGGTCGGCCGTACGACCGTACCGCAATATAATAACCGTACCTGAACATTTACCTATATATATATATATATATATATATATATGTATATATATATATATATAGTATATCTAATAATTACGATAAGGTTGTTCTTCTCATGGGAACCGCACCCTATATATCTATATTTAAGTTCAAGTGAGGAGAGAGCTTGTAGATAGGAATTATGAAGGCTGTGAGCCATTGCATGTCTATATTGAGATTTGATCCTAGCTCAAGGACCATAACAAAAAGCGGCTGCTAAGAGATCGAATCATAGAACATAGAAATATCAAATTATAATTTTTGCTAAGAGATCGAATCATAGAACATAGAAATATCAAATTATAATTTTTAAAACAAGTTTTTTGTTCTCAAATTTTGGAAATATCATATCTACGAATAAATAATATCATATCTACGAATAAGAAAAAAGGAAATGAAACTAATCAAACCTGGATTACATGTTCATCAATTGCAAAATCATTAGTTACATGTATGTGACAGACAACCAAGGCTAAGCAAAGAGAAATATATTTACCTGTTAGGAACGGGTGCAATAAATGCCAAAATAGCAGGAAGATGATACAGAACTCCAGCCATGAACTCTTGACCGATCTTGGACATCCCATGCACACAATCACCATTAGATCCCTGGAAAACATTTACTCCTTCATTCCATAGGCTCAAATGAACATGACTTCCGGATCCAACGTCATCTAGTGCATACCTACACACAAGGAATTAACACCATAACGTGATCAGGTGGTAGAATACACTCAATCACCGGCTTAGAGACAGACTAAGCAACAGGAAGGTATTTATTTTGAACAAATAATACTAGTATCTAATTTTCCATAGAAAGTGTTAAGAGGAAAAAACATTCTTAGAATAAAAAGTGAACTTACTTTGGCATAAAAGTTGCTAACAATCCATGTTTCCTGGCAACAGCTTTTATCGTTTCACGGGTGAAAATGAGGTTGTCTGCTGCGCGAGTACAGACTGTATACCCTAGTGCCGTTTCAAACTGACCTTTCCCAGCTTCTGCATGCAGCTATGATACCGAAGACAGATGATTATAACTGATTTGGGAGTTCAAAATCAAATAATTAAACAAATGAAAATAATTGCTCCCAAACCAAAAACTACCAGTACCTGTTCCACAGGAACATTCAAGGATTGAAGGGCAGCAAGAATTTCTCTAAGGATAGGGGAAGCAGCATCAAATGATGCAACAGAACAGTATGGAGTTGAATCAAATGGCACCCATTCTTCTTTTCCATTCCTGATAGGAGTATATTATGCATCACCATAATGGAACAGTCGAAGAATAGAAGGTGACATAATGTTATGAGAAATACCTAGTGGCACTTTTCAAAAGATAGAACTCATTTTCAAAGCCTGCATTCACTTCCTGAAATTCAAGATAAGGGTATTGGTATGAGAAAAATAGCATTTCCTGAAAGCCAATAAAGGCAATTCATTTCCACGATTTCAACACTGGCATACCAAGTTAAATTCTTCTTTCAGAATATTTGAAACCCTCCGTAACGCCTCTCTTGGGCAATATTCCCATGATTGACCGGGCTTAATTTGCATATCAGCCATGACCATCTCCTCCTGTTCTGACCTGCCGAGGAATACAAAGAATGAACATTGTATAGTTCATCACATTGTGGAGTAAGGGAAAATAGAAAAATGTCACAGCTTCAAAACATCTTCAAATTGAAACTAGAAAATACATATGGATAGACTTAGTTTTGGTACAGTGGTAAATTTGTGAAAAATGGATAAAAAATGAAATATGGTTGAAACATGAAAAAAGTGAAGGTAGTTAACAACAAAGAATAGCATAGAACGTTGTTTTATTGCACATCCAACAAACAGAAAAATTTAACCCTTCCCTTGAAAGCTGTAAGAGCTCGAACAAACAGAAAAATTGTTGTAACCATTTGAAAATTCAGGTAATTATTCTATAGATATTAATCTACTTTGCATAAGCAGATTGCAGCTATTTATGTTAGAACTGTATATCTTGAACTATGATTGGAGAACTTGCATCCCAATATATGATTTATAAAGGTTAATATTCCCTAATCCAGTCGAGGAAGATACTTAGTAAACTAAGAAATTTAAAAAAAAGATGAATGAAGAAGCATTTCTTATTGCTCATTTTTGAGCAAGAAAACGCTCTCCACATTGACCAAAAAAACGAGAGATCCACACTACCACTTGAAAAGTGTTCAGAGAAAATTCACAAATTAAAATCTATAGAAAATACAAAATAAGGCAAAGGAAACAGAAGATACTTACCATGGAATTCTGCTCATGGTAGATAAGTCAGGTATCAGTCTGATCTCACCAACAGCACTTAACATAGTTTCTGCTACTGGGCAATCAGCAAATGAAGTCATTGCCATGCATGCACAACCTACACCTACTCCATTCTTCTTAACAACATCATG
Organism: Fagopyrum esculentum; assembly: GCA_033239045.1. Lineage (NCBI taxonomy): Eukaryota > Viridiplantae > Streptophyta > Magnoliopsida > Caryophyllales > Polygonaceae > Fagopyrum > Fagopyrum esculentum. The sequence goes on from BSUD01000006.1 coordinate 3,412,006, forward strand.
GAAGCGTTTCGAAGGAACAACCTGGAGAAATGGAATTAGGAAAATTGTGAAAAGTCGCACCAAGTGAAAACTTTGACAAAGGACCAAGCACCATAACATGGGTGCAAGTTTTCAAGCCAACTTAATATCTCATATGGTATCATCAAATATCCATTTCTAATAGGAGAGACCATAATCTATCATCAGCCACAACCTAGCCTGCAGGGATATGAGGGTGGGTATGATATGTGCTTGCAGCTGCAGAATTTCTTTTACATTTATCCAACAATGGTTTTAACATGAATGTGTTTGTCATAAAGATGGTTGATGCATATTTATATTATTTTTTTCAGAATCTTCTTTGATTAGCGACAATCCATTCCATCACTTAAAATAAATTTTGCTAAGAGGTTGACATGACTATCTTTGAAGTATGAGACCAATAATTTATTTTGGTCAAAGAGAATCTCAGTCATTGTAACATATACTTCTTGCTCAACTTTAAAAATACACCAAAGTTCCGAGACACACAAATCTTGTCTACTAATTTATGTTATTAGACACATTTTTTTATCCAAACATATAAAGAGATGAATAGTCCTTTGATTGCCAAACCTACAACCAGAATCTGCCAAACCTACAAACCTACAACCATTAAGCATCATAAAGGTGAAAGCAACAAAATTCAAATCGTTAAAAGCCTACACAACTTTTTTTTAATAAAATCAACAACATCAGTCATGTTTCATATACTGTTAATTTGATACACATATCAATACATTTTTTGCAAAAACAACCACTTGCATTGATATAGCAGATTACTTCAAGTTCAGTTTTTGGGAATAAACAAACTTGACAGTTAAAATCTCAAAGACACATAAAAAAATGAAAGAACTTACACGACATCTGCATTGTCCAGATGCATCAACCCAGATTACGCGCACAACAGTTGAATTTTCTTGTGGAACATCGACACTTATGCTTTCAACATTGTGAGAAACACCAAGTGTTAAGTTGGATTTGCTGATGAGGTCAAGTTTGTAAAACCTAATTGCATTCTGTGCAAAGATGTCCCTTGCAGCTTCCTTAGCTTCAAGAATTGAAAGATCACCGTTTGTGCACGCATTTCGTAGAACAGAAAAGACAACTTCACGTGCCTTTCTTGCACCTGTAGTACCAAAAGCAAATACAAAAGGTGACAATTCTCTGTAATACTACAATATCTTCTAAGTTGTAAACCAAACTTAATACAAAGTCATGTATACTACTAGCCTTCTATATTATGAAATTGAAGAATTAGAGCTAGTCTTCTGATGAATCACATAGTAACTACTTAGAAAAGGTCCTGAAGACTCATCCTTACTGAGATGGAAAGCTCATAAAGTCGTGTGCTACTGACATCAATCTGACTATCTGAGGTTAGGATTCCCATTGAAGTGAAAGAGACTTGATGTAAGGATACCATTGAGTTCGTATTTTTTTTCTCAACTTAGTACAGTGTTGCCCATGATAAAGGAGGTTGTCAACAGAGGATTCAGTTGTTGATGATATCCAATATATAGAAAAAATTCGGAAATTTTTATTTCTTTTTAGAAAATTTTTATTTTTTAAAAAAAGGGCAAATGCAAAAAAAATAAATACGGATTTTTATTTTTCATTAAAAAATTCTGAAAAAAAAATCATTTTTTTAAAAGAAAAAAAGGTTCGGTTTCTATTTCAATTTATTCAATTAGTTTATGGCTTAGAGAAAGAAAAAAAATGTACTCAAAAGTGGAAACCTTTAGCGTTTTATTGGACAAAAATGAGGTAAGGGTGGTATTTCGCTAATGGATGCCCTATTAAGGGAATAAGGGTGGTTTCCGACAATTATTGAAAAGACGGGTGATTATTTGTAAATGACCCTATTTAGCGGGTGATTTTCGATAATTTACTCAATGATTGATTAATTTATTCCAGGTCAGTATATATGTTGCAAAATTATTTTCAAACTTGGCAATGATGGGGAGCACATATTAAATCTTCTTAGTTTACCAAAGATTAAAGAAAGAGAATGCATGTTCAATTCTTTGTCTTGATAATTGAATAAAATAAAGCAGAAATGAACTAACCTAAGTAGAATGCTTCAGGGAATGCATAGCCATCTGTGCTGAACATAACCTGCAAAATAATACACAAATTCAGGTATGCAATTATAACATTTGCTTCATTACATATGAGGCCAGCAGGTACAGAGCTTTCGAGCAAAACATCAATTGATAATATAAGAATGGTAATAGCCTTCGGAACATCTATCAATCCAGATTGGAGTAACATTATATCAGTAAGATATAATTTAGATCATTAGATGACCAACAAATATGATCTTCTGATTGGTCTTTTTTATCTATATAAACATAGTCAAAATTCTCTCATAAAGTTCCACAGCACCAGAACATACATCACCTTATTCAGCGGAGCCAACTCCAACAGTTGATTCACTGCAGCTACCATTCCATGGAAACTAAGGCGTGGAACTGCAAGTCCAAAGGCAAGATAGACCTAACATAGAAGGAAACTGCTTACCTGGCAGCATATCAATATTTTGTTGGATAATGCACAATACTTAAAAATTTGCAAAACCTGGGGATAAACGGATGCCATATATGATGCCTCTCTTGAAAATGGGTAGGAAGCATGTAAAAGAACAATTCTGCAGTTAGAAAATCTTTCATCCTCAAGTAAGATCCTAAGATGAAGTGGATTGGACTGCCTCAAATCCAGATCTTTGTCCCCAAAGCTGAAACCAAAAGGCAACCAGACAATCATGGAAATAAAAGATATTCAGATGAGCAGCCAGGCAATCATGGAATAAAATATATTCAGATGCTTTTCTTTTACCCGGTATGAAGTTGTATCGGTAAATCAAATAGCAAAGCAACCTCCAAACTACGAGTAAATATGTAATCAATAAGGCTTTTGTTCGTGATGTGGACGGCCCCCCCAGCTAGTAGTAGAGAGAATAAGAACATACATTAGTACCTACAATACTAGTGCAAAAATGAATTTCACTGTGTATATGCTAGACTTACCATTTAAAACTTCATCAAGACCATCTGCTGCTTCCTTCAGACCAACTTTCGTGTTAATTTCAAGTCCACTTCGATAAGCAGCAATGCTTTTTAAACCAACAATTGAAGGAGCAGATGTAAGAGACGCTAAGGAAAAATACCAAGAAATGATATTCACTTCCTAAAACACAACAGATATCCTTGAAAAGGATATAACTTCAGCTTATGCGTAAAGGCTTGAGTGAACTCATCAAGTGTCCATCTGAATCCATTTAGTATGGCCTACAGAATGTCAAATGAAATTATACAGTAAGTTGATGTAAGAGTAATTATATCCAATGTAGATCAACAGAAATGAGAGATTCTCTGACTTCGTTAAGAATATCCTCTGCCATCCGCTCAATTCTCAAGATTCTGCCAACAAAAGGAACATATGTTTTATGCCATTCAATCTGATGGATTCGATCAAACTCAATCCCATCATCTATAAGTAATGCTGAGATTCTTGCAGCTCCAAAGCAAGCTGAACTGATAGATTCCAGCCCTACTCGTCTACGATGATCTTCAATGTCCTTTAAGGATGATTTGCAGCCATACAATTCTGCAATTTCCCTTACACCTCTCTGACAAACAAAATACCAATTATCTTTATACATATGACTAAGTAATACAAGGACAATTCAAGATTATTTCCAAATGAAGTACACTATTGAAGATCAGTATTACTGTTCTAACCACAAGAACAGACGGAAGTTGCCTAAATATATTCAGGGTAATGATAGCGATTTGCTGATGGCAAAGAGATTTCAAAGAGCTTTTAAACCATAATATAATTCTACAAAGTTTTTGTCTCCTCCAAGTAATTTCAAGAGATCGTCGATTAACCTCTTCATTAGTAACATATTTACCATACAGGTAACCTTTTTCTATATAAACCATAACATATTCTGGAAACTAACTAAATAATATCCAATTAAATGACTTTTAACAACATATCATTGCCTGTTTGATAAAGAAAATTATTGCAAAAAAAAAAATAAAAAAAATATTGACTGGCACTTCTTTACTGAATAAAGTCAACGCATGTGGCAAAATAAATAAAGAAACACTCAAAGGATGCAGAATCTGCAGAAGAGTCAGTGATCGTAATAAATCGGAGTTTGACAAAATCGTAGTATCGAACAAGTAAGCAAGTAGTGAAAGAATCAAAAGAGAGTAACCTTGAAAGCGATGGAATGAGAGGCATCAGCGAGGGCAGCACCATCGGATTCGGAGAAGCACTTGGAGAATGGTAAGGAGGAGTCAACGGCGACGATGTTGTGAGCGTGAGCATCTACAAGCTCTGCTTTCTCCACTACTCTTCTCAGCTCTTCAAGTCCATCCATGGCTGTCTTCACTGTTCTTCGTCAATGGCGTCTGTGAGCAAGTGTATGTAATTTATGGGAGCGTTGTTCGGTCTCGTTTTCGGTTCTGCCTTTTTATTTTCGAGTGCCGATCTGCTATATAGCCTTATTTGCCTGTATAAATATTTATTAATTTTTAAAAAATATGTATAAACTAACGTAAATAGGTATTTTTGAAAAACGTAATAACTAGACTTTTTGAATATACTTTAAATTTTTATTTTTATTTTCAAACTCTATCCACTTTTTTATCAAGGAGTACATTTACTAAACACAACTTCAGATGCAGGAATCAATGATAGGCAATTTTCCCACCAAAAAAAAAAAATCAATGATAGGCAATTTTGCACTTCATTTGCAAAATCAACTGAAACTAATTTGTATTCCGTGCTTCATGTGAGGAATTACTGAAACTAATATCTATTTCTCGCTCCATGTACGTAGTTGAGTTATATTAACTTGAACGCTAAGTCTGGACTTCGGGTACGAAATTAAGGAGATGGTTCAATGAAATATATGGGTACGTTTAAACCCTCGTTAATGAAATGATATATCTTGTTAAACACATATATTAGTTTATACATATTTCACTAAAATTCCTCTATATACCTTTAAAATTAAGGAGATGCGGTATGTATTATTTTTTCGGAGTAACCATAAGTTTTTATAACGAGGAAGATGTGGTGTGTATTCTTTTTTTTCTAGTAACCACAAGTTTTAAAATTTCTCTCGATACCTTTAAATTTTTTAAAAAATTTCTTTACCCATTTAAATTTTATGTTAGTTTATACATATTTTTTTTAAAAGTTAATAAAAAGAAAATTTTATAGGTTAATTTATTTTTATAAAATAAACAAACAAATAAAGAAATCTACTCTTTTTTTACAAACTAAACAAAGAAAAATATGTTGGAAAGCTAAACTCGAGCAACGAGGAAGACTAAACTCGAGCAAAGAAACATTGAGAGTGAAGTTGTCAACTAAGCTCGGGTTTACATCATAACTCGAGTAAAGAAGACAGAAAACAATCAAGGAAGACAGTGCACTCTACCAAAGAAGACAAAGTTGCAAAAGATTCAACATTGTTTGAGTGGTACCTCAAGTGACGTTTTACTCGAAAAAATAGTACAATTCTGATGTGATCCGTGAACCCAATATAAACGACTACACTTCAATATAATGTTCTTAACTATTGGAATAATAAAATTCCATAAACCATAAACACAAGGATCAATTATGATAGAGTTATTAAGGAATCTATAATTACTTTCAGCCTTACTTATAATCGATGTGGAATAGGGTTAAATCTTACAACAAGTTATCAAACTTTGTGAGAATGACACGTCAACTTTAGTGTCTTCTGTTTTAGTATATTGTAATTATCTAAATGGAACCCGAAATATAATTTTGTAAAAAAAAGAATTTGAAACGAAATGTGTGATAAATAATAAAATAAAAATTGAAAGTTTTGTTTAAAAAAAATACACAAAAAATTGAAATAAAATTTAAAAATACAAACAAAAGCAAAAACAAATTATTGGATGAACGAAATTCAAAATCTGGAACTTTATTCATGTAACGACCTACGTAATATAAAAAGAATACCCGTATTTTATGATTAAAAAACATAATTGAAAAACATCATGTTTTAAAATTTCACAAATTTTTACAATTGTTTATATGCAAAAGCATGAAAAACAAATCTTTCAATATAAATATGCGAGTAGGTAGGAAATAAGAACGCATTATATACGTTGATGTAATATATGAACGTCTAAGATCGAATGATAATATATGGTATCCTCTTTCACACAATTATTACAATTGTTTATATAGAAATTAAGTACCAACTAAGCTGAAAACAAATCTCACACAATTATTACAACAATTGTTTATATGCAAAAAATCGAATGATAATATATGGTATTCTCTTTCACACAGTTATTACTACAATTGTTTATATGGAAAGTACCAACTAAGCTGAAAACCAGACCTAAAGTTTATGTTAGTTGAACAACCACCCTATGTATCAAAAACTAAAACAATAAACAAAAGACAAACCTTTGTATATATAATAAGACAAGTTTATGCAAAACCAATTAAAGCAGGTTACTTTTACCAAAAAAAATTAAAGAAGGTTACTCAAAATCAAACTCGTAGGATTTTCGGGGGGGGGGGGG
>BSUD01000006.1:3425488-3450762 GCA_033239045.1 Fagopyrum esculentum
TAAAAGGATAGTTCATGAATTATAATAGAATAGTTCATAGTGCAAAATTTATAAAGGAGTGAAAGTAATAGTTCAAAACTTATTATGGGATAGTTCATGAATTATAATAGAATAATTCATGAATTATAATAGAATAGTTTAAAGTGCAAAAATTTATAAAGGAGTGAAAGTAATAGTTCAAAACTTATTATGGGATAGTTCATGAATTATAATAGAATAGTTCATGGATTATATTAAAAAGTAAAAGTTCATGGATTATATGAGAATAGTTCAAAGTTTATAGGAGAATAGTGCATAAATTATAACATGGTAGTTCAAACAAATTTTCATTCGTTTCAAAAAAAAAAAATCGTTTCAGAAAAGAAAGAAAAAAAAAATTAAAAATTTTTTTTTCCGGGACACGTGTCGCCCGTACGGTCGGCCGTACGACCGTACCGCAATATAATAACCGTACCTGAACATTTACCTATATATATATATATGTATATATATATATATATATAGTATATCTAATAATTACGATAAGGTTGTTCTTCTCATGGGAACCGCACCCTATATATCTATATTTAAGTTCAAGTGAGGAGAGAGCTTGTAAATAGGAATTATGAAGGCTGTGAGCCATTGCATGTCTATATTGAGATTTGATCCTAGCTCAAGGACCATAACAAAAAGCGGCTGCTAAGAGATCGAATCATAGAACATAGAAATATCAAATTATAATTTTTGCTAAGAGATCGAATCATAGAACATAGAAATATCAAATTATAATTTTTAAAACAAGTTTTTTGTTCTCAAATTTTGGAAATATCATATCTACGAATAAATAATATCATATCTACGAATAAGAAAAAAGGAAATGAAACTAATCAAACCTGGATTACATGTTCATCAATTGCAAAATCATTAGTTACATGTATGTGACAGACAACCAAGGCTAAGCAAAGAGAAATATATTTACCTGTTAGGAACGGGTGCAATAAATGCCAAAATAGCAGGAAGATGATACAGAACTCCAGCCATGAACTCTTGACCGATCTTGGACATTCCATGCACACAATCACCATTAGATCCCTGGAAAACATTTACTCCTTCACTCCATAGGCTCAAATGAACATGACTTCCGGATCCAACGTCATCTAGTGCATACCTACACACAAGGAATTAACACCATAACGTGATCAGGTGGTAGAATACACTCAATCACCGGCTTAGAGACAGACTAAGCAACAGGAAGGTATTTATTTTGAACAAATAATACTAGTATCTAATTTTCCATAGAAAGTGTTAAGAGGAAAAAACATTCTTAGAATAAAAAGTGAACTTACTTTGGCATAAAAGTTGCTAACAATCCATGTTTCCTGGCAACAGCTTTTATCGTTTCACGGGTGAAAATGAGGTTGTCTGCTGCGCGAGTACAGACTGTATACCCTAGTGCCGTTTCAAACTGACCTTTCCCAGCTTCTGCATGCAGCTATGATACCGAAGACAGATGATTATAACTGATTTGGGAGTTCAAAATCAAATAATTAAACAAATGAAAATAATTGCTCCCAAACCAAAAACTACCAGTACCTGTTCCACAGGAACATTCAAGGATTGAAGGGCAGCAAGAATTTCTCTAAGGATAGGGGAAGCAGCATCAAATGATGCAACAGAACAGTATGGAGTTGAATCAAATGGCACCCATTCTTCTTTTCCATTCCTGATAGGAGTATATTATGCATCACCATAATGGAACAGTCGAAGAATAGAAGGTGACATAATGTTATGAGAAATACCTAGTGGCACTTTTCAAAAGATAGAACTCATTTTCAAAGCCTGCATTCACTTCCTGAAATTCAAGATAAGGGTATTGGTATGAGAAAAATAGCATTTCCTGAAAGCCAATAAAGGCAATTCATTTCCACGATTTCAACACTGGCATACCAAGTTAAATTCTTCTTTCAGAATATTTGAAACCCTCCGTAACGCCTCTCTTGGGCAATATTCCCATGATTGACCGGGCTTAATTTGCATATCAGCCATGACCATCTCCTCCTGTTCTGACCTGCCGAGGAATACAAAGAATGAACATTGTATAGTTCATCACATTGTGGAGTAAGGGAAAATAGAAAAATGTCACAGCTTCAAAACATCTTCAAATTGAAACCAGAAAATACATATGGATAGACTTAGTTTTGGTACAGTGGTAAATTTGTGAAAAATGGATAAAAAATGAAATATGGTTGAAACATGAAAAAAGTGAAGGTAGTTAACAACAAAGAATAGCATAGAACGTTGTTTTATTGCACATCCAACAAACAGAAAAATTTAACCCTTCCCTTGAAAGATGTAAGAGCTCGAACAAACAGAAAAATTGTTGTAACCATTTGAAAATTCAGGTAATTATTCTATAGATATTAATCTACTTTGCATAAGCAGATTGCAGCTATTTATGTTAGAACTGTATATCTTGAACTGTGATTGGAGAACTTGCATCCCAATATATGATTTATAAAGGTTAATATTCCCTAATCCAGTCGAGGAAGATACTTAGTAAACTAAGAAATTTAAAAAAAAGATGAATGAAGAAGCATTTCTTATTGCTCATTTTTGAGCAAGAAAACGCTCTCCACATTGACCAAAAAAACGAGAGATCCACACTACCACTTGAAAAGTGTTCAGAGAAAATTCACAAATTAAAATTTATAGAAAATACAAAATAAGGCAAAGGAAACAGAAGATACTTACCATGGAATTCTGCTCATGGTAGATAAGTCAGGTATCAGTCTGATCTCACCAACAGCACTTAGCATAGTTTCTGCTACTGGGCAATCAGCAAATGAAGTCATTGCCATGCATGCACAACCTACACCTACTCCATTCTTCTTAACAACATCATGGAAGCGTTTCGAAGGAACAACCTGGAGAAATGGAATTAGGAAAATTGTGAAAAGTCGCACCAAGTGAAAACTTTGACAAAGGACCAAGCACCATAACATGGGTGCAAGTTTTCAAGCCAACTTAATATCTCATATGGTATCATCAAATATCCATTTCTAATAGGAGAGACCATAATCTATCATCAGCCACAACCTAGCCTGCAAGGATATGAGGGTGGGTATGATATGTGCTTGCAGCTGCAGAATTTCTTTTACATTGATCCAACAATGGTTTTAACATGAATGTGTTTGTCATAAAGATGGTTGATGCATATTTATATTATTTTTTTCAGAATCTTCTTTGATTAGCGACAATCCATTCCATCACCTAAAATAAATTTTGCTGAGAGGTTGACATGACTATCTTTGAAGTATGAGAGAATACCAATAATTTATTTTGGTCAAAGAGAATCTCAGTCATTGTAACATATACTTCTTGCTCAACTTTAAAAATACACCAAAGTTCCGAGACACACAAATCTTGTCTACTAATTTATGTTATTAGACACATTTTTTTATCCAAACATATAAAGAGATGAATAGTCCTTTGACTGCCAAACCTACAACCAGAATCTGCCAAACCTACAACCATTAAGCATCATAAAGGTGAAAGCAACAAAATTCAAATCGTTAAAAGCCTACACAACTTTTTTTTAATAAAATCAACAACATCAGTCATGTTTCATATACTGTTAATTTGATACACATATCAATACATTTTTTTGCAAAAACAACCACTTGCATTGATATAGCAGATTACTTCAAGTTCAGTTTTTGGGAATAAACAAACTTGACAGTTAAAATCTCAAAGACACATAAAAAAATGAAAGAACTTACACGACATCTGCATTGTCCAGATGCATCAACCCAGATTACGCGCACAACAGTTGAATTTTCTTGTGGAACATCGACACTTATGCTTTCAACATTGTGAGAAACACCAAGTGTTAAGTTGGATTTGCTGGTGAGGTCAAGTTTGTAAAACCTAATTGCATTCTGTGCAAAGATGTCCCTTGCAGCTTCCTTAGCTTCAAGAATTGAAAGATCACCGTTTGTGCACGCATCTCGTAGAACAGAAAAGACAACTTCACGTGCCTTTCTTGCACCTGTAGTACCAAAAGCAAATACAAAAGGTGACAATTCTCTGTAATACTACAATATCTTCTAAGTTGTAAACCAAACTTAATACAAAGTCATGTATACTACTAGCCTTCTATATTATGAAATTGAAGAATTAGAGCTAGTCTTCTGATGAATCACATAGTAACTACTTAGAAAAGGTCCTGAAGACTCATCCTTACTGAGATGGAAAGCTCATAAAGTCGTGTGCTACCGACATCAATCTGACTATCTGAGGTTAGGATTCCCATTGAAGTGAAAGAGACTTGATGTAAGGATACCATTGAGTTCATATTTTTTTTCTCAACTTAGTACAGTGTTGCCCATGATAAAGGAGGTTGTCAACAGAGGATTCAGTTGTTGATGATATCCAATATATAGAAAAAATTCGGGAATTTTTATTTCTTTTTAGGAAATTTTTATTTTTAAAAAAAAGGGCAAATGCAAAAAAAATAAATACGGATTTTTATTTTTCATTAAAAAATTCTGAAAAAAAAATCATTTTTTTAAAAGAAAAAAAGGTTCGGTTTCTATTTCAATTTATTCAATTAGTTTATGGCTTAGAGAAAGAAAAAAAATGTATTCAAAAGTGGAAACCTTTAGCGTTTTATTGGACAAAAATGAGGTAAGGGTGGTATTTCGCTAATGGATGCCCTATTAAGGGCATAAGGGTGGTTTCCGGCAATTATTGAAAAGACGGGTGATTATTTATAAATGACCCTATTTAGCGGGTGATTTTCGATAATTTACTCAATGATTGATTAATTTATTCCAGGTCAGTATATATGTTGCAAAATTATTTTCAAACTTGGCAATGATGGGGAGCACATATTAAATCTTCTTAGTTTACCAAAGATTAAAGAAAGAGAATGCATGTTCAATTCTTTGTCTTGATAATTGAATAAAATAAAGCAGAAATGAACTAACCTAAGTAGAATGCTTCAGGGAATGCATAGCCATCTGTGCTGAACATAACCTGCAAAATAACACGCAAATTCAGGTATGCAATTATAACATTTGCTTCATTACATATGAGGCCAGCAAGGGATGAAAGTGTACAAAAAAGATCTGATCTGAAATATTATTTTAAATAATAACATAGCACATGGAAAAGAAAGGTGCTAGCTTATACAGCAGGTACAGAGCTTTCGAGCACAATATCAATAAATAATATGAGAATGGTAATAGCCTTCGGAACATCTATTGACTTTGGTATATAAAACTTTAGCACCTAAATGGATTATGCAAGAAGAAGAATATTATTCATAGTCAAAATTGATTCATTGCAGCTATCAAGTTCTCTTTAAGGACCAACAAATATGATCTTCTGATTGGTCTTTTTTATCTATATATACATAGTCAAAATTCTCTCATAAAGTTCCACAGCAGCAGATCATTGAGCAACATGGTCGAAATTTTTGTCCAGAACATACATCACCTTATTCATCGGAGCCAACTCCAACAGTTGATTCATTGCAGCTACCATTCCATGGAAACTAAGGTGTGGAACTGCAAGTCCAAAGTCAAGATAGACCTAACATAGAAGGAAACTGCTTACCTGGCAGCATATCAATATTTTGTTGGATGAGGCACAATACTTAAATTTGCAAAACCTGGGGATAAACGGATGCCATATATGATGCCTCTCTTGAAAATGGGTAGGAAGCATGTAAAAGAACAATTCTGCAGTTAGAAAATCTTTCATCCTCAAGTAAGATCCTAAGATGAAGTGGATTGGACTGCCTCAAATCCAGATCTTTGTCCCCAAAGCTGGACAAATAAATCATTCGGCCATAAGTAACTAAAGATACTTCGCACATTCACGCACTTTAGGCGAGCAACCGGCAATCATGGAATAAAATAGATTCAGATGCTTTTCTTTTACCCTGTATGAAGTTGTATAGGTAAATGAAATTGCAAAGCAACCTCCAAACTACGAGTAAATATGTAATCAATAAGGCTTTTGTTCGTGATGTGGACGGCCCCCCCAGCTAGTAGTAGAGAGAATAAGAACATACATTAGTACCTACAATACTAGTGCAAAAATGAATTTCACTGTGTATATGCTAGACTTACCATTTAAAACTTCATCAAGACCATCTGCTGCTTCCTTCAGACCAACTTTCGTGTTAATTTCAAGTCCACTTCGATAAGCAGCAATGCTTTTTAAACCAACAATTGAAGGAGCAGATGTAAGAGACGCTAAGGAAAAATACCAAGAAATGATATTCACTTCCTAAAACACAACAGATATCCTTGAAAAGGATATAACTTCAGCTTATGCGTAAAGGCTTGAGTGAACTCATCAAGTGTCCATCTGAATCCATTTAGTATGGCCTACAGAATGTCAAATGAAATTATAGAGTAAGTTGATGTAAGAGTAATTATATCCAATGTAGATCAACAGAAATGAGAGATTCTCTGACTTCGTTAAGAATATCCTCTGCCATCCGCTCAATTCTCAAGATTCTGCCAACAAAAGGAACATATGTTTTATGCCATTCAATCTGATGGATTCGATCAAACTCAATCCCATCATCTATAAGTAATGCTGAGATTCTTGCAGCTCCAAAGCAAGCTGAACTGATAGATTCCAGCCCTACTCGTCTCCGATGATCTTCAATGTCCTTTAAGGATGATTTGCAGCCATACAATTCTGCAATTTCCCTTACACCTCTCTGACAAACAAAATACCAATTATCTTTATACATATGACTAAGTAATACAAGGACAATTCAAGATTATTTCCAAATGAAGTACACTATTCAAGATCTGTATTTCCAGAACTGCATAGAACGTACGTAAGTTGCCTGAATATATTCAGGGTAATGATAGCGATTTGCTGATGGCAAAGAGATGTCAAAGAGCTTTGAACTATAGTACGTTGTCAAATGATACATATCGAAAACCACGGAATAAACCATAACACATTCTGGAAACTAACTAAATAATATCCAATTAAATGATTTATAAACAACATATCATTGCATGTTTGATAAAGAAAATTATTGCAAAAAAAAAAAAAAAAAAAAGTATTGACTGGCACTTCTTTGCTGAACAAAGTCAACGCATGTGGCACATAGTGCCATCAGTCAATGTTAAATCAATTTCATTCATTTTTTAACACAAAAAGGTATTTTAATTGAGCAATGTCGCAAAGCGATCGATTTGAAAGCACACTATGGTTGACTTTCGAACGAACATTCAAATTGACCGGTATAAAACCAAAAGATTATCGATCGGAATATGTCGAATTTTGGAAACACTCAAAGGATGCAGAATCTGCAGAAGAGTCAGTGATCGTAATAAATCGGAGTTGGCCTATAAGAGTGTAAAAAACAAATGAGCATCAACGATCGAAGAGGCGTTGAGATAGAATTAGATTAAATAAATTGGAGTTTGACAAAATCGAGGTATCGCACAAGCAAGCAAGCAGTGAAAGAATCAACGGTAAACAAAGAGAGTAACCTTGAAAGCGATGGAATGAGAGGCATCAGCGAGGGCAACACCATCGGATTCGGAGAAGCACTTGGAGAATGGTAAGGAGGAATCAACGGCGACGATGTTGTGAGCGTGAGCATCTACAAGCTCTGCTTTCTCCACTACTCTTCTCAGCTCTTCAAGTCCATCCATGGCTGTCTTCACTGTTCTTCGTCAATGGCGTCTGTGAGCAAGTGTAGGTGATCTATGGGAGAGCTGTTCGGTCTTGTTTTCGGTTATGCCTTTTTATTTTGGAGTGCCGATCTGCTGTAAGAATTATAATTACATAAATAATTTCCTCTTGGTACGTGTATTCTTTTTCCTGATTTTCCTCTTGGTACGTGACTACGTGTATTCTTTTTCCTGGGAACTTTAAATTTTTAAAATTCTTCTTGGTATGTTTCTTTTATTTTTTTCGTGGTAACCATAAGTTTTTATAGTTTTCTCGGTAACTTTAAATTTTTTTATTATTATATTAGTTTATATATATTTTATTAAAATTAATAAACGGAAAAAAATTAAAAGCTAATTTATTGTTATAAATTAACAAAACTACTAAAGAAATTTACTTATTTTTGTATAAGCTAAACACGGAAAAAATATGTTTCTTTTATTTTGGTTTACTTTATAAAACAAGTTAAATTCTTTTTTGTTACTTTATAATAAAATAATAACAAATAATTTTGTAATCCGGGTTATTATATCCTTACATCCTTACAATACTAAAAGAATGAATCTCTCTTATGAATAGTTTATAGACAAAAATACCCTTCAGTCATGACTCATCTTCATTCTGTCAAATGCTACGTGTTGATTCATCTTCATTCTGTCCGCCGCCTTGCCTCTTTCACTTTCATCTAATGAGGATGATTCCAACAAGCCACGATTTGTGCTCCTTTGCCCTCGGTTTCTTCTTCTTCTGCCTCTCTCTGATTCAATCTTCTTCACTTTCTTAGTTTTTCTCTCCTCCTCTAATCTCCTTTATTTTATTTTTTTCTGTTAGGTCAAGGTTGGTGGTCGCATTTTCATCATCATCCTCGCTTCCATGGTACATCAACTTCTTCGTCATCGATTGAACAACCAATTTCAGCATCAATAACGGGGTAATTTTAGTTCACCTATAATTCTTTTCAATTAAGGATGAATCGATCTTAATTTGTTGTTTTCGTTCCTTCTTCCGTGTTTGATAACAGGGGTTGATAGTGATTCTAATTTGGGTTACCCTTGATGACTTAATTCATCACCTCATCTCTGACCTTGCTTCCTCGTCAATCAATGATCAGAAGCAAGCTGTGATGGAGCTTCGTTTGCTTCGGTAAGGGTATCTTTCTCTCCCATGAAAATTATTGAATTTCTTCATTTGTTTAGGGCGTTTACTGGCTTGTTTTTAGGGTTTCTGTGATGTTGGTTTTGTAGTCTGGTTTAATGGCATATGTAGGTTGTCTAATATGCTTCTGGTGAGCCCAATTGTTTGTTCTTTGATACCCATTTTAGGGATTTGGGTTGTTAGCATTGGAAAGGTGGTGGCTTTCTCTGCAAGTATTGAGCCCTATTAGTATTCTTCGTCTTTCTGTATGTATTCGATCGATATGAGTATCTCATCTTAGAACTGAATTTAGAAAGAAATCTTGCTTCCTTTGCATTTGACTGTTTGATTTTTTGTGTGGCAAAATGTGGAATTCAGGCAGCTGATTCATATGCTATTCCGACCTGTTTGATTACGACTTAGTTGTGCGGTTAAGAATCGGGAGGGTTTGAAGGAAGTAGCAACCGAGGTATTTTGGATTTAAAACTGCCTCATTTATATGCTTGCACAGTGACTTGTTGTATCTCATAATAAGTGCCTCATTTTACAATATAATCTGAATTTTTGCTCAGCATTGTGTCAACCTTGTTGATCCAAAGCGCATCTGCACTCTCCATCCAAAGCGCATCTGCACTTAAGCACTTATATTTAGATATTTTAATTTTGATATATTTTTGATTAAGTTTCAGGGCAATCAAACTTGCTGAACTATCAATGTTGGTTGTTGGTGCTTGAGGCTTAGGAATACCTAATTGATTTTTCTATTGCTTTTACCTAGATATATTAAGTATTACTAATATAAGGTGAATGGACACCTGAACAATGCTTATTACTCTGACCATCCATTCTAAAAAAGAGTAGTTGTTTTCTGAAATAGAGTATACTGAGAAACCTTATCCCCAAAAGCTGATCCATGACACTATCTAGAAACCAAACATTTAGGATTTAGGTTGAGGCCTTTTTTTCACCGATCTTAATTAATTCCTTCGCATACTTCAGATCTTGGAGGCACTTGTAATACAAGGAATAAAAAAACTGCAACTGGAAGATGCAATTGAATTGACTGATAATGTTAAGGAAGCAAATGTCCTATTTGCATTACATTCCAAGATATAGAAGAGACCCATGGTTGAAGCAGCTGCTAGATCTCATGATGTACCAGTTTATCGGACAAAGGTAATCGTGACTCTATGTGTTCATTTCACTGTGTGTTGACCTGCTGTGTCTTGTGTAAAAAATCTTTAAAAAAATGGATACAATTGATTGCAGGCCAACTCTTTAATTTAGGTCATGAAAACCATTAGCTCTTTTATTGTGTCCTGCTGCTGTCGCACTTATTTGCGTTTCTTCTTTCAAATAGTGCTCATAACCAAGTTTATGTTTTATGTTCTTTCAAATGGAATGCTACACTGCTCAAAATTAGGTAGCTGATTTATAGCTTTTATTTTCAACTAAATTAAACATTAAGTTTATGTCTAATGTTCTTTGAAATAGATTGACACCCCGTGCAGAGTTAGGTAGTTGTTGTTTGACTTTTCTTTTGAATTAAACATTAATCTTCAATCGGTTATTTAATTAATCTATTATGTTACATATTAAGTTATTTTTGTTTTCTTTCGAACAATTTTATGCACTACATTTCTGTTTGCTATTCTTTAAAATGGATTGATGCCGCCGCTGTTTTACTTTTTCTTGAATTAGACATTAATGTGATGTTGTTTTACAAGCAACTTAGCCAGATTTTATTTTCTTCCCTTTCCTTACGCCAAACTCATCAGAATTAAGAAGCTTTTAAAGTTTGTTAATTCTTTTAAAGTTTGACTGCATAGTAATTTAATGGTTTTTGCAGGTACCTGTTTTACTTTTTGTCTGTCTTATTGTTTTTGAATCCAAATGGCAGGATTGTAACAAAGTTCCTGGAGGTATGGCCTGCTCACATATTCTTCTAGCTATCATATGACATTTCATAATTTTGTATTTTTATTGTTACTTGTAGATAATATTCTACTTCTCGTTTGACTTGATATGAGTTTCATTTTTGGTTTAATCATGAATTTACTATTTTTCTTTCTCTCGGGAAATTTAGGACCTCTTTTGTTCGTCATGAATGTCTTGAAAACAACTTACTGTCTAAGTTGTGTTACTCGGTTTGACAAATGCATTAATAAGTTGTGTTACTCGGTTAACAATCTTGACAAATGCATTAATAAGTTGTGTTACTCGGTTTGCTGAAACAAAATCCCATAATATTATGGTTCATATATATGAAAAATATTCCATGGACGGTGCATATCCGAATATCCAAAAATTATGGATTGAATCCAAGCAGGTAGACCCGGATATTCTATTTGAAAGTCCCGAATAGGATAATGACGCTGGATATCCGATTGCAGGAGGAACATTTGCAAAATTTGAATAAGCTTGAATCAGCAAGAGGAACACGATTTAGCAGATACATTTCATATATTAAATAATATTTTATACCAAAAATTGAGAATCACTTATTATACAAACACTACGAAATTGTTAGTATATTTGAAGCTTTTTAATAGGAGGAAGCAACACCCAAATTTATACAACAATAGCCAATAGGATACACAACACAACTGGAGTACATGAAGCAAATAAATAGACAAATTAACTGACAACAATTACATTCAGATAAGCATAAATGTAGATACCTTTCAAAAGCACCACAGTAGTTACCTGATGTTAAAAGCTTTTTAATAGGGAGGAAGCAACAAAGAAGTTTTGACAGCAGCACCACACCACACGACTGTCACGAGTACATGAATCGTTGTTCTGCAAAAAAACTTCAGGAAGCATATCAGACCGAGTGAAAAAAAATAAAGGAGAGTAGCAAACGCTGGCTCAAATAGAAATGCTTGTCTCCTTGATGAGAACTTCAGGTATGAAATTCTCCCAGTATAAAGATTAACCATCACTATTATTTTCTTTTAATAAAAAGTTGTAATAAAAATTCAGTTCCATTTAATTTCCTCCACTATTTTTTCAGAAGGTCTGTGAACCCCGTGAGATTCATCGCAACCGACCTGATAAATCTGCAATTGAGCCTACTTTCGCACCCATTTCAGTAGGTCGTACAATGACAAATGACAAATAGAGTTGCATCATCGGTATGCAAAAACATGGATGAACTTCATTTTACTGATTCTTTTGGCTCAGGTATTTTCTGCTTGTTATATTGTTAGCATTATTGAAGGGGGATATATTCTTTTCTTGAAATCCTGATTCATGTAATTGTAAATTAGATTATTTTTCTAGAATTATGGTCAGTAGTTGGACATTTTAAAATCCTACTTTCTACATGTGTAGTAGCCATCAATCTACATCCTCCATCTTGGGTGCTACCAAAACAATATGAGGAAGTTATTGATAAAGATAATAAGCCTTAATGATATGTTTACCGATTTCTCTTAATATGAAATTCAATATATGTAACTTTTATGTTTGATTGGTAAAGTCACATTTATATATTTGGACAGGTCCCCAACGTGTTCCTGCTTGTGTAAAAGAGCAAAGAACCCTACCTAAAGAAGGATATATACTTACTGCATGCCTTGCAATGGATGATTTGAGAGTGTTCATTTCTGATTTTGAGGCGGAGGAAAGAGCAATCTCTCTTCTTTTGTAACTTGTTAAAATTGTTATTGTTTATTATGAATACAAGAATCATATATAGCATTAGTTTAAACCACTATTCATGGTTCCTAAGCTAAGTGCTATTGACCTATTTCTCTTAATGTATTACATTTCTTTAGCCTACAACGAAGTCATGTTTCAGTTTTCTACAAGTTTTTTTAAAGCTCGTGTAATTTATTTTATTCACCAATGTAATATTCTCATTACTGAAATGAAATCAACTTGTCTGCATTTTATTCTTGCATGTATTTTATTTTATTTAATTTTTTCCAATTTTATATACGATTAATCTACGGCGCGCGTGCGAAGCACGCGCGTCCCGACTAGTATGATAAAATATTACAAAATGTAAGAGAATTTTAATTTTTTTTCTTTACTATATAAAAATTAAAAAAATAGGTAAGGAAAATGTTTTAAAGATTAGAGGACCTCAAGCGAAAATTTAAAAATTTGTGGATATTATGAAAAAAAGATAACTTTGAGGGTACTAATAGTAAAAACTCTAATGACATTTTTTTTTTTGTTGGTGAGACATTAATTCAAGTGAGTTGGACGACTTCATATATAATCTCTTCAAAAAAAACGAATTCATATATATATATATATATATATATATATATATATATTATTGATTTCACCCTTTGTATGTGCAATTGAGTTCTATTTTTGAATTTAGCACTTCACGGAATCAATGATAGACAATTTTTATTTTGCATTTATTTGCAAAATCAACTGAAATTAATTTGTATTCCGTACTTTATGTGCGAATCAACTAAAATTAATATCTATTTCTCGCTTCGTGTGGAATTGATTTTTATTAACTTGACGCTAAGTCCGGACTTCGGGTACGAAATTAAGGAGATGGTTCAATGAAATATATGGATATGTTTAAACCCTCGTTAATGAAATGATACATCTTGTTAAACGCATATATTAGTCTCTTGTCGGGGTTTTTTCCGGCCCAAAATCATCGATAATTTGTGATCGTCGTTAATGAAATGATAAATTTGGTAAAGATATAAATAGTTGATGTTATTGTAATTATCTGAATGTAACCCTAGGGTTTTCACCATGTATATATATATCTACGTAATAGATGACGAGTTACCCTTTGAAAAACTCTTTTCATAATCCGTCTATCATCTTACAGGGTATTAGGGGAGAATTGAAAAAACCTAAGTTCTTTTCTCAATCCAATACCGTTCCATTACGGCCCTCCGCATGTCGTCCGACCCATACCTTATAAACTTGATAAGTTCCATACAAATTCATCTCACATTGCATCATATCATATCATATTAGTTACTTGTAGCATGGGGTTACTGTTGAGCCTAAACAAGACAGAAACACCATACAAGAGAGATTAATTAGCAGGAGTAACAACCGAACAAAATATGCAGGAAAGTACTACGAGAAAATATCTCATGGAAAGTCTTCTAACTGATAGAGGGGGAGAACCAGTTTTCAGCTGCCATGGAATTGGAGTTTAGAACTGCATTCTCCGTGTAGCACAAAGAGGCCAGAATGATCATGAAGACGCGTCAACTGTACAGAAAATCGAAAACAATCAATGACGGCTCACCTAATGTTTCCGACGGCACATTGGATCGCCTCCGCCACCGCGCGACTCGTCCTCCACCACCTCACCGACCGCAACTTCAGTTTTCCACGCTGCACAATCTGTGAGTAATATCTGCAACCACTTCCTGCTAACACTATATCTAGTCAAGGTTCAGTACCATTCCTGGGCGGCATTGTTTTCTGTCATTGCTTGGGCACATGATGTTGCAAACTACATCACTGAAGATGCTCCAGATTCATCAAATCTGCAATGAATCAAACTGGATGTCATTGTGCTTTTGATTGTGTTAATCAAAAGCCATAAAATTAAACTTAAAACAATATAATTCATGGTAAAGGATTAGGTGAAAGGTCCCTATTAAAGTTAGCTTTGAATGCTTCTCATTTACCCCATTTTAAAAGGTTAGGAAATGGGCTTTTGGATTTTCGTCCATATTGATGACTCTATAAAGATAGACGTTTTTGGACATCTTACAAACTGAATTGGCGACATAAATCTTCATCAATGTTGTAGCTCTTCAAATCAGCCTTTCAAAAAGCATTTATTTGACTCCTTTGGACAAAAGTAACCACAATTACGAGCAAGATACTGAAGGGTTTTTTGAAGGAATTCCGGGTCACATTACGTTGAAAATCGTCTGTTTTGCACATGCTCGAGTTTTTATTTGATGAAACACATGGCACGATAGTTGTAGAGCTTGGAATTAGCTTTCCAACACATCTTGAATCTCCTCAAACAGACTTCGGAATAAGAAGTTAAGAATATTATACTGAAGTGTAGCCGTTTGTATTGGGTTTTCGGATCACAACAACTTCCACTCAAGCAAAGAAGCTAAAGTTCACATCTTTCAACGTCTCTTGAGTTTACAACATCTCTCGAGCAAAAACGACACAAAAACTCGAGAGAGATGAAGACAATATACTCGAGCAAACTGTACAAGACTAAGTCGGTGGAACAACTCGAGGCTTGGGAGAAACCCACTTGATCAAGGAAGACATGGCACTTGAGGTAGCCCAACGTCTAATTTCTACAACTTGTTCAAACTAACTTTGCAACTCGGGTCCAGAAGGACCACGACTTCTAGGCCTATATAAGAGGCATTGACTGAATGTAAATGTATCAAGTCTTTATACACCTCTTTAAATACTCCCTCAGTTATTAGTTTGGATCTAGAAACAATAATTGGATGTGAATTGGCCGAGTTTTGGAATCAATCAAAGAGAAGCATTTGTGTTCTTCATTCTTGTTCTTGCTAGATTTTATTCCCAGCTTGTTTTGCTCTTAACTTTGGATCGGTAAGTCCAAGCTCGCCCATTCTTCTTCCTATATTCCTCATTTCTTGTCTATTTTGCAACCATGTCATTTTCTTTCTATTATTATCATGTCCACATTTTTTATAAGTAGTTCCCTTGCTAGGTTTTTGGGGTGAAAACCCCCAGATCATGCTACACTAGTATTGTTCTTGTGTTGTGTTTATGATTTGAAGGAAAACTAAGCATGTTAGTAGCATTAAACAAAAATTATCATATCGTGCGCAAAGGACAAGAATGAGATTAAGCTTCCTTGTCTGCACAACGAGAACACAATGTGTTTGTCATAGTTATCACAATCGTTTTGTAGCATTTGTGTAAGTGTTTCGACCCCTATCACTAAAAGAAAAGGGCACAAAGGGTCGCTTTGTCCTTAGTTCTTTTTCTAGGATAAGTTTTTTCATGGATCCGTTGTTCACCAACACGGAGAAAGAGAATGCAGTAATACATTCTTTAAAGCACCTCGTGAATTTGTCGTTAAAAACAAATTTCTTGAGAACAATAAGAATGAAATCTCACTTAACTTGATCATAAGATTTTTCCATGTCCAATTTAATAGCAATACATCCTTCCCAACCCTTTTTGGATATAAAAGAACGGGAAATTTTATGGGCACTAAGCATATTATCATGAATTGATCGATTTGCTACCAAAACACCTTGAATGAGGTTAATAAGTTTAGACATGATTTTTCCATTCTATCAGTAATTGTATCTACAATTATTTTGTATATTCTAAAATGTAGACATATTGGTCTAAAATGATTGATTGTCGCAGGGTTGCCCATTTTGGGATGAAATAATTAGAGAAAGAGGACCCCCAAAGTTTTTCATTGTGTGAAATAGGCCTCTAATAAACTAACTACATAAAATAGGTCTGAAAAGTATAAACTAGGCTACTGTGGACATTGAACTGAAAATAGAGGGGTGCAGGCTTTTTTTTGAGATGATTTGATGTTAATTTTTTGGAAAAAAAAAACACTGCTTACCCACAAATAGATTACCCAGGAATAGATTACCCGAAATACATTACCGAGGAATTTTGAGATTATCCAGAAATAGATTACCCAAGAAGTTTGACATTACCCAGGAAGTTTGACTGTTTTAGATTACTCCGAAATACATTACCCACGAAGATGAGAAGTTGGAGATTATCCATGGATACAAACAAACACTGCTTACCCACAAATAGAAAATGTATACAAACACTGCTTACCCACAAATAGAACAGGAAGTTTCAGTGTTTTAGATTCACAAAAAGAAGAGATGAAAAGTTTCAGATTACCCACAAATACATTACCCAGAAAGTTTGAGATTACCCAGAAATAGGAACAAACACTGCTTACCCAGAAATAGGAACAAACACTACTTACCCACAAATACATTCCGGTGAAGAAGAAGCTCAACAAGCAGTCCAGATTCCTGCGTTTCAATGGGAAGAAGAAAAAAGCTGCATATGGATACCCAGAAATAAATTTACGTTTGAAAGGAGGGGAGAAGAAGGAACAAAGGAGGGAAAAAGATGGGTTGACTGAATTGATTGAGCTATTTTCTAATTTTTTCTACATGTCACCCATCAAATCAGATGGAACCTATATCCCTTACTTTTCTGATTTTTTCTACAATAGGAGCCCATTTTCTAAATAAAATGATGAAAGGCCCTAAATCCAAACTCTACATTGTAAAAGGCTCACATTGCAAATTCAGCCTTTTGGAATTAGTGTAATGAAATTATGATTTATTTGTTTCAGCATTTTTTTCGCTTCTAAAAAAGCATTTGACAACTTTAATGACATCGTGTCCCGTAGAGATTGGTAAACATAAAGCCTAAATCTTTCATTGATTGAGAAGTGTTTATATACACAAATAAGAAGGGCTAAGACCGTAACTAAGCTTAACCTAATCTCTAACATGTCATACCGACCACTACTTGCCAATATTTTTGATAGAACCTAACTGGCATTCTATCGAGTCTTGGTGATTTATCGCAATTAATATAAAAGTGACATTTTTAATATTTATTTTTGGTGGTTTTGTTGATTTAATGTTAACTTTTGTCACGTACTTTTGTTTGATCAAATGGAGTTTGCTTTCCAAGAGAGACAAGTCCAATAAAGATCTAGAGATTTTTTTTCTTCACAAATTCAATTTTATTGTTGATGTAAGGGTCTAAAGGACTACTACTTAACTCTTCTAATTACTAATGATAAGTGTGGTTAGGTGTGTGGGGATAAATAATATTTATTGAACAATCATTATTTTTTTGAAATATATAACTATAACATTAATTGATATATATTATATTTCGATTCTGTTAGCAAAATCATTTCATCAAATATTACTATTTAACTTACTTCTATTTGATAAATTTTTTAATAGATATATCGTTAAGCTTTTTTAATCAAAATTTTCTTATTGATGCTAATGTCAAATGTTAAGTCTGTTTATTACATAATAGTTTTGAGGGTCTAAAACCACGTTATAAGTCAGAATTTGTCGTTTTACCGTTGAGTCAACGAGATACTTAGTTGTTAAAGTCACCATTAATCTATCACCGAGAGTAGATGTTATAGATTAATATTAAATGTGAAATATTGTTTAGAATCTTGCATATAACTAATAATAACAATTCATACATAGAAGTTTTTTTTTTTTTTTGGCAAATTAAGTTCTATAATTTGTTAAAATTGATTACTATTTTTGTATATAATATTTAAGTTCTATATTATGTTTGGAAACAATATAAAATCAAAATCATATAGAAAGTGTTAGCTAATAGCTTAACGGTACGAAATAGAGCTTCGGCGGTACCTAATATTTATTTGGAAACAAATTTAACTCCAAATCTTTTCTGGATAGATGAATATTTGATGTTTTCTTCATATCTTTTTGATGAGAAGGTGTTACTTGATGGGCAATTCCAAAAATTAGTTATTGCTAATAACAAAAACAATGATATAAGGCAAGGAAAAGTGATACAGGTCCGTTGAAGAACAAAGAGGGATCTCATTTGGCAAATTGCAATTCTGCAAACCTAAAATCAATCTCAGGGCGGTTTTGTCTCTTATCAATGGCGAATCAAAAAACATACAGCAGGAGAAAGAGAAGTATTGAAGAGAAAAAGAGTGAGGATACGCATCAAATTAATCTCATCCCAAAGTGTGTACAGCAACCTCGAACTAGAAGCCCTGGCGGCCCTAAACGCCGCACAGATTTCTCTCTTTTCTTCTGTTCTCAGTGGTCTCCTCCCTGTTCTTCTCGTTCTTCTGGTCGAGGTTTGCTCCATTGGATTCATTTGTTCCTCATTATATCCAATTGCCTATTATCACCGTTGTTATGCAATTGTTTATGATGGGAAAAATTATCGTGATTTTGTTTTCAATTTGCTGTGACTCTTTTTTTTTTTTCTAAATTTCCCTTGTTTCTGTTTGTAGGATTTCATGAGGGGTACATGGGTTAAGAATTGCTTATAATTCGTGTTAGTGCAACTATAATCAGCACACTGGTTAACTTTTCTTCAATTGGGTTCTTGCTTTACAAAGTATTGATTTTTCCTTTGCCAATTACTGAAATTTTGACTTTTAAACAATGTTGTTAAGGTATATCGTCAGGATTAGGGCAATTGGCAGCTGCCCTATTTCTGTTTGTAGGATTTTCTTAGTTTCGTGTCATTTCATAGCCAGACGTGGTTTTAGTAAGCTTTACTGTTAAGAGTGCACATTAGATGATTAGAATATCATGGCTTGGGGATTTTGATGGATATCTTTTGTTAACTGTAGCAATTCTTCTTCATTCTCTCTAATTATGGTGATTTTAGCTGAAGTGCTGGAACAAAATTTCTTGGTAGGGAATTTACGGGCTAGAAAAATTCATCCTATCAAGTTAAATTAGTCTATTGAAATATCTTAAACTATTACATGTGAATCAGTATGATTATTATTGAACATTTAAATTTTGATTTCAACAACTTTTATGCTCGTGTTATACATATGACTTTGATAGCGAAGATTGGATCTTAAGTTACATATAAATTTGTTGTCATGGTTCTTTGGTATGCAGTTTTACTGTCTAAGAAATACTTTAAGGGGGGGAAATTTGATCATGGGAAATCTTTCTCTTAAAAGGTCAAAGATGTAGAATTTACAGCTTTTTTGTTTTGATTAATGCCAGACGTCTCACCTGAGTCTCACAGTAGCAAAGATGGGCTTCTTGTGGCCAAACATGTCTCGCAAGGGAGGACAAAGGAAATTTCCAGTGTTCAACTCATATTGTGCTGCCAATCTCAGGATGAAGGAGAGAGATTCTCACCAGAGAGTTCTGAACTTCAGAGCAAAGAAACTGAATCATCCAGGTCAGTTTCATTAGATGCAGCTCACATTTTTCACTTTAGTACCACGTGACACTGCACCTTTTAATTGGTGTCATTTTATATGCTGCATTGGTTCTGTTGGAAGTAGATGCATGGGTCTTGTAATTATCTTTACCTGGATCACCCGAGTACCGTACATACAACATGGGGATGTACTTGTCACAGTCAGATGCCATTATTGTTATTTAGGTGACGAAGTTCACAGTTTACTTTCACTAAATTGAAACTTGATACTGTCGCTTGGCGCTATTAAACTGATTGGATGCAAGAGAAGTATCTAACTTGTTCCTGGATAAAAGCTTTGTCCTTGTGTTATCTTAGAAAAAAAATACCACCTTTTGTCGAAAAATTTGATTATAGGTCTATGTAGTAGTGTAGTACTTGACATGATTTGTTATTTCTAAGCTCTAAAAAGAAATTTTAGTGTGTGTCACCTAATTTGACATAAATCTCAAAGCTCAGGTTAGCTAAATAAAAATAGTGAAACCTCTTAGCACCTAAAAGTAAATTTACAAAGCCTCATAACATGTAAATGAAAATTCTTCTGTAACTTAAGTTGACCCGTACTCTTTTGCATGTTCAAAATTCACATTTTCTTTGTTGCAACTTGCACAGAGAAAGTTAGTAGAAACAAGAGGATGGAACATATGTACCTCTTCTAATGACTTTTTGGTTGTTGTTTTATCAGAGGTCAATGCTTTCGCTTTTAATTTGGAGGAGATATAAATGGCATGATTGTCATTCGCTTTTGATGTTCATACACTTTTGTGCTATCTATTGTTTAACTTCTCTCAATTCAGTGATGCATATGAGCAAAAAGATGAGATTGAGATCACGATGGAGTCCACACCTGAGAAATTACATCACAATGGATCCAAAGGCGTCTATCAGACTTCTGTGAGTGTTCTAAGAAATGCAAATAGTTGTTGAATACCAACCTACTATCAAAATTGATTAAGAAGCATTTCTTCCTGTATCCCAACTTAGAGAAATTTTCTCATCATGATAGCATACTTATCACATCAAATCAGCTTTTAATTCCCTTAATTGCTTTTCAATCTTCCTTGAGATTTTCTTTTTAAAGTGAAATTTTTGCTTCATCTTCAGGTTGGAGGGGAAAGATTGACTTGTTCTGATTCAGACAATGCCAGCATCAATGGACATGTATCACTACAGTGTAGTGGCACTGATGAAAGGTAAGCAATCTAACTTGACTGTCTGGCTTATGGAAGAATTTGGATAATTTAACAAAACTGGTTTGGATTAACCTTTTTTCAGTGCTATGCGTGAATCAGTTAAGAGCAGATCACGATCCCAAAATGTAAGTAATCAGGAAATTTTCCTGCAATAATTCTCTCTCCCCATTTCACTGTGCAAAGTTTCACATTCATCTGAATGCAGGGCTTGCTGGAAAGAGAAGATATAAACCCATCCAAACAGTTGCCAAAACATCCCACTGAACCAAACTATTCGAATGAAAACGGTCAGCCTTCTGGTTTGCTTCCTAAATGTTACTAAAAACACCGTTTGTAAAGGAGAAACAGATTGTTGAGTCTCTGTGTTTTTTTCTACAGGCATTCTCAGCGGAGGAAGGGGAAAGAGAAAAAGGAAGCCAAAAGTTCACTTCGATGTAAGTCCCTTTGTTACAAGTGATGCAGCTTGAAAAGTTAGTTTGATGTGGTGAAAACTGACTGAAAAATCTGTCTTGGTTTGTTATAGGAAGTGAAGAGTCCGGAAGAATCAGTTAAGGTGGTTCGTAGGCTCAGGATCATGCGTTACCTTGGCCTTGCAGCTCCAGTAGGTTCACCTTTCACACAACCACGCCAGTGTTAACTGGCAGTTCGTTTCTTATTCTCATAATAGTGCCATCGTATATACATTTTTGTAAGGAACTATCAAATCCATAGTAGAATAACACCAATACACATTCACTCTTCTTTCTGTTCAACCATCAATTCAAAAGTTCAGTTGATACCCGATTACCAGCGAAATAAGATATAAAATTTTCATTTCTAAATTTTCCTATATGCTCCCTTTGTTTCATCGATCTTTAATTAAGGACCGAAATTTTGGTTAAAATTAATGTTTGAGGACTTCAAAAAAAAGAGATCAAAATGTATGTTTCATAGAGTTTACCAAGGAGTTCTTGTGCGTAAAGGCTCAACTTGGATATAAATTACTTCTGTTGGGTTTCGATGTGGATATAAGTTACTTACGTTGGGTACGGTATTAACTTGGATAGAAGTTACTTATGTTGGGTTTCAACGTAATTAATGCAAACTCACATTGAGTTACAACGTGGACAATACGAACTATTGGGTTACAATATGGTCAAGATTATTTCACTTCCGCGGTTAATGTTGTTCACGTTCATTCACGTCAATCGCTAGTGCGGGTTATTTTTAATAACTTACGGTAATGTTACGTTGTGTGTTGCGGCTTCCATTTTGTATTATGCGACTTTGCGGTACAAAGGACTAAAAATGGTGGTCTAATTTGTCTTTCAACACCTATATGTATCACAATTATCTCTGAACCTCCCCATCGCCGACCACCGCCACGGCGCCACCTCCTATGTTTTCTACTATGATCGTCACCTCCTCCAACTCTCTACAATGTTTTTTGGGTTGCTACTCTGATTTCAACGAGGATGAGTTCAAGAATCCAAACACCTTCCATCAATTGGAATGTTGCAAACTTACACCAATCTTGAAATACATACATGATTTGAACTAGGAAAACTAATTAACTTTACCCCGTAACACCAATTAATATCACGGACACAATTCCAATTAGGTTCATCCTAACAGCATTTGGCAATAGGAGTAGTCAACCACACATATATACTACACTACGTACAAGGTTTTTTTTATTATCGATATACGACAGTTTTCACACACCCTCAAGTGTAACCCTCTTGTCTGACTCAGTTAACACTTGACAACATGTCTTAAGGCCGACTAACCTGATCTGCTTGAAAACAATCCGATTTGATAACATGTTAAATTCCGGCGGATCAAGATCGCGTAAGGGTTGTTGTTGCACGTTCGTTGCGCATGTGCATTAGACTTGAGCCTAACACGTAAGTCCAATAAGTTACATCTAAAACTAATTGTCAATAGAAGGAACCAATCAAACTTATATATTACGTTGCAAATTTATTTATTATCATGTAGGAGAGTTTCCACAAACTAGTTTTCATCTTCTCAACGTACCAAATGAATCGGGCCTTTCCCCAAATTCAAATATTACACGTTAATTATTCAATAACATAACACTTTCATGCTTCAATTTATAGAATTGCCCTCCATTTTCAAAACCAATGTTTGAACATTCAATAACCCAAAAAATGGTTTAAACATGCTAATTAGGAGTGTGAAGCTTAGGGTCAAATATTTTGTTTAGGATTGTGCATTTTCTAGTGAGGACAGATTTTTTTTAAACGGACTGATCCGGATCAGACCGAAAATACCGGGTACTCTTATTGTTAAAGTGCGATACAGACAGACCGGTAGAGCGGGGACCGTGTGCATACGAGCACGCACATGCGCGTTAGGCCCAAGCCTAACACATAAACCAGACGAGGTTCCATCCTAAAACCAATTGGCAATACGAGGAGTAGCCCACCGACCTTATATAATAGGCTCGAAGTGTCCCATCTTTCGATGGGGACCTTATTATCTTCAACGCTTATATTCAGTCCGGTCCGAACAAAGGATGAACCGGAAGTGTGTATGATTCTCGTATCTCTTTCCAACAACTCTCAAGTCCTAGTTATTGGCGGCGAGCGGGGAATCTCCACTTCGATTCTTCCACTGGCGGCGAGAGGGCCGGAGAATCTCCGGCAAGAGGCGCTCCAGACTTCCGGCCACAATCTTCTTCTCCACTTCGATTCTTCTACCATGAAAATAGTCTTCTTCTCCTTGTTTGATTTAGGGTTGATATTGTAATTTAGGGTTGTTGTGGACTTGTGGATCATGTGTTGTTGCTGCATTTAAGGTTTTCTTACATCTTTCTTCGTATATTGCTCGTGACTGTCATATATATGGAGAGAAAAAGTTATAGAGCTTATGCTGTTATGACCTAACTTTATGTTTAATGACTATTTACATAGTGTCATTTCGTTGATGAAATGATGAAATCTTATAGATGTAATAATCATAGATCATAGATGTAATAGTTTTATGTTTACCGAAATTAAATTGCAGAATTCGAAGGCCCTTTGAACGAGACGAGCTAGACTCCATTTGGTAACATATGATTGAATTGCAAATGAATGCAAAAGTACGTGGTATATCATATACACATGTGATAATATATATGTGATTAACATATAGTATTTCATAGTAATAGTATATAAAGAGTGATAGCAATTGGATTGCAAACACACGTACGTGTTGATGTCGTAACGTTCTCGATTTACATGCACATCCACTTGCTTGCAAACTCTCTTTCGATCTCGATTATTTACTTTCGAAACTTGTACTAGCATTCAAGCATTCAAATTGATTCAGATCTACGTCCGGATGAACTAATATAATTTGAGGAGTCGCATTTGATGTTCTTAATCTCTTAATCAAAGTAACGTTCACGCGTCAAAAGATATTCTTTTTCCTATATTGTATATAATCTTATGTTTGTGATACTAAAATTCCGCTTCTACACATCTAAAATTCCAATACTAGGGTTTCAATACCTTGCAAAAAGATAGAGGCTAACGACGGGACGAAAAGCTAGCGAACTCGAGCTCCCCTTAGGACGGCGCAGCGCACAACCGGCGGCCACCAACTGGCGTTTTCCGATGACTACGTCGCAAAAAAAAAAACACTTTTGAAATGAATAATATTAACACAGATTATAATGACATATAAATTTTGTGCACTTTCTGATATATGTATATTACTCCGTCACAACATGACTAAAATTTGTAAAACATGATTTATTCATATGATTAATTGGTATACAAATTAAACGTAGATAGAAGTACTAGAGCTCATTTTATGCTCCAAATAAGCAACGCCGATTAATTTCAAAATACTATGGCTACGAATTGTTCCACATGCATACATGCATGCATGCACGTGCATAGCGCATGTACGTACTTTCATATGATAAAATATACGAACGGACTTTATAAGAACATGTCTAGGCTTTTATCTCCCATTTTAATCGCCTCCGCCAGCTCCACCTCCGTAGCCTCCACCTGCACCACCACCATATCCACCACCAGCTCCTGCACCGCCACCGGCTCCACCTCCGTAGCCTCCGCCTGCACCACCACCATAGCCGCCTCCGGCTCCACCACCAATGCCACCTCCATGACCGCCTCCTACTCCACCACCTGCACCTCCACCATATCCGCCACCTGCACCGGCTCCACCACCTACACCAGCACCGCCACCGGCTCCACCTCCTGCCCCACCACCATAACCTCCTCCAACGCCTCCTCCTTGTCCACCTCCTAGTCCACCTCCATGACCACCACCTACTCCTCCACCATATCCGCCACCGAGACCCCCTCCTTG
>BSUD01000006.1:3456222-3659240 GCA_033239045.1 Fagopyrum esculentum
TTTTTTTTAATGTTCTTCTCTTCTATACACCTATTATATCCCGACAGTTTGCCTATCTGAAAAAACGGACGGGTATAAAAAGAGGATGATGATCGGTCCGTTGGTCCGGATAAAAAAATAAAAAATATATACTATATTATATTTATCATAAATGTTAATAATTAATCTAATATATTTAGTATAATTATAATAAATTTAAAATATTTTATATAAAATATCTTAAATATAATAATAATTTAAAAAAATCATATTAAAAACATTTTTTTAAAATAAAAACATAAAATATAAAACGGGTATCCGCAAGCCCGCCCATCTGGAAACAATCATTATTTCAGGTTCGGTATCCGGATCCCACCAGACCTGAATCCAAACAAACGGACTCAATATTTTATAAAATTCCGCCCCAAATCCAGCACAAATATGAACAAGTCTCCTCTTCTCATACCAATCAATTAATTTGGTGCATCATATATTCATATTCAAACAACGTTAAATGAGAGTGGTCCTTAGCTAGTCTCCTTTATATAGCTAGCCTTCTAAATCATACTTCCAATGACATTCATTTTCCTTTGTTGAAAGATCCCACCATCATTTCAATCAAAATGCCGTAACATTAATACCCGGTGACAAAAAGTGATACATACACTATTCCATTGATGACTTCAAGTGCCATATAACATGGGTGGGACAATCAATATCTTAAGGTTTAAATATCCGATTTTTAATATATTAAGATCAGATTTACACGTTGAAGTTCGAATGCCCAAGTCCGACTCATAAATTTGTTCAAGTGTATTATTGTGCATATATAATGTGAAAATATTTCATCCTCTATGATAAGTAATCAAAGAAAAATCCGGTATGCTACATATACATGTTTAGATCTTTGAAATTATAAGGGACAACCTTTTTGGTTCTTCACTTAGCTTGGATGAGTAAAGAATATACATGTTGCCGAAGAAAGCAAATGAAGAAGCACAAAACTATAGAAGTATGGTTGTTGATCAACACAAAAGGGATAATATTTTCATATAACAAGATCGTTAAGTACGTGAGACTTTACTCAATCTAAGGTTCAAATGCAATATTAACGTCAAGCAAGGTTCTTAACACAAGCTCAAAAAATGTACGTTTACCTTCCTCCAAAATATTGTACGTACGACTTACTTATATAACTCTGATCTATGTGATAATGGAAACTTGGTTGAATATATTATATGAAAAACTAAATATTTGTCAACCCAAAAGTATAAAGGAATCAGCTAATAATATTATAACAATTATAAACATCAAATTACATAATCATAAAATTAAAGATTCACTTGGAATTCGATTAAAGACATATAACGCAATTAAAATTATATTTTTAATTCAATAAAGCCTTGAAAATTTGTGTCGGTGGTCTCGTAGTGACGTATTGGGTTTAAGCGGGACTATGGGCCTCGTTTTAAAGGGCTTTGGTTAAAAATATTATGATGGGCCGGCCCATTTTGACATTTGATTCATTGGAAACTAAAAAATCAACAAACGAATACATGTTTGTTGGCCAATTCAACTCCATGAAGCAGCCAAGAACAATTTGACAATAAAAATAAAGGCAACTGAGAGAACATGTTATAATCTGCAAAGCAACAAGCAAGTGAGAAGCAAGGATTGTTGGAGAGTTAGGGAACAACACAAATGGGTAATCCTACTGGAAACTAGAAAGTATTTGTTGCTCATCTTGATGACTTTGTATCTTCGGCTCTTACATGCTTGGAATTTTCCAATCATTTCTTCTATGCTTTGGATCCATTTGCAACAAGAGTGGATGGCAGAAATGACTACCACTGTCGTTGCCCGTCGGAAAAGCTATCTACAGTTTACAACTCTTATGTAATTCAATATAGGACCAGTTTGGTGATGTAAGATCACGTAAATGAAGATGAAAAAAATTATTTAGATGAAGAATTAAGGGATGAAATTGTTTAAGATGATGAGTATGAAATTAAGTGAAATGAGTGTTTGGTAAAATTAATATAATTGTGGGTAAAATTAATATAATTGTGGGTAAAATTACGAAAAAGTACGTGTTAAATATTTTTATAGATGAAAGAGAGAAAAAATGAGGGGTAAAAGTGAGATTTAAGCCTCAATAATCTTCATAATCCTCATAATCCAAGTTTTGAAGGATTACAAAATTCCCATAATCTAATTCCCTCAATCTCCATAATCTAATCCTTTTAATCTCCTTAATTCCCTTCCTAAACGAGATTACGAGAATTATTTCTTCATTTTAATTTCTACACTTACCAAACGGGGCCTAGGCTCTTAGCAGATTACTCAGATTATATGGGATCATAATTCCACTTTTTCAAGTTGAGTTGAATGAAAAAAAATGTTGAGACAATTTAATTGATGTAATAATTCCAATGATTTAAGCTGATTCGGGTGAGGAGGTTCCTTGTGGAGAAAAAAAATTTTGTTCATTTTTTTGTACTATCGAGTTCAATTTTTTTTTAAAAATGAAACCTTAGGATGTCAACTTTCACTTGCTACTCTAGCTGATGAGTATAATATTTCATATGCTTTTGCCCACTCTCTTCTTACTGCGCTCTCACATGTGCTTGATTTGTCCATTTTGCAGTTATATCGTAACTTTTCTATCTCACTTTCGAATGGTAAAGCGGCGCTAGTAAATTTATCTATTAAAGGGGATACTCAGGACTTTCATTGCCAAATAGAATTGCTTAAATAAGTGGAGCTTTCACTTTCTTTTTATGTTCTCCGTTCGCACGCTTACCTCACATGAGGTAACCTTCCGCATTTCTTAGACGACATGAAACAGAATATACTACTCCGACAAACTATACAACGTTACGAAGAACTTTTTAATATAACAAAATAAAATTTAAGCTCACTCCTATAAGAAGCCTCGTCACCGGAATTAAAACCTATAGATATTATCCGATTATTTGTTTGATTCAACCGTTTTATATTTAAAATTTTAATTTTTTAAATTACCGAATACAATTGTCCAAATGGATAAAAATGTGGATATCCTAAGAAGCGGCGGAACACCATAACTCCCATAAAGCCATGAGGGCAACGGGGAATCGGACCGTTAGATGGAAGCACAGCTGCATATGCCACCAAATTTCTCTCTAATATCATAATATAAAACCCCCTCTAATAGTAATTTTTTTTTGCTTTTCTTATCACGGAGGAACCATAAATTTCATTTTTCTCTCTCTATTTTCTTATAAATCTTTTCCATCCTTCTCTTATATAAATTTTCCCGATTTTGTCTTCGAGGATCTTCTTTCTCTCGTCAAACATGGCTTCTTCGAGCTCTGGAAGCTCTATTCCCGCTCCAGGTAACACCACTTGTCCCTTCAAAATTCGACTGTCAAGGTTTAGCGATCGCGATTAGTTGCCGGTTCTTGATCGGATCTCGTGTTTCTTTCAGAAGCCGTGCAGGTTCTGGTCTCGTTGCTCTCCGATGATTCTCCATCCGTTAGAGAAGCTTCCATGGCTTCTCTCAAGGAAATTGCTGCTCTGTATGACGTCAATTTCTCTCTCTAGTTAACTCTCACGATTCTTGTTTCTTTCAATGCGAAAATAAGTAGTTGAATCTCTACTCGTATGCCAATCATGCAGGAATCCTCTTCTGGTTCTTGATTGTTGCTCGGCTGTTTCCCGTGGTGGCCGTCGGGTGATGCTTTGCTTAACTTTGAGGTATTTCTTGGTGAATTTCAATCTGAATCAGAGTTTTATGGATTTTTGCTCCCACTTTGTTTCAGAGGTTTGGTAATATAGCCGGACTATTCAAAGTGATGGCTTTTGGTGTTGGTGCATTGAAGAAAGAAGATATTGATCCTGCTTTCATGGCTAAACTTGCCAAGATCGCCACAGCTGAAATGATATCATCCAAGGTACTTTCTGCTAATCTGTTCCTGCGTAAGCTAAATAATTTTGTTTGCATGTTTGACCCAAGTATTTGAGTTTTAAAGAGTTCCTAACCAAATATTAGTTCGACATGCCCTGGAAATGAGTAGAAGAGGGACAATATAACTGTTGAGACACATTAAGGAATACTGTCATCCCAACCAAGTTTGATCTTTAAACTGAACAGCTAATAAACACAAAATAAAAACAAAAGGGTTACTCCACTTTTTTATAGTGCATGAGTAAAGTTTCATTTATTTGCAAGCCTTGATCATATTGCTTTTGGTCCATGTAAGTGAGACATACCATCTTTTGAAATCTCTAATGCTGAAATTCGGAAGAGGAAATTTCTCTGTGAATCATGCTT
Organism: Fagopyrum esculentum; assembly: GCA_033239045.1. Taxonomy (NCBI): domain Eukaryota; kingdom Viridiplantae; phylum Streptophyta; class Magnoliopsida; order Caryophyllales; family Polygonaceae; genus Fagopyrum; species Fagopyrum esculentum. Next base: position 3,460,517 of record BSUD01000006.1, read on the forward strand.
CTTCTGTGGATTCTATAATGTGAATGAGTCATTGCCTGTTAAATCAAATTACATGTGTACATTGAATCGTTACAAAAACATGTGACGATGGTGCAATACCAATGAGGCTCAAATTTATTTGCTAAATTGTTTTCAAGCTTCATAACCTGAAACAATCTCTTCAAACCAAGGGGCTAGTAACATATGGTAATGTCACAAGCTCACTCTAACTTCTCGTGATGTCACCTGGGATAAATGATATCATTTATGCTTTACTAGCATTTTCTCAAGCTAAGGATATGTCTGCAGTCTGCTGCAAAGCCACTTTTGTTTTGATAAATGTTCTTTAGAGTGATGAGAAGCAGCAGTTGTCCATCTTATTTGTGCAACGGAATTAAGAGATTTGATGACATGCCAGTGACCAAGTCCTTTATAAACAATGAGTAGCCTAAGTTACATCAATCTTTTGAATTTGAAACTGAGAAAATTGTTGACGGGGGAGGCACAGAACACTTGATCCTTCCCTTGCATCCAGCCTGATCATAACCTTTTCCCCTTATTTCACGATCTGTCATTTTGTGTTTATATTTTGAGGTGCTTTCATCATTTATGAGTGTTTACTTTTGTATTTCACACTTAAGAGTTTATTCATTCAATCCTTCAGGACAGATAATTCCTTCATCTTAAATCCTTGATAATTCTTAGATTTGAGCAATGTTTATTTTCTTGTGGTATGGAATTTTAGCTTGCAGTGTTCTCCTGCTGTAAGTCTTACTTGATGTTTTCAATTGGTAGGACCTTAATTCTGATTGGCAAAGAGCTGCTGCTGGTTTACTTGTTGCAATAGGATCGCATTTACCTGATCTGGTAAGTTCTTTTTCTTTGGTCTCTGTTGGTAATACCGCTATTGATATGCATGAACCTGCATCAGCAATTTAGACGAATGAAGTCCTAGTCTAATTTGTGGATGGTGGCAATTTGAGATGGACCCTACTGAGATTAGTATCCCAGTACCGTAAGTTGTGCTAACGGACGCATTGAGTGGGTTAAACTAAATTAAATAATGTAAACAATTTTCTAAATCTTAACTTTGAGATGAATGCAACTAGGTTCAGATCTCGTTGTACCTGTATCTTTATTTTCTTTCCCAACTCAAGACTAACATAGAAGTACTGAATTAGCTTGATTGGCAATTTGGCATGTTGGTGGTAGTTTTTTTTTTGTCAAATGCTTTTCTTCATCCGTGCCCAACTGCCCATGGCCACACTTGAACTGTGACTAAATGATACTCCTTGTATTCGAGACTTCCTTACATTGGATCTTATGGAGGGGACTTCATGGTTTGTCTTTAAAATGTCAAATGATTTGCAGTTTCTGCACAGATTCTTTTGGGCCTGCTTGTCTTCTCCTCTGAGATCTGGCATCCTTTATGTGTGGAAGCATACATGCTCTGAACAACGAGGCAATACATGCACAAAAATACATTCCATGCATGTCATAGTTTGGATTACTTGCATAGATCACTATTCACCATATATGTTAGTTTTGTGATTTTTCGGATTGTCTTGATACGACAGATGATGGAGGAACTATTTCTTCACATGTCTGCATCAAGCTCAGCCTTACCAGCTATGGTCCAAATACTTGCAAATTTTGCGTCTGCTGATCGTGAGTCAGTGTGTTTTAGTTCTGTTGATTGCTATTGTTTTTATTTAAAATATTTTATGCATTTCAAGCTGCAGTACTTATAACTAAGTGCTTATGTTTTGGTCTCAAGCATTGCAGTTCACCCCTCGACTTAAAGCTATACTTTTACGAGTATTGCCAATTATTGGTAATGTAAGAGATGTCCACAGACCAATATTTGCTAACGGTATGGATGATATAACCCTTATCAAGGAAGACATTCTGTTTGAATAAGTGGACTACCGTTTGGTGATCCCCATCATTGTTTTTGATGATCTACTCATTCTTTCCGTGTTGGATGTCTTGCTCGATTCCAGCTTTCAAGTGTTGGTGCCAGGCAATTTGGCAATACTATACAGAGTTCCCAACACATTCTGGGCTAGATGGAGATGTCAAGTGAGGTTATTTAATTGCAAATAGAGGTTCTATTACATTTTATAACAATTTTGTCTGAAAAGTTCTCCTTGGTGCAGGTCATTTTTGAATTCTGCTTTTGAACTTTTCTTGAGAGTTTGGGCAGCTTCAAGGGATTTGAAGGTTTGTTATTGTATCTTGCTTATCTTGACCAATGGCTTGTGTGCAACACTTGTCCTTAAATCTATGTATGTTTGGTTGCGCTTAGCCACACAGATGGTCAAAAGAGACCACGAGATTCTTTTGACTAGAATGAATATACTTACTGAAAGTTGCATCATTAACATGTGCCCATGGGCACACAAGAAAAATCTGTTATAATATTATATGCATGATAATAATTTCCTACTGTGCACTGCCAATAATCATGCAGGTTAGCTTATTGAAAGAATTAAATTTCTACAGAGTCACTTCGCTCAGTTTCAAAATAATGCTTGGATCTGCTTTTTTTTTTTTTTTTTTTTATTTTGGCTTGTTACAATTTGTGTCTATGGCTCCCATATAAGGTGGATGGATTAGTAACTGTAGCCAACATCCTCTAACAATCATACACTTATGAGTTTTATATTTAGCACCTCTCATGAATCCTTCTGGACATTTATTTATCTCTAGTAATCTGGAATGCCAAAAATCATTGCAGTTACTCAAGAAGACAGTCAAACATTGTTCTCTTGTTCAATTATTTCGGTGTGGTTCGAGTCAGTCATTCAGCCTTTTAGCTGGCCCAAAAGTTTTATGCCATTTGTATTGACCTTTTTCCTGTGTCACTATTTGAATGACACTTGTTTGTTGGAACAGCTTATTGCCTGGATTTTGTTTCATTTTTACATCAAGAATTGTGTCTTATAGGTGAGAATATCGACTGTGGAAGCACTGGCCCAAATGGTTGGCCTAATAACCCGTGCACAACTAAAGGCAGCTTTACCTAGACTCGTCCCAACTATATTGGAATTGTAAGATCCATCTTTCTTGCATGTCTATAAGGTGGCTTTTTACTCAATTTGGCCCCACATATATAATTTTGGCATTTTCCGAGCTGTGCCTCTCCCAGGGAATGAACAATAGGGGAGGAATCCCCTTTTATGGAGAAGGATGAGAAACTTATAAATATCTGGCCCACTTTGTACAAGTAGTATCTATGAAAATCTAGCCCACTTTTATGGAGAAGGATGAGAAATACAAATGAATTGACTGAAAAAAGAACTCTGGATAGTATTGATGCAAGCTTTACCTAGACCCGTCCCAACTATATTGGAATTGTAAGATCCATCTTTCTTGCACGTTTCTATTTAAGGTGGATTTTTACTCAATTTGGCCCCACATAATTTTGGGATTTTCCGAGCAGTGCCTCTCCCTAGGAAAGTGGGAATGAACAATAGGGGGAGGAATTCCCCTTCATGGAGAAGGGTGAGAAATACAAAATGAATTGACTGAAAACAGAACTCTGGACAGTATTGGTGCAAGCTTTGAGCCTTAATATTGTTTAACAACAGAGTCATGTTGTGGCATCCACTTCATTACCTCACTTGAAAAAGTGAGAAATAGTTTTTATTTGATACGATGCCTACACTTGTTGTACTGGTTTGATATCATGACATATAAGATGTAGCACGGTGAAATTAGTTCTAATGGAAAGAAATAACAGCTCTCTGGTTGAGTTGGCCAAGAACTGAAACTGAATTTGCTCCGCCACTTCTGATCTTGCTCCCTGGTTCTTCACATAGAAATAACCTTGATAATCTTCATTCATTAGTGCTATATTACGCCCACATCTACAGAAGGACCTTCCCCACGACATGTATTGGGAATTTATGATGGACATTAGAGATGGCCTCTTTGAGGTTTTGGTCGTGGCCTAATATTTTCAGATGCTAAGAAAGGCTATGTACTATAACTTTGCACATTGTTGGTGTTTTCCTTTATGTCAGGTACAAGAAAGATCAGAATATTGCCTTTGTTGCTACATGTAGTCTCCACAGTCTCCTTAATGGATCATTGATGTCGGAAAGTGGTCCTCCTTTGCTTGAATTTGAGGTATTTTAGTAGATTTTTAGCCATGTTTTAGTGTTGCTAATGGCAATTAATAATATAATTTTTATACTCTGGATCTATAATGTGAGAAGTGTTGTTTTGTCCCCATTCTTTGTTGAAATTTTTCTGAACATAAGAAGGTAACTTGATATTGCATGGTGGATGAAATTGCAATTGATATGCTTCGATCATGTATGACAGGAGCTAACTGTTATCCTCTCAACACTTCTTCCAGTGGTTTACATCAATAATGACAGCAAAGAGCAGCCAAATTTTTCAGTAGGGTTGAAGGTCTGATTTGATAAATGTCAAAGCTCATCTATCTCAATGATTGAGGTGGCATTATGAAATTGCATCATGCATCTGTCTTTCTTGCTTTTGCACGCATCTATTTCCTCATTGATCGCAGTTCTTACTTTTTTCTTGAAGATTGAGGCACATGCATTTAGCCTGGTGGATTTATATGTGTTATCTTAGCTACTTTTTGTGATATCTCGGTTTTTCTGTGAATACTCTTCTCCCCGCCCCCCTGTCATTTGCCCCTTTATTTTTCCAAATATATTAAACTACTTCATGGTGGCAGACTTACAATGAAGTTCAGCGATGTTTTTTGACAGTTGGAATGGTATATCCTGAAGATCTATTTGTATTTCTTCTAAATGTAAGCAGCTTTAAACTTACATCCCTTTTTCTTTTTCAGACAAGTACAGAAACAGAACAAATATGATACATACTTACATGCATAAGATTTTCCTGTTGTTTCTGCTTTCTTTTGTTATAGATATCATTCATCTTGTTTCCATAGTGATAGTTCTATACTCTTCTTTACATTATTGTTTGCTCTTCTTCCCTTGATTTCATATGCATCTCCCTTGGCAGAAATGCAGGTTGAAGGAAGAACCTTTAACTTTTGGTGCCCTTTGTGTGCTAAAGCATCTTTTACCCAGGTTGCTTATGTTTTTCCTTAATTGCAAAGGACCTTTTTGAAGGTCTCTCTCTCTCTTTTTTTATTTTTTAATATCAAAATGTTAGAAATTGCACTTTGCAATTAAACCTTTCCCTTTCCTTTTCAATAAGATCTACTTTTTCGAAGTCACTTCTTCAGCTGATTCTCTCTCTCCAATATTAAGATTAGCTGAAGCTTGGCACAGTAAAAGAGCTTTACTAGTTGATACAGCAAAGCTTTTGTTGGATGAGCAAAATTTAGGGATTCGCAAGGCTCTATCTGAGGTTTTTTTTTTCATTTGAGGCTACCCTTCTGTTGTTTCTGGAAGAATCTTCTTCTTGTAATCATTACAAACTATATTGCCAGTTGATTGTGGTGATGGCTTCACATTGTTACCTGGTTGGTGCTTCCGGAGAGTTGTTTGTTGAATACCTGGTACGCCACTGTGCTTTGTCTGACGAGGAGAAGTCTCAACTAGAGAGCTCAAAGGACTCTTCTCGATTGGTGAGCAATTACTACTGTTCCCTCATCAGAGATTTGAGCCTTACATCCGGCTTTAGAATTTTGTGTTGTTGAAGTCCCAGTAAACTTTTGAGCTCTTCTGTTTCCTGTTTATTATTATCCGAGCAAACTGGCAGGAGTATGAACACTTGTGATACATTGAAATTTCTGTTTAACGATTAAATTTGATTGAGGGTCCGTGTTATGAGTTTGACTAGATTATTCGATGTATGCGTGGTCGGGGCTTCATTTTTTCTCTGATTTACATGGATGTGTATTGATGCGGGCTTTTTTTTTCACCCATGGTCCTCCTCCAGGTGAAGATTGGCACAGTTACTCTGGAAGAACTGAGATCAATATGCCAAAAGGGTCTACTTTTAGTGACCATCACTATCCCTGAGATGGAGGTAGACAAGTGACTTGAATAATATACTTTTGACATAAATTAGGAAAGTAGTCATGTTACTTCTAGTCTGCAATTAGCTAACATAACTGCTGCGTTGCCAGTATATTCTGTGGCCTTTCTTGCTAAAGATGATTCTCCCTAGGGCTTACACAGGTGCAATTGCAACGGTATACCTGTCTTCTGGTTCCCCTGCCTCTATTGGTTTCTTTCTTCCTCCTCTTTTTATTTGGTTTTCTTATTGCATTATATAATCAATGCTTGTATTCTAGGTTTGCCGATGCATTGCAGAGTTGTGTAGACGTGGGTCTTCTAGCACTAGCATGATGCTTAGTGAGTGTAAAGCTCGAGGGGATATACCAAGCCCAGAGGTAATATTGCAATTTACAGAATCTTTTTAACTTCCGTATGCATGCTTAAACTCCAGAGATTGCTTTGGATTCAGATTCTTGCAATGTAATTTTTAGGATGTTTACAATATCAGGAACTTTTTGCTCGGTTGGTGGTGTTCTTGCACAATCCCCTTGCAGGGGACCAGCGAGCGACACAAATTTTGTCGGTATGTATATATGCTTCATCCAATTAAAGTAGTCGGAAAGCCTCTCTTTTTCCCAATTGAATAAAACATTAACTTACTGATGTATCAATGAGGATGTATGAATTCCGGAGGACAATGTCCTTGAAGAAGTAAACCAAGAAAATATAAACATCCACATAACGTCTTAAGACGCCCCATTGAAAACGTTAATGAAGGTCAGTCCTTTCAATTAAACTTCTGTGTGGAATTGTGGATCCGGAATGAGAGTAAGCCAGCTGGGCTATATAAGATATAAAGTTTGTCATAAAGCATACTTTCGTTTGAGCACATCTGTTATTTCTTGCCTCCCAAATTATTGAAAAGATATCTGATTGACAGTGAAATGGTTGATATGGATGCATTGCAACTTGTTAGCAAAATAATCAGATTATTTCTCAATGTTTTTATGTTGGCAGGTTCTGTATTACTTGGCGCCAATGTTTCCGAGAAATGTGAGCCTATTTTGGCAAGATGAGGTATATGGTTAAAACTAGTTTTGAAGAAAGGAAAAGTTGAGTGAGAAGAATACCTCACAGAAAATATGGATTTGGTTTTGTTTGGCTGACTTGGCCAAGAAGCATTATTCATGAACCTAACTTGTCTCCTTATTTTGGAAGCTGTAGATTCCAAAAATGAAGGCTTATGTTGGTGATACAGATGACTTGAAGCAAGATACTTCTTGTCAAGATACCTGGGATGACATGATCATTAATGTAAGTGGCAGATGCAACCACTTCGTTGTGAATACCTCTCTCTTCTAAATGTTTGCTTAGCTACATGTTAAACAGAAAAAAGTTATTACAGTATTAAACCAGTTTTGCACTGTTCCCAAAGCAGGAACGAGCATGATTGTACTCTTGTCGTTTGTTCATTAAATATTTACTCTTATGTACGTCAAGGCTAAAGTTGTCCATATCTAAGAAGAAACATTCTTGAGCATTTGTTATTAGTTTTTTTTTTCTTTTTAAGATTTGAAACTGGATAGTGCATAATACATTTTATCTACTCAAATGTCCCGACCTAGACAGGATAAGATGAGACGCCATTGTGTTAAGTTGTTTTCTTTAATTTTCTATGTAGTCATATACATGATATATTTATTCTGCTTTTTGAAAGGATAACAAGATTCATACATTACTCTGATGATAGCTCCTGCCACATCTGTGTTCTGATGATTGCTAATATTCTAATAGATGAAAGAAAGCCTCATCTCAGATTTTTATTGGAAAAATAAGGCTATTAACTTCAAAGAGGTCTTTGGGAAGCTGTAATATCTAAATGCCTATACAATGTTTACAATGTGTCCATTACATTTAATTTTGCCCTCAAAAGAATTTCTGGATGGCTAATTAAGGGCGAAGTAAATTTTAAGAAATTATCTTTAGGATGGAATGGAGGATAACTAAACCTTTTTTGGATTTAGCAAATTAATCCTCTAGTTGCAAAGCATATGATTCATTCTCAGTTCCTATTGGTTTTATGTTGCTGTTTGCAAATTCTCCCTCTTTTTGGCAGTTTCTTGCCGAATCTTTGGATGTAGTTCAAGATGCTCAGTGGGTGATCTCTCTGGGAAATGCTTTTTCCAGACAATATGATCTCTATATTCCTGATGATGAGCATTCTGCACTACTACACAGGTACACTATGCCTCAAGTTCAGCTCTATGTTACACCCCTTTAAATGGACAAATATATGCTTAAACTAATGAAACCTTCTGAAAGTGGAAATTGCACCATTTTCGTTAGTTGTATTTCAATTTGTCTACATACATGCTCTTAATGGTTGCAAAAACTAGTTTTATTAGACGCTCTTTTTTCATCAAAATTTAGTAAACAACCCAGTTTATCTGTCCTCCAAGTACCGACTTAGAAAATTGAAGTAAAAACCATCTCTCATACCACGAGTCTAGTCTATTAAGCAACTAGCGCTGCACAATTAATTTGTATTGTAGCCTTTTGATAGGATTATATTATGGCTTAGAGGCATCCTATTACCATATTGTCCGAGGCTAAATTGTTCTCGTGCTTTCTTCTTCATAGATTAAAAACCTACGATGCAAGTGTTCAGGGTTTGATTTCATAGAGACTAATGTAATATCAATAGTGACTTTGAACTGGTAATCTAGGGTGTGTTTGGCTGGGGATTAAAGGAGGTTAATTTAGATTAAAATTTAGGAGGTTAATTTATGTAAGTGTTTGGATGAAGATGAAGATTATGAAGAAGATTATATCAGGGGTTAATTGAGATTAAAAATGGCCAAAAAATAACCTCATATTACCAAGGTTAAAGGAGATTAATTTCCAACCATCAATTATGATTCACTTAAATTTACAAATCTGTATCAATTAAACCCATTAAAAAATCTTCAACCAAACAACTTGACATAGATTATTTTACAGCAAATAATCCATTATAAATCCCAGATAAAATTTAACCCCTTTTAAATTCCATCTAGATTAATCTTCAAAATAACCTCCATCTCCTACCAAACACACCCCTAAACTGGAAAAAGTATGATTTTGTTGAGTAATAGTGACAAATTAATGATGCAGGGAAGCGATCACCACAAAATCAATGCAAATCAACAAAAGCTGTATATGAGGGTAAATAATCAAGTAATTAGTATGACCTTATGTTAGATGATGATAGTCGTGCCTATGTTGTCGCGTAGAACTTATAAAGTCAGACCCTTTTGGGTCTTATAATCTAGAGTACAATAAATATTTACTGTTGTGTTTGACACTTTGACCTAGTTCAGTTTATTTCTGGAGTTCTATGTCAATTTTTTATTTATTACGAAAGTGACTAAATTTTTGTCGCACAAAGAACTCTCAAGTTCAAGGCTTCAGTATCGGGTAGATTAATCATGTTTTCACCAATTAGGTTAACTACACTAGTGTTAAAACCAGTAGGGTTTTTTAGAAACTAATGCGACACCGATGATCCTCGAAATTATGACAAAGGGAGGAAAGGGGATTCGGCTTGAAACCGCACGAGCAAAGCTTTGGTTGTGCACCTCAACTGCACGAGACGAACTGTCAATGGGTACTTAATGCCAGGTCATGCACTATTAGCGCATGAGAGAAGCTTTGGTTCATTTTTGTTCATGAGTCGTGTTGTGTATCTCAGATATGATAAATTTTGATCCTTTTCTAGTGAGATGTTGCTAGACTTTGGCGTAAATGCCGCCTCAGCAACCTCAGAGTTTTGTATCCTCTGAGTGACGATTCGCAAAAAAAAAAACATCACACTGAAGACAACTTAATAGTAGTCTGACGCGAGCACCATCTGGGATGGTGCTCCGGCATGACAACTAGTGTAGACACTGAAACAGATTATAACTGAAAATGGGGTGCACCCACAAAATGCATGAAATAACCTAAGTTTTGACACAAATGTATAACATCCACTAAATGTGTGTCATCACTTCTTCAAGTAAGTAAGGAGGAGTATGTTTGAAACTAGCATGCTAATTTTTTGTCAATAAAATGTAAACCATTTATCCAGTTGTCTTCCATATGAAGGCAATCGAACTGATATGTTTTAAATATTTTCAACTCTATAACTCTTCTATTCCATAAAAACAAATATGTATTTCCACACCTCTTTTTTTCCGACTGTGTACCCAATACATGCTTACATTGATGAGGAGCATTCTGTGCCTATATGTGAATTTGTAGTACAAAATTGACCTTCTTCAAGATTTTTCTCATTTGGGGGTGAGGATATTATCCAAAGCTTAAATTCTTCTTATCTGTCTGTGTTAGACAGTGTTACTACTCTTTGGAAGTACAATTTTACTAATATAGAATTATTCCTATTTTCCTATCTTTGCAGGTGTTTGGGAGTGCTTTTGCAAAAAGTTGATGACAGGAATTATGTTCGCGATAGGATTAATTTGATGTATAATCAGGCTAACATTGCAATTCCAGCAAATAGGCTTGGCTTAGCAAAGGCCATAGGTTTGGTATGTGATCAATATAGTGATAAATGGCTGCAGCTGATCAATGTGATATAACTGTTTACCTCTTTATCTTCTATTGCTCTCCAGGTTTCAGCATCTCATCTGGATACTGTATTGGAAAAGTTGAAAGATATTCTTGATAATGTTGGGCAAACTTTATTGCAAAGGTGCATGCTCAATTGTTTTTGACATTTATTATGCTATAAGCATGTCTTTTTTCTCCAGCAGAGGTCCTCAATCTTATCGGCCATTTATCTGCTTAATACTCTGAATTCCCACGAGTTAGATTTTACACCTCCGCCGATAAACGATAAATTTTATATGTCTCCTGCGGATGCTTGTTCCTGCTCATTGATACTTGGTGTCTTCTTTGAATCTTGTGTTTCAACCCCATGCGATATTATAAAACGGATAATATTTTCTAGGTTGTGAGAATTTTATGGATGGTGAGGGCTGATTTTGCATGCCTTTCTTCTGGAGGCTGTTTATTTCCTGATCCAACTATTTCTTCAAAAGAACTACCTCCTGTTCAATTATGTAGAAAACATAGCTCATTTAGCACCCTAATTTGGCCAAAAGAAATGAAATGAAGTACTATAAGCATTATAGAACAATGGGGTATGATCAAACTAGAGTTGGAGAAAAATATGAAAGCTACACAAACTTTCCATATTTGAAGCATGTGCAATGCAGCTGTTTGTTGGACAATATTTTTTTCCTGGATATGTTATTGGAAAATTCCTTTTTTAAAACCGTGATGCTGTATTTGTTTGGTGTTTTCTCTTACTTTGTTATAATATCACATGGTTTGCAGTGCTTACTTCTCCTTGGCTTGCAAGTAGGGGCTGAGCATCTGTCTAAATTATGTCTGTTGAACCGAAACCAAAAATTGGGAAAAGAGGCCGGAAAGCTAACCAAAGTGGGTCGGTTTCGGTTCAATTTAGACCGAACCCATTTGGTTCGGCTTGCCTGAACCGACCGAATGATACTCGATACACATCATAGCCATCGTCGAGTTAAAACGGAATCAACAGAAACCAAAAGTTGGAAAAGTAGGACCGAAAACTGAACCGAAATGGGTCGGTTCAGTTTGGACCGAAAGCATCCTGTTTGGTTCTCCTGAACCGACTTAATATTGCTCACCCCTATTTGCAAGTGCCCTTCGGTGATTAGAAGTCTCTAATTTTGGGTTCTTTTTAACAAACAGTACCCCAGTTTTCATGTAGATTGTTATTTGAATTTCCTTTCTCTCTAAACAAGTCTGCATACCAATAATCAACTAACAGTAATCCACTTTTCTTGTAGATTCCTCTTCTTTTTCACTGACAAGGCTAAAATGGAGGATTCTGACGATATACATGCTGCTTTAGCATTAATGTATGGATATGCTGCAAAATATGCACCATCAACAGTTATTGAAGCTAGAATAAATGCTCTTGTGGTATGATGTTGGTTGTACTGCAGAAACCTTTTAGCATTAATGATGGCTTTAATGTCGTGTGATATGAAGTTGCTTTAGCATTAATTCACGGTGTTCCTTTCCATTCTACATTTGAATAAATTATACATTAGCTTCCAACTATAAAATTAGATTGTGTTTGTGTTTGCATTTCTTCTGTGGTAGTAGCACTTTAGGTGTAGCTTTATTGGAGTCTAAAAGCCAGCATGTGAATGCCTTCTTAGATGGCTGAATGTTTTGATAAGTATGAGATCTTTGACCTCCAGAGTAATTTAAAAGGTCAAGAAAAGGTTAAAATAAAAATACATATATAAGCATTTTAGGAAAATAAACAATGTATTGCCTCATTGCCCTGAATTCTCCCATCAGTTTCTTGTATATCAGAGTTTTCATGTATTACTTCTACGCCTTACAGGGAACAAACATGCTGTCGCGTCTGCTACATGTACGCCATCCTACTGCAAAGCAGGCTGTTATAACTGCTATTGATTTACTAGGTATGTCTGTAAGCTGGCAATCATCTCACATATTTTAATATTAGCCAGAGCATTTTATACATCTCTTGATGACTTGAAATAATTTAGCTTATATTTCAGTCAGCAATCCTGACAATGCACTTCATATCACTCTCCTTTGAAGTGTTGAAAAGTTTTTGGAGTTAAGGGTTTCATTAAATAAGTTTTTAGTTGAAACCCTTCCCACAAAAAATGATTTGTGAAGTCTTCTTTATCGTATCTAATAATAGTATTGCATCATTTGTACAATGTAGTGAAATAATGGATGAACGTGAAAAAGTAACGCTTTAACATTTAGATTTTGATAAAATTTAAGTGTCTTTTATGTTTTCAAGATCATTAATTAAAAAGATTTATGAAAATAGTTTTTTGATAAAAATTTATTAAATTTTTCATAATCCTTGTTAACCCATTGGTTCAAAATGGTGTTAAGTATTTTTCAAGTGGTAAAAATTGAGAAAAACTATATAAGTTTGTAACCAAATGAGCTCAATACTTGCTTTAACGTTTTCAAATTGAATACGAAGAGAGAGAAGGTTTTATGTTATTTGATTGGTGAATTAGATGCCATGTGTCAATCAATATTGGTCTTCATTTTTTTGTTTTTAAAGAGTTTTAGTTTGCAATTAATTGATTATTGTGATTAATATAAATATATTTTGACAAATTTTTTTATTTTTAATTTTCAATATTTATTTTTCTCTATCCATAGAGTCTATTATTGGATGTGTTTAAAATGTTTTTTTTTATATTAAAAACAAGTACTTAATTAATTATAAGATGATATTGATATTTATCATATAAATTATTAATTTAATGCACAAAACTAAAACATTAAAGTCATTATACATGAAAGTTAATATTAGTTATATTTAAAATATATAATTATTTTAATTAAAAATAATTTGTATCAGTAATGTATTAATTTAATGATGATATTTGATATTTATTATAAATCTAATAATTTTGACACATGAAATTAATATATTACACATAAAATCAATGTATTGGTGTGTTTGCATTTTCCTGTTTTGCATCTAAATTTTATAGTAATATTTTAATGTCTTTGTATGTTTTTAATTTTTAATAAAGTGTTTATCAAAAATCCTATTTTGTTAACTGATCATACATTTATTATATAATTTTTGAAATAAATTTAATTATAATCAAAATTAATCGTATCAAAATTTTAAAAGTATATAAATATGTTTGTGTAAATAAATATAAAGTTAAGAAATGAGTGTTAAGAAACCATCAATGTGGAGAAAAATTAGATATAGTTTTATATGGTGATGTGGTGGAAAGAGAGTGTTAAGAAATGGTCTTACTGCATGGTCAAAGTACATGCATTTCAGTTGATAATTACTATAAGTTAAATTAAGTGTTATGCCAGTGGGGCAAGAACAAACGATGATGGTTTGATAGCTACTTCGATGGCTGCATGTGGTGTTGATAGTGCATGCTGTTGCAGGAAGGGCTGTCATCAATGCTGCAGAGAGTGGTGCATCTTTCCCTCTCAAAAAGAGAGATATGCTTCTTGACTACATTTTGACTTTGATGGGTCGTGATGACGACGATGATGACTTCGCTGACTCCAGTCTTGAACTCCTGCGCACACAGGTTGTGATATCATACTGAATGCTTAACTTTAGTAGATTTTAATATGCTGTGACTTAACATATAATTTTAATTTCTACAGGCACTTGCTTTGAGTGCCTGCACTACTTTGGTTTCAGTGGAGCCAAAATTAACTATGGAAACCAGAAATCTTGTCCTAAAGGTGGGTACATTTAATTATTTGTTAGTTTGAGTGCCTGCACTATCGTTATTGATACTTTGAAATTGGCAGGCCACTTTGGGCTTTTTTGCTGTCCCAAATGAACCATCTGAGGTTGTCAGCCCCCTCATAGATAATCTCACTGCTCTTCTGTGTAGAATTCTTCTCACAAGGTATGTTTGTTCTTCTAGAGATCCTACTTTGTTTTCCTCGCATGTGCACTATACGCATGTCTTGATTGAAAAATGAAATACACTTGGATTAGAAGTTTTCCTGCCTGGCTTTTGGCTTACAATTTCGAAACAGTACCAGCTACTGAATTTATGGTTGAGATACACTTGTATTAGTACTTGCGTTGTCATGATTTCATAAAACACAAGAATTCAATGCTTCAAACTATATATACCTACACAGTCACATATCAAGAGTATATATATTAAAAAAATAATCAGCTCAAAGCATCTGGAATTCAATACTTGACCATCAGATTTGTTTATTATGTAGTGGTGATGATGGAAAAAGCCGCTCAGAACAGTTATTGCATATCTTGAGACAAGTTGATCAATATGTTTGTTCACCCGTGGAATATCAAAGGGCTAGAGGCTGTCTAGCAGTCTATGAGATGCTTGTCAAATTCCAGATGCTTTGTGCTAGTGGACATTGTGCATTTGGCTGCCATGGAAGTTGTCCTCACACCAAGCAAGTTGATCGTAGCCTGCACGGAAACTTTTCAAACCTGCCTAGTATTGATGTTTCCTTGAGCCCATTCTCTGCTTTGTAGTTAACCAAGAAATATACCATACCTTATGACCTTACGTCAATTCTTGTGTTATATAGCAGCTGCATTTATGTTGCCTAGTCGGAATGCCTTGGCTCTCGGTGAGAGAGTCATCTTTTATCTTCCACGTTGTGCAGACACCAGTTCTGAAGTCAGAAAACTTTCTGCACAGGTTGTGACCATCAGATAATTTACTTATATATATATACACGCCATATGTTGTGTTTTCTATACCTTTCATTTCATATTTCGTTACTATGAAGTTGTGTTTTCTTATTGTTCCCGTTACAGATTCTTGATCTGTTCTTCAGCATCTCTCTTTCTCTTCCAAGGCCTGGGAATTCAGGATCAGCTTCTGATGTGGAATTGTCTTATAGAGCATTGTCATCTCTTGAGGATGTTATAGCTATCTTAAGAAGAGTGAGTTGGTCTGTTCACTTGATATTTCCTGTCATGCTGTTAAGGTTAAAATAGTTTCTAATTTTTTACCTTTCACTTTCGAATTACAGGATGCTTCAATTGATCCATCTGAGGTCTTTAATAGGATCGTTTCTTGTGTTTGTGCATTATTGACCAGGGATGAGGCAAGTATCCCATTACCCTGCTTCTGACTGCTCCTAATTTCTTATTTACAACTTGGTATTTATTTTCTCCTCTTCTGGGTTCCTGGTTGCTTAATATTAGTTTATAATGCTTGAAACACAGAGAAGAAACAATGTGTTGTAGCGTGGTCAATTCATGTAGTTTATTTGGGACTTTCCTGGTAAGGGTATCACTCTATTATTTTCTTCTTATAGTGTTTTCTCTTCTACTTGAGGATGCAGGCGAATTGGTCATGGAGAACGGGTAGGGGGTAATAATACTTGCAACAGTTGCATTTAATAATTTATAGGGAATAATGATATGATTTCCTTCCGTCTGAAACCTTGGCACTGGTCTAAGATACGACCTTCTCGTGGGGATCCAGATCCAAAGCAGGAAAGTCCTGCTGCTTTTTAAGGATTTGGGGACTACAAACTGACCGTCCCCTTTTGGTTCTCCTCTCGTAGGACTTGCTATTTTGTTTTGTTATTATTTTGGACCCCATTTGAAAAAACTCCAATAAAACAACTACAAAATGGAGTTTTCGACTTCTAAAAAGTTTCAAACATTTGGCAGATTGAAAAGAAAATAAACTAGACACATCTTGCCAGGTTAATTTGTCCTTTTATTTTGTTCTAGTTTGAGCTTTATTTATTTGAAGCATCCAAAGATACTTGTTTTTTCTTGCAGCCCTTTCTTTTCACATCATAGGCTACAAATGCATTGCCAAGTTTGCTTTTCTCCCCTTAACTTAGTAATGGCTTGTGCCTAAAATGAGATGTAACATTTCATGTTGGTTTCTATGTTTTATTATTGGGTGAGATCTTGTTATTTGTGTATTAATTAACCAAACATCTTTACAAGGATGAAACGATGTTGCCTCATATTTTGTTCACCTTCTAAGCCTGAAGGCTAGTAATGTCAAGAAACCAGATTTCTCCGACAATCACAATAGTAACTGTGTTGAACCTGCTGCTTACTCTGTTGCCCTTTCAGCTTGTTGCTGCACTAAGTGGTTGCACATCATCTGTATGTGATAAGATCAAGCAATCAGCAGAAGGAGCTATTCAAGCAGTCACTGAGTTTGTGATGAAGAGGGGCAATGAGCTGAATGAGTCTGATGTTTCAAGGTAGATTTCATGGTCATTTCTATTTTTTGGTATTCACCGTTTTCTGCTACTGAACAGGATAACCTGTTCCTAATTTATTTTTTGCGATAGCTGTTTTCCAATAGCTTACTTGGAATAATACGTATCCTTCCCTACAGGACTACCCAGTCATTGCTCTCATCGGTAGCTCATGTGACAGAGAAGTACTTGCGGCAGGAAACACTAAACGCTGTATCTTTTTCTATTTAATCTCTTTCCCTTTTCTTCCTTGAAGTGAAAATTGAATTTATGACCTCGATCCAAGGACGAGTTCTGCAGTAGGGTACTCAAGTCCAGATTACCCTCTGTACCAAAACCTTTCCATTTTCTTCCTTGAGGTGAAAATTGAATTTATGACCTCAATCCAAGGACGAATTCTACAGCAGGGTACTCAAGTTCAGATTACCCTCTGTACCAAAATCTTTCCCCATACACGTTTTACCTATTGTTGATCTAAGCTAATTGTTTGCTTAGAATTTCATGAATGCCCTTGACATTTCCAAAGATATGTGCTCTAGCAGAAAACACAACCTCAAAAACTGTGTTCAATGAAGTGTTGGCTACGGCAGGAAGGGATATTGTCACGAAGGACATATCTAGATTGCGTGGCGGTTGGCCAATGCAAGATGCATTTTATGTAAGTCATGATTAGTTCTGATATCAAAGGGTTTTCTTTGGTGATAATGACTGATTCTCTTTATCTACTTAGCTGAGTGGAAGCAAGTCCTTTCTGTTTATCAGGAACTTCATATGAGCAAAAGTTAAGGGAGTACTTGACTATCTGTTTAGAAATAGTTGCTCAGCTAAGGAATTTTTACTATTATTCAAGAATCAAGAGCTCACTTCTATGACTGTGTAGCAAGAATCTCGCAAAACGCAGAATTTGTGCTAAAGAATCTCCAACACTGGAAATTTGAGGAATCCTTAGTGTTGTATTCAATTCATTATTCAAATCTAATCAACTACAACCGGCAGCTCCCCATTCTATAAAAGGAAAACAAAGTAACAAAATTAAATCAGAAACTAAACAAGTAGTGATAAAATGGGGGAGTTGAAGAAAGTAACTGAGAAAGGGTAATACGAGACATAACAAATCTGTCATAATTTGTAGTTGGGTTCATATCAGAATACCTTGCGGATAGTGTAATATTTTCTAGTCTTTTGGGGAGTAACTGTTACCAAATTGGATAATACTTATTTATTTTTGAGAGAGAATGATGAAGAAGTGAAGTTCTATTGTTAGGCAAAAGCCTCTATTTAAAATTACAGAAAAGAAGTTCACCAACTCTACCTAGGAACTCACATAATAAACGTTCTAGGGAATAAACTAACAGCAACTAATAATAATAACATGCCTATTAAACTATTCTAGGTACTATCTAACAACTGTTTTAGCATCAGTATTATCCAACACCCCCTTGCAAGCTTGGCTGTACAGATTGTCCATGCCAAGCTTGGATGTGAGCCACTCAAATCTGCCAGGATGAAGTCCCTTAGTTAGGAGGTCAGCCAACTGATATTCTGAGGGAACATGAGAGATTTGAACAATGCCTGCATCAATTTTTTCTTTCATGAAGTATCTGTCTATCTCAACATGTTTCGTCTTGTCATGTTGAACGGGATCATGAGCTATATTGATAGCAGATTTGTTGTCGCAGAACAACTTCATTGGATCTTCCCATTGGATTCTCAAATCATTTAAAATGATTCTCATCCACAATAACTCACAAATTCCATGAGCAGCAGCACGAAACTCAGCCTCTGCACTTGACCTTGCAACAACTCCTTGCTTTTTACTTCGCCAAGTAACCAGATTTCCACCAAGATAAACACAATAACCCGTTGTAGAACGCCTGGTTACAATGTCACCAGCATAGTCAGCATCCGAGTAAGCTTCAAGTTGGAGTTTGTTGCTCTTGGTGAATAAGATGCCCTTTCCTGAAGTGCCTTTAAGATATCTCAAAATCCTATAGGCAGCCTGAAGATGTGGAACTCTAGGATCTTGCATAAACTGACTAATAACACTCACTGAAAAGGCAATATCCGGTCTAGTGTGAGCAAGATAAATCAACTTCCCACAAAGCTTCTGGTATAGTTGTCTGTCAACTGTTGGTTCGTTTTCAGCCTTACCAATTTTCTTGTTGTAGTCAATGGGAGTAGATACTGGTTTGCAATCTTCCATTCCCGCTTCCTGCAGCACATCCTTGGTATACTTCTGTTGGGAGATAAATATACCCATTTTGGATCGAGCTACTTCAATTCCCAAGAAGTATTTCAACTGACCAAGCTCCTTCACCTCAAATTCTCGAGTCAATATGGTCTTCAAACGAGTTTGCTCAGTAGGATCATTTCCAGTCATAATAATATCATCCACATAAACAAGGAGGATACTAACCCCCTTGGAGTCTGAGTGTTTTACAAACAAAGTATGGTCACCCTGACTCTGAATATACCCGGCAGATCTCATCACCCCACGAAAGCGGCCAAACCATGCACGAGGAGATTGTTTCAATCCGTATAAGGCCTTGCGCAGCTTGCAAACATGTGAAGGGGAGGTGGATGAAAACCCCGGAGGCAAGCTCATATAAATATCCTCATTAAGATACCCGTTGAGGAACGCATTCTTGACGTCAAACTGAAATAATTTCCAGTCCAGATGCGCAGCAATGGACATAAGCAAACGAACTGTAGACATCTTGGCAACCGGGGCAAATGTTTCTTGATAATCCAAACCGTAAGTTTGAGTAAAGCCCCGAGCAACAAGGCGAGCTTTGTACCTTGCTAGGGAACCATCAGCATTATACTTTGCAGCAAATACCCATTTACAACTGACAATGTTGTGAGCAGTTGGTCGCTCCACAAGATCCCATGTGTGATTAGCTTCAAGAGCCATCATTTCCTCACTCATAGCTTGTCGCCACTCGGGTGATTCAAAGGCTTCCCGTGCACTCTTAGGGATTTTTATCTGATCAAGATTAGTGAGAAACTGCTTGTGTTGATCAGAAAATCTATCCAATGAAGCATAATTAGATAGAGGATAAAGGGGCCTGTTTGTACAAGCCCTTGAACCTTTTCTTAAAGCAATCGGCATGTCAGGTGATGGTGCAATCTGCGAAGGTTGTGCAGCAACAGTCACAGGACCCGGATCAGCGACGGAATGGTGAGGAGAAGGGGGCACCCTTCTGAAGTATGTTTTGCCGAACTTGGGAGAGGTTATTTGCTGATTTTGTGAAGGTTGTGGGGTGGGCTGAGCATCAAGATGCTCTTCTGTTGGAGAGGACAACGGCTGGTCCAATTGGAGTGATGGTTCATTTGGAGTCGATGTGGGCGTATCGGAGAGGATGATTGTGCCACTAGGAAATGGGGGCAGCTCAGTTATGATAGGGTCCAAAGTTGAGCCCATATGGTTATCCATGCTTGCTGGAATGAAACTTGCAGATTCAAGGAAGGTGGAATCCTGGAGTGGAATAGATGGGGAGGTGTAGTATGGTCTGTTTTCATCAAAAGTAAGATCAGCAGTTACATAAGTTTGTTTGGAAAGAGGACAATAGCACTTATAGCCCTTCTTGGTGTGGGAATAGCCTATAAAGATACATTTTTTAGCTCTTGGATCAAGTTTACCCCGACATGGAGTATGAATATGAACATAGGCAGTACATCCAAAAATCCTAGGCTCTAACTCATGATCAATCGAGATGTTGGGAAAGAAGGTTTGGAGGTGGCTGATTGGACTTTGGTATTGGAGGGTTTTGGAAGGCGTTCGATTGATCAAGAAGACCGCCGTGAGGGCTGCTTCTCCCCAGTAGAATTTTGGAACATGAGATTGAAACATGACAGCTCTAGTGACATTAAGAATGTGACCATTTTTACGCTCAGCAAGACCATTTTGTTGAGGCGTATACACACAAGAAGACTCGTGAATAATGCCTTTTGAGGTGAAGAAGGATGCCAAGGTATGATTGAAATAATCCTTAGCATTATCAGATCGAACACGTTGGATAGATCTACCAAACTGATTAAGAATCATGGTGTAGAAGGTTGGAATAATGGTGCTAGCTTCTGATTTGTGTTTAAGGAGGAACAACCAAGTTACCCTTGTGCAATCATCGATCAATGTAAGAAACCAGGAAGCCCCGTTAATATTTTTCACGGGTGCAGGACCCCAAATATCACTATGAATTAACTCAAAAGGAAGAAGACATCTTTTATTGCGAATAGGAAATGAGACCCGTTTTTGCTTGGCCTTCTCACAAGTAGAACAAACAAGACTTTCATTATATAGACCAACAAAAAGATTTGGATACAAGCGTTTCATAAGGGAAATGGATGGATGGCCAAGCCGATGGTGTTGAAGCCAAAAATCAGTTTTAACGGTTGTACTTAGGTGGGTAGTGGCATGAGGTTTCTCCAAGTAGTAAAGTCCCCCATTCTCTCTACCAACTCCAATCGTCTTCCTCGAGCCTTGTTCCTGTATTACACATCCAGAAGAAGAGAAAATAACATCACAGTTTAGGTCATGAATCAGTTTTGTTACCGAAATGAGGTTAGATGAGAGATTGGGTATGAATAGAACATTAAATATGGAAAAAGAGGGAGATGCATCAATGGTGCCACTTCCTAAGATGGGTGATGATGTCCCATTTGCTGTAATGAGGTATTTCTGATGGGAAAATGGGTGATAGGAAGTGAAAAAAGAACGATCATTAGTCATATGATCTGTTGCACCGCTGTCCAGAATCCAATTCTGACTGAAAAAGTGATTTTGGGTACCTGTTAGAGCCAAAGACTCGGAATTCACCAAAACAGAAGGAGCTTGAAGAGCCTTCAACAAGTTCTCTAGATGATTAATTTTAGCAGCCATTTCAGCAGGGGAAGAAGAGGGTGTCGCAGCAGCAGTGTGGGCCTTTGGTTGAGATGGTTGCAGCGGAGGAGGGGGCTGGTGGGAGCCAACAGAAGGTTCACCAAAGGAGTTTGAAGAATTCTTCTTTCCCCAATCTCTGTTGGGAGGTCTGCCAACAAGTTCCCAACATCTCTCCTTGGTGTGTCTAGATTTCTTGCAATGGGAGCACCAAAGATCATTAATATCTTTCTTCCCAGATTTTGAAAGAAGGGCCATATTCTCAGAATTTGTTGTTTGTGGATGGAGCATGATACCTCGACGAGTTTCCTCCATCCTAATAGTAGCAATATTTTCTTCCAAGGATGGAAGAGGTTTGGTGCCTAGAACTTGAATCCGTACTTGATCGAACTCCGGATTCAAGCCAGCAAGAAATATGTATGAGCGATTGTTGTCAACTGACGTACACAATAATTCTTGCTCATCAGAATTCTTCAATACGAGAGATTGGGATAAATCGATTTCCTGCCATAAATTCTGCAGAACAGTAGCGTATTCAGAAACAGTCATCGATCCTTGCTTGGTGGAGTAGACCTTCACAGAGAGTTCAAAAAGAGCAGCTGCATCTTGAGCCTTGCCATAAGAACGCTTCAGAAAGCTCCAAATGTCTTTGACAGTTGGAAGAAAGATACAGTTGGACCCAATACTGGAATCCATGGAAGCCCACAGCCAAGACTTGATGATTGAATCATCACGAGTCCATAGCTTAAAGGTGGGATCTGTCATCCCTGGAGGATCAAGAAAGAGGTGATCATCCTTGTCACTGCCTGTGAGGGATGCCTTAACAACTTCGGCCCAAATACGATAATTTTTTCCATTGAGCCTATAAGAAGTTTGAATAAGAGGTAGAGTTGAGCGGTTGAAATTTGTGGTGGTGAAATCGGTTCCTTCTTCTTTCTCCATAGGTGACCGGATATTGTAGTGGTGAGAAACTTAAGAGTTGGCAGCAAAGGTGCAGCCAAAGAAGAAGGAAGAATAAGCAACTCTCTAGGGTTGCTCTGATACCATGAGAGAGAATGATGAAGAAGTGAAGTTCTATTGTTAGGCAAAAGCCTCTATTTAAAATTACAGAAAAGAAGTTCACCAACTCTACCTAGGAACTCACATAATAAATGTTCTAGGGAATAAACTAACAGCAACTAATAATAATAACATGCCTATTAAACTATTCTAGGTACTATCTAACAACTGTTTTAGCATCAGTATTATCCAACAATTTTCCTTCTTTTTATTGCTTGGATCTGGGTTGAGATGGTTTAGTGGACTTGTGAGGGTATTGGAAAGAATATTATAATAGAAATTGCACGAAGTATGAGGTTTAATCCCCTTTCCATGGTAAGTCAAATGTCTACCTTAATTATCTGTTTGCATTTGTCACATGTTCCTTATGCATTTATGTTGTCCATAGAGCCAGTCAGCCATTGATCTTGGATACTAACTCTTGTTCCTTCATCATGACTGTCTTACAGGCTTTTGCTCAACACACTGTGCTGTCATTGTTGTTCTTGGAGCATGTAGTATCAGTCCTTAACCAAACGCCTATTAGGAAAACTAATGCAGAGAAAGGGGATAGCTCAAATCCTCACAGTGACAATCGTATTGATCATGATATTGTACAAGCAGCTATTTTCGCCGTTACTGCCTTCTTCAGGTTCCGTTTTCTTCTTTATTCACATTCCTGTGCTGTCTTGCTGAATGCGGGAAAAGCTCAAACCCTGCTTTTTTTTCTTCTTTTCAGGGGTGGAGGGAAAACCGGAAAAAAAGCAGTTGAAAATAGTTATGCTTCTGTTCTTTCTGCACTTATCCTTCAATTAGGCAGCTGTCATGGTCTGGCTACCTGTGGCCAGCATGAAGCACTAAGGTACATATCATAAAGATCGAGTCTTGCTCCTTTGATTTTATCAACGTCAATTACACTTTTGTCAAAACAACATCCACATTCTCTCAGCAATATATTTTTCTGTTCCTGTTTCAATTTTGTAGGGCTCTTTTGATTGCCTTTCAGGCTTTCTGTGAATGTGTGGGGGATCTTGAGATGGGAAAGGTTGGAAATAACTGCTATGGATTTATTTACTTTCAGAACAGTAATATATATTTTCAGTGTGATGGCTGATATTTTGAATTTTTATACCCCTTCAGATTTTGGCAAGAGATGGTGAGCAAAATGAAAATGAAAAATGGGTCTGTCTCATTGGAGATATTGCAGGTTGTGTATCTATAAAACGACCAAAGGAGGTAGACTTTTGCATATCATGTAGATGTACCTAAGCTGCAGTATTAGTAATTTTTGCTTAATCCTCTATGTATTTTGTAGAAAATTCAGGGACAAAGTGGCTAATAATTATGTTTGTCCTTGTATTTTATCATAATTTAAACCTTTTTTTTTTCTGCGTCTTGTTGGTGTAGATACCCACTATTTGCTTAATTCTCAGCAACTCTTTGAATCAGCAAGAACAGTTCCAAAGGGAAGCAGCAGCAGCTGCATTATCAGCGTTTATAAGCTATAGGTATGCCTTCTCATGCTCTACTTCTTGACTAACTTATTAGTCTTTTTGGGTAATGAACATGATTTGTCTCTATGTAAACATCAGTTCAGCTCTCATGGTTTGACTATTCCATTCACATGTCAATTTATGATATTGTGAAATATTTGAAAAAATCTATGTTTGTGTCACACTAAAATTTATTTTTAAATAAATTCACGTTTCTGTCTATTCTATCTTTTACCTTCTCACGGCCTTTAAATGGTCAGCATGTATCACTGGGAGTCGTATGATACTTGACATACCAATTTGTCTTGATGAGAATATGTTAAATGCTTATTTGAACTTCAATATATCGCTGACAGTAGGATAAATGTACTGCATGGAGCGTGTGTGTTGCCATGTCTCAGGATGCTTGGGTCAACTTTGAGAATTTTGTGTTGTTTCAGAATAGCAGTTTGACAATGTTGTTTATGGTCCTTTGAAGAGAAAATATACCATTGTTTAAACCTTAAATGGCCAGAGAATGACTAAGGATTTATTTACCTTAGGCTCCTTATGGTTGATGCAAAGTTGTCTTTGATTGAGAAAATTAGAAACTTTTTACTTTGAGTGAGAAAAATAGAAACTTTTTACTTTGTCTAAACATGAAACCTTCAATCCCAATGGGCAATGGTTGCTTCACTCCAATAATAGAAATAAAATCTTATTGCAACCAAATTATAGAATCAAATGCACGTGATCAAGTTATGTTTATACTTGAGCAATCATTGCTATGTCAGTGTGATCCAGATAATGCAATGTTTATGCATGTTATATTGATTGGATTATTTGACTCTGTGGAACTTACCTTTTTAAAGCTTTCGGTGATGGTAAGTTGTTATTTTATTGCAGTGATGGATACGAAACATTGTTAGAGCAGATGGTTGAAGCTTTATGCCGCCATGTGACAGACAACTGTGCAACTGTCAGACGTCTCTGTCTTAGAGGACTTGTACAGGTCTAATCTATTAATTTTATATTGTCCGTGGTGCAAAGATTCTGTTGAATAAGATATTGTCTTATTATTATTATTATATTAATTATTAGTATTGTAAGTTACGTAGGTATGCTGTAGTTATTATCATGTGCTGTAGTTATTGTTTTCTTCCTTTCCTGTGTGTAGTTATTAGTGCTCTTCTTCTATAGGTTCGTCTCGTTCCAACTAACTCTCTTGTATTCATGCCCTAATTCTGTATCAAGGAAATACAGATTTTCTTCCATTTCTCCCATGGTATCAAAGCAAAATTGATCTCTGTTTTTCTGTTGTAGCCTTCATTGCTACTCTTTCTCAACCTTAATTGCCTGCCTCTCAACATGTCTTTCCTTATTCTCAGCCTTAATTGCCCCCTCTCAGTTTGTCTTTCCTATGGCTGATCTCACCAAGACTCAAAAAACTGATTTGGTTAACATTCAGCTACTTTACAAGTTCACAAGAAAAAATTATATCACTTGGTCTCAAGTTGTCAAAATCTCTCTCAAGGGTAAAGGAAAATCCCATCATCTCACTTCTATCAACCCAACAAGGGTAAAGGGAAAAACGGCAGAATGGGAAGCTGTAGATTCAATGATAATGTTGAGGCTTTGGGGTTCAATTGGATCCCTTCATGAGCATCAATTGCATGTTCCTTGATACAGCCTCGCCACACAACGGAAGTAGGTGTTGTGTGATGCCTTCATCCAAACCTACGAGACTATAGCTCTTGCTGCCCAAGTTGGAAAAAAAGACGATCGTTCTACCCTCTAGTGTACTCACTGCAATAAACCTCGCCACACAAAGGAAAGATGCTTGGGCGTGTTTTTGATGCTTCTTCCCTCTGTTCAACCGACATTTTTAGGCTGCAAGGTCTTCTTCGTTCCCTTGAGAAACCTGCCTGTAATCCTTCCATCAACTCTTAACATTCCTCAGGTAATGTTACTATTCTTTGTTTCCATTCGAGCTATAATCTCATACCTCGTTGTTGGATCCTTGACTTGGATGCTACGAATCGTATGACACCATCTCTATCTCTTTTTCATACTTGTTCTCCTTGCACCTCCAAAAACAGTCTCCTAACCGCTAATGTCTCTTCTACATCTATTATTGGACAAGGAGTGTAAATCTATCGTCGGATTTACTATTGTCAAATGTTCACTCCCCACTTGATCAAAGACTTTATAATTGTCATGTTCTATTTTCTCCTACCTGCTGACAATTGGGCGTGCTAATGAACGGGATGTACTGCTCTTCTTGGACACACGTGCTCAATACCGTGTCTGTCGTAAGTCAGTTCATGCATAACCCACGACAATCTCATCTCAATGCAGTCTACCGCATACTTCAATATCTACAAGCAACATACCAAATTCTGCATTATTTAAAAGGCAGTCCTGGCAATGGAATATTGTTCAAAAGAGGTGGAAGATGACTCTAGAATCCTATATGGATGCAAATTATGATGGTTGTATCGTTGATAGGAGCTCTACTACGGGATGCTGTGTATTTTTGGCCGGTAACCTTGTTGCGTTGCGGAGTAAGAAACACGGCGTTATGGCAAGATCTAGTGCAGAATTTGAGTATATGGCTGCTGCCCATGGGATTTCTGAACTAATTTGGCTTACAATCATCCTTAGTGATATGAATGTTATAAGTGGGAAGCTTCCATGAGTAAACATTGTGCAAATATATTGCAATCAGCCTTGCCCATACTCCTGTCTTACATGATTAAACAAACATGTCGAAGTTGACAGATACTTCATCACGGAGAAAATTGAGGCGAGTCTTATCACTATATCACATATTTCAACTCGGTATCAACTTGTTGACCTTCTCACTAAAGCTCTACACAACAATCGCTTCAATGAACTCATTTTTAAGCTAGGAATGGAAGACCTCTGCAATCCCAGCTTGAGGGGAGTATTCTTATGTGTTGTAGTAATTGTTTTCTTCCTTCCCTAGGTGGTGTTATTAGTTCTCCTCTTCCCTAGGTTCATATCTCTCTCCAATTAACTCTCTTGTATAAATACCCTAATTCTCTATTGGAAATATAGAATTTTATTCCATTTCTCTCAGATTCCTCAAGTGATTTTCATAAGTTTTAAATTTTAAACCCTTTCCAACTTTATGCTGCAAAAATTACACATTGAAGGTGTTTTCCATTGAAGCTATACCCTAAATTGCATAAAATTATAAGGAGGCAAAAGCGTTTTTGGTTGACCTGGAAATCTGAATTTCTTACTGATTTCTATAATATGTGATTTTCAAGTTTCATCCTGAATCCAGTTGCAATGTTCACTTCCATGATTAGACAGTCTCTTAGTTTTCTTATCTCCTTTTGTTATGGATTTATAAGTTGTCTAATTCGCCTTTGCAGATTCCTTCTGCTCATATTAATCAATATACAGCTCAAGTTCTTGGGGTAATATTGGCTCTGCTTGAAGATTCAGATGATTCTGTTCAGCTCACTGCAGTGTCGTGTTTGCAAATTGTGATTCTCTATCCTGTCTCTTCAATGCTAAGTTAGTCTAGTTTGCAATGTGTATGACTGTTAATTTTACATTCAATGACAGATTCTTGAGACATCATCCAATGAAGCTGTAGAACCCATATTATTGAACCTCTCTGTGCGACTCCGGAATCTTCAAGTATGTTCCTTTCTTATTTAGGTTATGTTTGTAGGCATACTTATAAACCTTTTTCAATGAAAAACAGTTTTCTCCCTCTCATTATCTGCTTCTTGGGCCCACAGTTTATCACTGAGAAACAGTTAATAAATGCGCTGCCAAAAACACATCTAACATCTGGCTCTGAAACTACTACCAAGTACCAACTCTGTGAGGACAGACCCTTTTGAAGAGGTTACCCATTCAATCACTGGAAAATGAAAAAAGAATTATCGTCACATGGATAGCAATCCAATTATTTTTAAATTCATCACAAATTTCGTTGAATTGAATACTAAATTGTGGCTATTACAAACCCCTCTTCATAAACATGATTAGCATTCTAATTCCTTATAATTAATGACAAGAGTTTTTATGATATTAATTTTTCATTTTTGTAACTTGAGTAGCAACTGATTGTTGTTGTTATCTATGGCTCATCACTTATGGTAAGCTAATGTTCTTTGTTTTTTCGGCTGCTTGATTTAGGCTTTAACTAGATACTTATGGTAGTGTTTTGTCAGCTTGATGGATTTCTTAAAAAGAATGCCCTGGGACATTATTTTCGGCCTTTATATTACATGTATGTCTGTAAAATAATTTATGCTATCTTGAAGATTGATATTCTCAATCAATTACTAAGGTGCTGTCTTTGGCGGCGGTTATTTAAAAGTCAAGTAGTATTTGTGTCTATTTGATCGTTTACATGCTTCATATCTCATTACAAATATTAGAGGACTTGTGCACTCAAAGCCCCCCTTTGGAAATAGGTGTGCATGAATTCGAAAATGCGAGCTGGCGCTTTTGCAGCATTTGGAGCTTTGAGCATCTTTGCTGTTGGGGCACAACGTGAAGCCTTTGTGGAGCAGGTTTGCTCTGTGGAATCTAAACCTCTTTGAAAATGAAAATAGCTCTAATTAAATAGTAAAAAATTACATTACATCTTCTTTGAAGGAAATGATAGGAGGCATTGAGTTCTTATTGTATTTCAGCTTAGAATCTAATGTGCTATCTTTGTAATCTAGGTACATGTTGTCCTTCCACGCTTGCTTCTGCATCTTCACGATGATGATGTTAGTGTTCGTCAAGCTTGCAGGGTAATTAAAGTTGAAACACTCTTGCACAGCGACCCCATGTCTTACTATGCTCTCCTATGATAAGAATCTGATCCGTCTTTTTATCTTTACAAATCACCAGAAAACCCTAAAGCATATTGCAGCATTCTTGGATCTAGAGCAAACTGTTGCACTTTTTAGTACTCACTATTTCAATTCTGACCACAGGTTTGCATGAGTTCATTTTCCTCTTCTGTGAACCACTTTTGTGCTTTTGCATCTTTCCTTAGTTATACTTTTGGCATTTTTTCAGAGGCGACTATGAAGACTTCATCAGGGACCTAACGAGACATTTTTCTCAACAACTTCAATCTAGAATTCAAGCATATATAGCATCGGCTATACAGGTTCGAGTCCATCCTCATATTCTCACTATATTTTTTCACTACAACTTCAAAATGTTGTTGTATTCCAAGAGACAATATTTTTTCACTAATACATATATTAGGTGAGCCAAACAATACTAGTGCAA
Organism: Fagopyrum esculentum; assembly: GCA_033239045.1. Taxonomy (NCBI): domain Eukaryota; kingdom Viridiplantae; phylum Streptophyta; class Magnoliopsida; order Caryophyllales; family Polygonaceae; genus Fagopyrum; species Fagopyrum esculentum. The sequence continues at coordinate 3,489,925 of BSUD01000006.1, forward strand.
AAATGCTTTATAAGGTGTAGTACATCCAAACAAGTGGCATAGAATAATCAACATGTGGTAAGATTGGAGAGCTTGACCGTTTGAGAATTTTAGAAGCAGAGTGGAGTATTTTTTTTTACTTGTAGCCTGAAACTACTTGACCTGTAAATGCTCCAATAGTTAATTGAACCCCATATGACCTAAATGCCTATAACCCAAAGCTCTTTGGTTTGGGGCTAAAGCATCTCTAGTAGATGGCCAGAACTTTGAGGCTAATCAACCTCTCTAATCTAATTGTGAAATGTATTTATGATTGTCTGATCCATGCAGTAACAGTGCGAATTTAGTTAGGTTGATCTCTAGCATTGTGATTTTCCCGTGCATTTTTTTTCTAGGCAGTTCCACTACTCTCATCAATTCTGTACAAGAACTTGGTTGGGAAGAAAAAATATTATAGTAAGAAAGCCGAGTGAATGTTCGAATTTGATAAGTGCAATTTACTGATGCAGGCATTTGATGCTCCTTGGCCGATAATACAAGCAAATGCCATATACTTCACCAGCTGCATTCTTTCTGACACAGATGACCATCGCATTTTTACTCTGTATTATGCTCAGGTAAATTCTTCACTGGAGAAATGAGGAATCAGACTTCCATAACATAAAACTCGTATCGGAAATCTATCTTTAGACGATGCTATCTAACCTTGCAGGTTTTTACAATGTTGGTTGGGAAAATGAGCCGGTCACCTGATGCAACTGTTAGAGCGACATGTTCCACAGCCCTGGGCATGCTACTCAAATCACCCAATTCCCTCACATGGAGATCAGCTCGATTTGATCGGGAAGATTCTTCTAGGCGAGGTTCTTAAGCAAAAGTTGTGTTAGAAATCCGAACTCCGTGAAATTGGCTTAATCCAAACTCCGCTCCAATTAGACAGTTGTGTATGAATGGAACATAATAATGACCTGAAGGGATCTGAAGCATGTGGCGGAAATGTAGGTTATCGAAAGGATTTGAGCTTAAGCCCTCGCATGGACATATGCAAACTTCGAAGCTTCTGCGGGTTCTTTTGTTCATCATCACATTTGTGTTTGTGAAGAAAGGACATTCACTTTATTGTTTCTTATGTGTTAATTGACTTGTGCGCTTGTGTTGTCAACAAAGGAGTGATCCCATCGTTGTAGATTATCTTGTATTAGTGTATAACTGTGTAAAGTACTCTTGTGTGAACGTTACTATAGTCGTTGTAAGTTTTTTTTTTTTTCATTTCCATTAATAAAATTCTACATTACATTTATACTTTTGTTAAAGAATAATTGTCATTTTAGATATTTTATCCTTCACTTTATATATTTACTCTTCTAATCATTAGTATATTGTTAGTTGTGGTTTTCAATAAAGTAAAAAGTAAAGGAATGTTTATAGTAAAATGGTATATCTCGTAATCTTCTTAATAAGTGTGCAAAATGTTAAAACGACAATTATTTATAAACGGATGTAGTATTTAATAACTAGTGGTATACTGGTTTGAAACCATCTAGCAATGGAACAACCTCAATTTGAATCATCGACTTATCCTAATTATTTATAATCATGCTTGAATTTGGCAGAAATTATCATCAGAGGATCAGCGGTAGCTTATCTCATTATCTGCAAGTACTTTGTACTTCTAAAGTCCAAGAACAACTTGATACTGCCAACACTTGATGCAAGAGACTTTTTTTTTTTTTTTTTTTTTGATACTCTAAGATAAGCGATTAGTACAATCATCTCCTACGAGACAATTGTCCTAGGGCATCCTTTAGGATGAGGTCGTCCACTTCCGGAGCGGTCACGGACGAGGACGAAGGAGAGTCATGACCCAGTGCTGCTAATCTATCAGCCACCCTGTTGACTTCAGGGACTTCCCTGAAGACGTGAAAACATCTAACACATGGGAACCACGAGGTTTTCAAATATTTTTAATTGAGTTGATAACTGTGAGATTGTCTCCCTCAATTTCAAGGCTCTTGATGCCCAACTCAAAGGCCTTGCTCAAATCCTCCCTTAGCGCACATGCTTCAGCATGGAGGACGGTCGTGTTTCCACACCGCCCATAGCCTAGGGTAGTAGTTGAGGCCTCGTGGTCTCCCAAGATAAATCCAAATGCACAATTCCTATTATTAAGTCTAGATCCATCAAAATTGAGTTTGACGAAGTTGGTTTCTTCTCCTTCTTAGTTACCTCATTCCATGCCAGAGACGTTGTTGCTAGCAATGTTGCTATAACTTGTTGATCATATATTAATATATTAATATTGGAATTGGAATCTCTGGGTTGAACTTTATCCTACTGCTGGCAGTAGAAGAAGTGAGCAACCACCTCGAAGGGGCAACAGCCACAGACACCATTGTTTCACTTATTTATCTAATAAGTGAATAAAGAATCTTCTCACGAGGCCAAACAACAATTCACTGCATGAAGACATGCGTAAGAGAGCAATATATGACACACTCATCACAAAAATGAGAAGTAATTGGTTGAAGATGATCGATCACTCTAAACGATGACCTACGTGATTCTATTACGTACGTGGTCCTGCATACACACTCAATGCCACATACTCACCCACCAACTTCCTCAATTTTCTCTATTACAAAAGTTCTAAGCAAAGTACTAAATTAGTTAAGAAAATAAAGTTGATGCACTTAAAAAGACAAATATATTATATTTTTTAATTAACAAACCATTGTATCAAAAAATGTCTCAATTATGTAAATATTCGTCCAAGTATTACATCACAATAAAATAATGTAAGAATTGATTCGGCGTAGAAGATACGGACGGTTAACATTGTTTTTTTGGTGGTTGAGATGGGGAGAAGGATCTCAATCGTGCGACTTGAATAACTTGAAAATGGCTAACAAATGACAAGTCGTTGGATCGCTAATCATTGAGAATTGTTTTTAGAACTGACTAAAGTGAAGGAGGAGCTTGAAGAATATAAACCAAAGTGAACGTTAAGTACCAAAGAAACGAGATGATATGTTGCCGCGTTCGCTTCTCTGTAGACATGATGAAATTGGATTGACCCAATCTTTACGTAGGAAGCATTGATATTTAAAAATCAGACTAAAAAGCGGGTGTGTGTTTGGGACCCTTGATGTTTAGCACAACTTGGAACTTAGTTCTCCATATAGAATTGAAAAATAAAAGAAGAAAATAAGTAGGATGTGTAGTGTTTTTGATATGAAATGATCTTAATACAACCTAGTATCTCTATTCATACTAGTTTAGGAATTAAAGGCATGAAAGCAAAAGGTTTTAAACCGATGAAGTAAAAGTTGTAAACATCCTGGAGAGGAACAATCACATCCCTATGTCGTGGAGCCGCGGGCGCGGAAGGTGAAGAGCCGCCTGCACAAGAAGATGAAGAGTTTGGCCGTTACTTTGTCGGTTGGAGTACTCCGCGGGCGCGGGATGCGAAGAACCGTAGGCGCGGCTAGTTTTGTGAAGGCCGCGGACGCAAATATTCTTGCCGCTGTACGACTATGCGTGACAGGGCACGGTCGCGGCCAATGGGGGTCGCGGCTGCACATAAGGATTTTGTCCTTCTTTTCTCGACTCTCGTTGCTCGTCTTCAATGGCTTGTATTATACTCAATCCAATAAGTTCTTCAACTTGGTCTCTTCATTTAGATCATAGCACAATTATCAGCATACAATCACAATATACCCTAAACATGCTAATAACTAAACTTTTTTTTTTTTTTGATGTTTGGCCGTTACGGTCTTGGACGGTAGGCCACCTAAACATTAGTATTGTTAGTAGCATTACAAAGTTAGGAGAAAAACTTAACGGAAAGTTAACGGAAGTTTTCTTCACTTAATACCCTCTCACTCAACTTCTTCTTCACGTGTTCTATAAACAAAATCAAGTTCGACTCCGATGAGCCACCTACCTCCACCGCCTTCCTAGCCGCCACTCCGAGCTCCTCAGCCTTCCTTCTCCGCTCATCTCCTTCATCCCCACCACCCATTAACTCATTCACCGCCCTCTCCACCTCCTCCTTCCTAACAAACGCTTCATCTCCATTCACACCCTCTGTGCTAACATCAACTCCAACCCGAACCCCGACTCGAAGCACATCCACAACAAACTTCTCGTTGTAAAATTGCTCGGCGAACAACGGCCACGTAACCATCGGCACTCCGGCACAAACCCCCTCCATCACGGAATTCCATCCACAATGCGTCACAAAACCACCAACCGCCACGTGTGATAATATCGCCACCTGTGGAGCCCACTTCCTCACAACCAGTCCCCTCCCATGGAGATCATCATCTTCCATGAAATCCAACTCCTCATCCCCAAAATCTCCTTCTCTAACAACCCATATAAATCTCTGGTTCGATTTCTTCAACGCTAATCCGATCTCAATCAGTTGCCTTGACGAAATCCGAGCCATACTTCCGAAGCAAATGTAAATCACCGAATTTGGTTCCTTCACTGAATCAAGCCACTTCATACAAGCGTGATTCTCATCGGAAATATTTCCAACCGCCGAGATGGATGAAAGCGGGCCAATACAGAACACGTTTTCTTTGATTCCTTGATAGAGTTCACAGTAACCAGACTCCAAATCCTCAAAGGTGTTCATCAAAATCCCATCGCAGGAATCGAGTGACCGAACGGACTGATTGCGAGCATTCTTTCCAGTATTGTCAACGGATCTTCGGAGCATGAGCGGGAGCTGAGCATTGGTGAACTCAATTCGATGTGGAAGATCCGGAATCACAAACGGGTCAGAATCGGGCTTTCCATTTCCGATTAGGTTATGAGCTTGCATCTGGTGGGTAACGAAAAGTGTAAAGCATGAGACAGTGCCGAAATTAAACCTTGGGACGCCGAATTCCGAAGCGAGATCGGAGGTCCAGTGGAAGCTGGAGATTAGGAAAGAGGGTTTGGGGTTTATAGTTTCGAGGATTGATCGAGTTGGTCGAAGGAGGGAGTTGCAGGCGACGAGAAATCGGGTTCGGAGCTCCAAGGAAGGGAGGGAATCGAGGGATTCGGATCCGGTTGGGAGATCCGGGTCCGAAGGGGAAGGGAGTAGGGAGAGGTGGACGGAGAGATTCGGGTTCATGGAGATGATGGGTTGGAATCGGACGGCAAAGATAGGAGTGAGAAGGACGGTGATGATGATGCCACGTCGGGCGAGTAGGAGTGTGAGAGAAGAAATGGGGATGACGTGGCTTTGAGAAGGGACTGGGATCAGTACTGCGTGGAGTGGTTGCGGTGAAGAAGAAGAAGCCATTGATGGTTTGTGCTTTGGTTTCTAATACGGATTAACGATAATCATCGATGCGTGAGTGAGGCTTAAATACTTACATTAAGGACAACTATTCCTAATCATATTTTTTTAGTTAATGACATTAGAGTCGGACAAAGAGTGATCATGTAGCAATCTCTTTTCTAGTTTTTTAAACATAAATTAAGATTTTTTCTTATGGACTTTATATTTATTATGATAGAGCATGGCCCCTATGGCCCTATACATATATTAATACACTAGTAATGATTTAGCAATCTCTATTCATGTTCAAGAAGGTACAAAGAGTGATCAAACTAAATATGGTCAATAAGTTACACTTCCACCCAAAATATAGGAACAACCAGAATTGGAGACACTTTTGTTCATGTTCTATCAACTAATGTGTTTGTTTTATGTGATAGTTAAAATATGTTGTTAACTAAAACAGCGTGTTCCTTATAAATGAGAACGAAAAAAATCCGTTTTTAAGTTTCCTTTCAAACATTGAGTCTCTACCAACTATAAGTTAACAAAGTAAAATTTTATGGCAATTAAATAAGTCTTTTTAAGAGGCTCGTGATATAAATATGTTTAGTAAATATACTTTTAATCAAACCACATACCTTCCAACTAGATTAAAGGGGTACACAAACCTAATGAAAATCTTATTAGATCATGAGTTAAAAGAAGAAAAAACTCTTCAAAATGTAAATTACTTTCTTCTTCAAAATGTAAATTACTTTTACTAGTACGTGGAAACGGAAGAACTTAGACTTACAACAGTTGATCTCAATTCAACAGGTTTCTCATTACAATAGGATGCGAAGGAAGAGGTGACAAATTAAGATAATTAGAGGAATGGGTTCCTCAATAATCAATCACATTGGTCATCTTCAAATCTGGGTAATAGAAAGAGCAAGCATCAGAACCCAAATCAATGGATAGCAAGGCGCCGTTACAGTTACGGCAAAAATGCAATGCCAATCAAGCTCGTATTTTGATTGCAGATGAATCAGAAAGCCTGCGTACAGAGAAACGATGTATAATACTGCAACAAACAAGGAAATCTTCAATGAAGCCAACATGTTACTGTGTCCACCTGCTACATTTTCCAAGTTCAAACTGGAAATAGATGAAAACTAGAAATCCGATAATCAAGCCACACAAGTATAAATCAAATTATTCCAATCTGTGTAGATCTTCAACAACAATTACAAAAGCTAGATTGCAGGTCACATATCTCAAGTTGCTTATTCATTATGGCCTCACTTCATGCAGAGAGCGAGATCATTTTCCAATGATGCATCCAAAAGTTGGCACTGCGAAAGTTTCTTCTCTAGTATCGTGCAATCTCCGAAATCAACTATATTCGGAAACACCTTCTTCTGTTCTTTAATCTACAAGGCAAAAGTAGCAGGACTAATCAGATGGCTTGCTGAGATTAAGGTGATAAACTCAAATATTTTATAATGTATAAAGGGCTGTGAAGACAGCAAATTAACCTCATCTTCATCCATCTGCTCAAATCCAAGCTTTATCCAGTGGCTAAACGCACTATCAGTAGCTGGGAGTATCATTTTCTTTACATTGTGCGACTCACAAAATCTATAGATTATACCAAAGATTGCATGGAAATAACCCTGTAGACGTCATTTTATGTTCAATATTAGCCATAGAAAAGAAGACTTCTATAAGATGCTCTTTTAAGAAAAAAAAATATGAAGAAATATAACTATTCCACATCATAAGATTATATAATTACAAGGAGTAAGGTGAAAAACTCTCTCATCGTGAAAAATGAAGAAATATAACTAAAATGTGCATAAGTTGTACGATAAAAGTGCACATTTTAAAATTGAGTATCTTTTCACAAATGTCCATTCTCAAAAAAGCTAAAAGTTCAAACTTTACCAAGTATGCACTCATAGTTATAAAATGTGCACTTTATTAGTACAACATATGCACATTATGACAGATATATGGGCACTTTTACTCTCCTCGATTTTCACAATAAAGGAGCTCCGGTTATGTTTTCTCTATAAATTACATCTATTCATCATTTTCACAACATTATACAGAACAGTTACATAAAGAGAGTATTTTAGGGAGACTCACAGATTGAAAGGGGAAATAATACTTCAGATATAAGGATACTATACACACACACATATATTAGATCTAGGATATTTTCTACTTTCTAGGTTATATTTTTGAAATATTTTAGGATCAAGTTTAATTATGTTTCCTCAAATTAGTTATATATTCTTAGATATAGCTTTATCTTGTCCTGACAACGTGTATATAGGGCTTTTATCGTTCAATAAAGGGGAAGCATAATTAATCTAAGGAGGCTAGATGTAAAACCAAGAGGGCTTGAATGTTAAACCTAGGAAGAGGCTCTGTCAAGCATGAGTCTACTTTCATTGATCCTCCACTTTCATCTATCCACCAATTCGTGTCTATAGTGAGATTTGATCCTACTTCAGGAGCCATTACGGCTTGGTATCAAAGATGTAACTCATGGGTGGCATTAGGAAATTCAGAAAACATTAAGAAAAATTGCACCACATTAGGGAGGATAAAAAAGCTTCAAGCAAAAAAGTGTTTGTCAAAGAGTATCAATTCCAGTTTTAGGCACTATTGGCTAGAACTTCTGGTGTCACCAAACGACTAGAGGTGTGCCTTTGTATGGCTGGGTTGAAGAGGAATCAAGATTGGCCTTGAACTGCTGCAACAATCAGGAAATCTCAGAATTTCCGTTGTTTTCACGCAGGCATTTGAGCAGAAGCAAAGGGTGTCACAAGGGAGTAACCCCAGAACCCAATATCAGCGATCCTAATCCCAAGTCTAGTGGCAAGTTCCTATGAACTAACAAAGCTCGATTGTAAGTATTGAAGGGCAAGTTGAAAAGCCAGTGAGCAGTGGCCAACACAACACTGCAGAACTTCAAATGCTCTAAATTGAACCAAACCTTCCCTACTACACAATAATTAGGAGTGGGCAGCCGGCATGATGTGCCGAGTAGGGGTATTTACAAGACATTACCACTTGCTGGTGAAAGAATTTTGCATGCTGAATTTTATACTTTCCGGCTAGAGGTGCACACTTTCAAAGAACTGATCAAGAGATTAAGCTTTGAGGATGTGCTCGATCGAAGTCAAAGAGGGGCTGTGATGATACGGTTGTTTTTCACGCTGAGATTATGGGAGGCTCATGCACCTACGGGCATAAACGTAATTTCGGGGTTGAAATTCTATTTGGGCTGTTTTGGGCCATCTTTTAATTTTCTTTTGGGTTGACACCCTTCTTTTATTTGGTCGCCCGACTCTTTCTCTCCGTTTCTTTCATTGTGCCTTGTTTCTGCTGCATCCTCTTTCTGCAGCCCTTCTTTCCCTTGTATCTCTTTGGTCTTCATTTTTCAGGTTTGTCCTCTCTAAGCTCTCTTCTTGTGTCTCTCTATTTGCTTCCATTTATCTCTTCGGTCTTCATTTTTCCTGCTGCATCCTCTCTCTATTTTCTTGAGTGCCTAATGCACTATGCTTGGGCCTCAAACTACATGAGGCGCGAGGCTCCAGAGACCTTTGTGCCTCCATGCACCTCGCGCCCTTTAAAACTAAGCTACTAAGTAGCATAACATAATTAATATGCATGCAAGAATGGAGATTAACTTTAGACAATTACAGTTTAGCTACTCACCTTGCGCCGGTGATCAAAGAGTGTTGTAATCAAAGGCAATTCAGCAAGCTCTTGACCAAACAATCGAAAGACTGCAACTGACACAATCTTGGAGCTGAGAATTTCCATGGAAGCCATATCAAGCATGAAATGACAAGGGTAAATCCTCAAATTTATGATAATTAATAGGATTGATCCCCATAAAAAGAATAAGTCAACAAATGTAGAAGGAAAATCAACAGGGAAGCAAAAGGGCGGGAAATAAGCTCTTACTTGACTAACAACACAGCACAATGCATCCCACGAAATTGTTGGTTGCACGTCTCCCTTCAAGCAAGAAAATGCAATGAAACAAAACAGTAGGTGTCAACACAAGCAACAACATACTCTTTCTATATCTATACTGAAGAAGCCTGGGAATGGAGCATACGCATAAACAAGTTCGGAAGTTAGGCTGCATCCAGCAAATCCCTTCTGTAAGAAAAAAAAATGCACAATAAGCCGCAAAAAGTGTCCACGTGAACCTACACGCTAATTCCGTTCCCAGCCAATTATCCAGCCAATTATGACATGTTTGGTGAAATGCCTATAAGGTAGAAATCTCTTATACGAAAACTGAAAAGGCTATAATGTGCTGATGGAGATGCCTTATAAAGGAAACCATGTCATTCAATGAACATATTGACGGAAAGAGTCATATAACACGACTCATTAAGTACAAAGCAGGTAATCAAAACAACTAACCTCTAATATAGAAATAGCCTCTGACAGCACTTGCTTTAGTTCTTTTTCGCTAGAACAAAGCGGGCCACTAAGGAGCCTCCAACTCACATCAAAATTTGTTGCAATTTCTGAATTATGTTCCACGTGCTTTATCCCAAAATGTGATACAACACTAGGCAAAAGCTTTCGTGTTCCTTTTTTTAGAAGATTCTGTAATGAGGAATGAACATTTTGACATTCTATGGCGCAGAACCAGTGACCCTTCGGAAGCTCCTGCATGCAGAAGTAGGAAAACCTTAATTCATAATGGGGAAGGAATTGGATAAGCAATATCAAAAATAGAATCATTAGTGACTTTTCCGGAAGCTCCTGTATTGAGTAATAAATATTTTCGTTTTTTTGAAGTTTAACTTTACTTTTTAATTAATTTGGACCAGATTTTTATTGAAATCGAATCTTTATCAACTCGGATCTAGATCAGATTTCAGTTATTGTGACTTTTCTGGAAGAATGCAATCTGATGACACTTCTCTGAAATCGATGTCATGAGTGACACTCTTGTGCAAAAGAGTCATTAGATGCTTTTGCACAAGAGTGTCATTATAAATTATGTCCTAAAGGCTTTAGGACATAATTTTACGTAAAATTTCAACATTAGACGCTTTTGCACAAGAGTGTCAACATAATTTAGCTACTTTCCATTCAAAATCAATTGAGAAATTAACTCTTCTTTTTTCACTACAATCCTATTAAAAACTAAGGAAAAAATATTAAAAGAGACTGGAATAATAAGATTTGGCACCCATTAGCTTTTATCTGAATATCATTTCATACAACCATTTTGGTCTTCTCCGATGTATTAGAGCAAACTGATAGTCTGATACATTACAAATTATTTTTAGCATTGGTCTCAGATTAAGAAATACTTACATCGTAAGGAAATGAATTGTCTTATTGTGCCATGAGTGGGATAGATAATTTGGGTTTAGGACTTGAAAGACTTGGGTTATTAAGTTCATAAATTTGGGTTAAATAAAATCAGATTGCCTTGGGTTGGTTCAGCAATGATATTTTGATATATTTTCTGCTAATAGAGGAACTTGGTCTAAAAAATAATTGGGCTGGTCAAGTTTAGTAAGTCCAATTAAAAACTTGTTTGGCACTAACACCTTGCAATGATAGTTACCATTCCCTAAGTATCATCGACTTGCTCACCAGTAGATTAAAATTGAACATAAACATAATTTTTCTGCTTGATAACCCAGGCAAATCAGAAGCTGACTAATTTATTAGGCTTACCTCAAGATCAGTACCACGATGAGACTTTAAGCAGTCAATGTGAAATTCTCTGTCACACTAACAAATTGTATAAACTAGTATCATGTCTCCATTTAAAAAAATTGATTGTACTAAGAAACTAGTATAGCTTCTATACATAAATATGTTACCTGGTCGCACAGAATCATCGTCAGTGGCCCAAATGGATTGTTAACGAAATCAGTTTTTCTGTAACAAAAGGGGGGACTATATCACTAAAAGTCAAGCTTCAAGAAAAAATGAACCCATTTTTACATGTATGGAAGGAAACTCTATCATATACAATATGTTGATACATATCATTTATGATCCACAATTAACTCGAGAAAACATTAATACAGATTACAGGAAAACAATAGACTAGTGTCAGCGTAGTTGTTGACTATTTATCCTCTTTAGGCTTTCAGTTTTCCTTTACGCTTTTGTATTTCAGGTGATCCACCTCATGACGTTTAATAGTTTATATTAGTAGATTACGTGAGGGGTGTGGGTAGGCAAAGTTTGTTAGGTTTCTTTGCTAGGTTTTTCATTTTTTAGGGAAGATTGTTAGAAAAGTGTTTCTCCTTCCATCCAAACAAACAAAAAAAGACATGTACTAGATGCACCTGTTCAAGTATCGTGACAACTAGCTTTAATCTTGGGGTGGAGATTCTTCATCCAAACACTGGACAGGGCAGTTAGTGCACACTTGTTGAAAAATGGTACTCCCTCCAATTGCAAATAAATGTCATTTTAGTCGTTGACACAATTCTTAAGAAATATATTGAACAACCTTTTACAAAGTTTTTCTTAATTTTACCACTCATTAATTATTCACCTTCCTTTTGAACCAACGAGTCAGATTTTTTATGAAAGATAAAATTAATAAAAACAATTTTCATAATTCTCCCTTAATTAATGATCTAGAAAAAATAATACATTTAATTTTGATCAAAATCTAAATGCTATAACTACATTCATTTGCCATCATAGGTAGTAGTATTTTTCTTCATTTGAAAAGGGTAATATTACACTTTCAAGATTTATATGTTGAAAAAAAAAAAGAAATGATAAGATGTTTCCCAGTTGTAATACTATCAAGGATTGCAAGCAATAATGCGTATAAGCTTGACGTATTTTGAAGTGATAGCATATGCAACAATGGTAGGCATCAAGAGAAGAGTTCTAAGAAAAAATAGAACCCATCAGATGTAACAGGTGAGGGAGGAAATCCACAAGGGTGCATGTCCAAAACTAAACCGGGTGTAGGTCCAGGCTAGAGCTGTGGAGCATAAATTTATGGTCCTGGACTAAAGATCTTCCAGCTGACCAGTCTTTCGGTTTATTTCCCAGGTTCCGGTCCTACCTATAGTTTTCCATCCTACCCTGTTTCTGTTTGGCCTCATATTCTTTTAAATGTTTTTTACCCATCAATCCTAAATTTCTTATAATGTGTTTCAATCAACCAGTCTAATTTATCGTCCGAATTTTAGACCGGATCAAAACTGGACCCAGACCGTACCATGTCAGTCTCTAGTCTTCCATCCAACCCCTCTCCCGTTTACGGTCCAACCCAGTGGACTGGACTGGAAAAATCAGTGGACCATCAAGATGAACTCCTTCTTTTTTTTTCGGGCACCCCATCCAGCTTAATCCAATAAAAAGATGAATAAGATGAACTTAACCTTAAGGCCACTGCTTTTGTTTATTACAAAGCAATAATTTGAGGAAAGCTGAACCTAACAGGACAACAAATTAAAAAGATGGTTAATGAAGCAAAGTATTACAGTACCTGCACAGGCAACATGATGTCTCTCCAGCTTGAACAATTCTGCTCTCAACAATTTGATCAGAATGGTTGCTTATCTGCCTTACTGGATCAACTCCAATGTCGACTGAAGCTTGATCAGAATGGTTGGTTATCTTCTTTACTGGATTAACTCCAATGTCGACTGTAGCTGCTTGAGCACTGATGTTAAAGTCAGCAATCTGACCTCTCTTGGGAGCATTAATGCAGCTTGCACAAAACCATTTATCTCGAGGAGTTTGCGCACGTTCTACATATATAATACAATGAGAAAAATATTCTAAATAAGATGACTAGACCAACATTACAGCAGAAAAAAAGACATATTTCAAGAATACAAGCCTCAACAGTACATTATGCAAGATCAAACAACTATACACCATGTAGAGCATCGCACGCGAGAACAATTCAATAAAGGGGGGGAATGAATAATGAATTATATCACAACTGCTAAGAAAAGAAGTTCCGATCAGAGAACAGATAGACACGATACCAAGAGAAGCAAAAAGGGTTATTCATAACTACATCATCAAGGGCAGCAGACCATGCACACAAAAAAAGCATAACTCATTCCAACACCACTATATACTAAACACAACTTAAATTGTGTAAAAATGAAGAAAGAACAAAAATTTCCTACAAAACCCAAGAAGAAAGAAAATTAAATATCATCGTTCTTCCCTCTAATCCCCAAGAAACAGAAACAGTAAATTGTGTACAGAAAGCCAGATGAAGAATGTCTAGTTGATCCAGTCATATTCAACCACAACAATCCATACTATTAACGTAACACAGCATTTTTTGTGAATACAAAGATAATTAGAATACACAAGAAAAGCTTGGTTCGCTACCTATTTGACAAGACCTTAAGCAACCACAACATTGCATGAGGTCTCCATCTTTACTACATGCATTGTGATGTTCTTCACGTATCACAACAGCCCTTCCACCTTCTCTAAGTTGGTTTGCAAAAGGACGCAACAACTTTCCAGTTGAAGCAATCCTAATGTAGGAATATCTGGCAACAAAATAGAAATAAGATTTAATAGCGCCTCATTATAGAAATAAGAGACATGAGAAAACGTAGTAGTAGGATATACTAGAAGATAAGTCCCATAAGAAACATAGAAGCAAGTTCTTCCAAATATAAAACAATAAACTTACGGTTTCTTCCGTGAAGCAAAGCCTGCATGCGCCTCGAATGTTGAAGCACTCACCTAATTGGTGTGTATTAAACTGTATCAGATGATTATGTAAAATGCGGGGAGGGGGGGAATTATTCAGTAAAAGCATTACATTTGTACCTCGCGATCACAGTGGGAGCAATAGATGCGACGTCCTCTTTTAAATCCATGGAGTAAAGCCTGTTAGGGAACAAAGTTAAGTACAAACACGACAGATAAGTTTCACATTATTTACTTGAGCAATAAATCAACTAACCTCTCCGCCAGAAACATAAACTAATTTTTCCCCGTCGGGTATATCAGTAGCCTCAAACACCCTGTGTGAGGCACGAGAAACAACTACTAACAACATTAGCTATTGAAACCAATTAACATAGTACTATAATAGGTATAATGTTGAAAGATGCTCCACGTCTAGAAGTGGATAAATGAGGTACAATTACACATGAACCTATCAGTGCTAGCTAGTCCTTTACTTTTTCAATCTCTCTGTCTAAAACCCACTTTGGGCCACATAGGCCCCTTAAGGGGGCAAACTGCACCCTTACTGGCTTGCAAGTTTTAAAGGTGCTTCATTCACAAGGTTTAAACTTGATACCTCTAGTTTAAGGGGTGAGTCCCTTGTCAACTCATGTACTGTGGGTAGTTATTGCTTCAATTAACGAGTAATGCAAGAAATAATTTAATAAAAACACTTACAAATCCTATAAAAGCAATTACTTTGTAGATATAAAAATGTTAACATCAATTGAAATTCTATATTAGAAAACAGCTATATGAGATTTTATATACTATTTCCTCTTGAGATAACTATCTTATTATGCAACTCAGAGCTTAGAGCAGCAGTAATGTGTATTTTTATAAAGAAATTGATAAAGCAGCCTTAAAGAATGAACAGATAAACTGCAACTACGGTTATCACATGAAGATCATATATGAGAAAACTTTTTCATGTGCTCTGTTCTAAATCCAAATCTGAATGTTCAACCTTTTCATATTTTTATAAGAAAGAGCAACTAATTTAGACTTCTTAAAAAAGCATTAAAAATTTTATACTTTTGACATCACACAAACAATTACTGGTCCTCAAATGAGAATGGGTCTTAAGGTCGAAAGTAGGAAATATTTACAATGCATCAAGTAACAATTGTTCAAATATAACATATATTTTTTCAACTAAAAATTATTAGACATATAAACTGGTCATATACTTGAACAAAAGTTTAGTTGAACAATTGAACATATAAATTAACACTTGAACAATTGGTCATATAATTGAACAATTTCGAATATATGTGAAGAATTGACATATTTAAATAATTTTTAGTTGAACAGATACATATGTTATAATTGAACAATTGAACATATAATTAACACATGAACAATTAGTCATATAGTTAAACAATTTCGAATATAATTGAACAATTGACATATTTGAACAATTTCAAATATATTTGAACAATTTTGAGTTGTACAAATACATGTTACATTTGAACAATTTTTATTTGATTAGATGGTTGTGGATTCTTACTACTTTTGACCTTAAGACCCCTTTTCTCCCAATTAAAATATTTGGTACTTGACCAAATAAGTAAGTTTAAACCATGATGAAACACGGCAAAGAATGAATGCTCAAAATGACGGACTTTCTTGCTTTCTTCCCAGCATATCTCTGAGACAAGTCTTTGGGCAAGGGTCTTTGGTAATCAAGCGGTCTAGTTGACTTCTTTGATCTGTATGGATCAATAAGAAGTAGGTTTCAGAAAAGAAATCAAAATTTGCAAATACCAAGCAAAGAAGAGCAAAATAAAATAACAAGAGTCGATTTCTTCTACGGGTTAGACAACACTGGTCCTTTTCATTATTTTCTCACCAGGGTTGAGGCATGCCCTCTGAGTTGGCATAGCTCTGTTTAGACGAAAATTTACCCAGATTGGATCATTAGCATAAAAGAGGAATAAATATGATGGCATTGTAGCAAAAAGACTAACAAGTCAAAGAGGTGAACTTGCAAGACCATAATACAACAATAGCAATGATAAACTTTGTGCGAATAGCAACAGAGGACAAGTTAGGTCACTGAAAAGATTACTATTATCAACAGACCATATAAATAAATCGTTGTTCCAAATAGAACACCGATCTATCAAAGGTACTAAAAACATCTTAATTCTTAATGCAAATATAGAAGGTTCCCATTAAAAGGAAGAAGGAAAATACTCGGTGAACATACTTCTTGTTTCTCTGAGGAGCCTGAACCTTTTTTGAAGCGGTCTTGGCCATCTGGGTGTGTCTTGAGGTCTTCAAGGCCAATAAATTTATTCTTAGTCACTAAAAGACAACACAAGTAGTCAGAAGACAATGTCAATAAAGACTCTTTTTGTTTCCCTTCAATGAAATAGCTCAACTTAAAAGGAAGCATTCAGCATTAACATTTAGCAAGACTATCAAAGGTAGCATGAAACATTATCAGAAGTCCAAGTTAGAAAGTCCTGCACTAATTAAATCCAGAACTTCTATTCCTAATTTTAAACTGAAGTGTCCCCTAATGAATTCAAAGTAGAACCAATTTAGGTGATTAGCAAATCCAGAAATGAAGTGTCTGGTCAGCTTTTCTGAAAGTAAAAGCTCGTTCGGGTGACAGGAAAATTAAGACATAAAGGATAAACAGTACGAAGATAATCAAACTATCACCACTATGCGAAGCAAGGTGAAGATGCAAACATAATGCCATAACGGCACGAGTTGTGCACTACTAACCAATCATTTCCATTCTATTCAACAAATATAAAACCTAAAATAGCATAATAACTTGCATGCTTCCTAAATCGTAAATTGCTCCCATCTTTGACACATTTTCAGCACTCCTAGAACAATGAGTACTCAAATCCATATGTTAGTGAATACAATACAATTACGTGTCTACTTTAATTGGTCTGCCACTATCAAAGAAATAGGACCATGATCTCTGAAGAGAGTTTGACTTCATAGTTGTCCCACATTCAAGTATCCGATAAACTAAAATAAAAGGCTCCAGGATTTCAGTCACACATCCAAAGCACAACATAAACCATGACACACATTTCTTCCCAGCTTGAAGAAAGCTGGTGTAAATTGAATACAGAAAAGAGCAACAAACTTGATACGAAGAAACGAAGCACTCCACGGCAGCAAGCAAGAATTACAAATGTGGAAGATAAGCACAATGGGAAAATAACAGAAAATGGAATAGACCCAAAAAGAAAAGAAAAGAAAAGAAAAGAAAAGGATCTATAACACTCAGCATATCGAAAAGGCTCTATCCGTCCCCAAATGCCAATTTCCTTATTCTACTAGCCTCTTTCAAAATCCCTAATCACTCTTCTCCCAAATTTTCACTTTCAACAAAGATTGATAACGATCTCGATTCACAACTTTTTTCTTTCATTGATAGGTTGCAGAATTTCATGGTGTTTACATCAAGGGAAAAACACTCGGCAGATCGAAAAGGTTCTAACGATCCCTAAATGCCAATTTACTTATTCTACACTCCTCTTTCAGAAACCCTAATCACTCCTCTCCGAAAATTTCACTTCTAACAAAGATTGATAATTTCTTGGTTTATTCTTAATCACACTAACTTTTCTTTCATAAATTGGATGTAGAACATCGTGTTGCTAACATCAAGGGAAAGCATGAGAAAACTTCAAGAAACAAAGAAAAAAAATTTAAAAAAATGGAAGCAGTTCAAAAACAAAGGAAAACAATTGCGAGAATGCTGTCTTACAAACACAGGGAAGCAAGATAAGGAAAGAAGCAACGCATGAAAGAGATGGAGAGGAAAGCACGGAAACTTGCGGACTTCGACCAAAGGTCAGATTGTGTTTGTAGCAGAGAGGAAAGAAGCACGAGAATACGGAGAGGAGAGAAAAGATGAGAGAGGATATAGAGGAAAAGGATCGGAAAATGATTTAAAAGCCACAAAGTAAAAACAAGGCATATACAACTCACATGAAACGGGTCCACTTCGTAATGGTAGTAAATGACAGTAGTAGGCGAAAAAGAAGGAAATAAATGTCTACGGACATGCAATTTCTTTATCTATTATTACCATTTCTTACTCAAATAAATTTGTGTTAAGGAAAAAAGCATTACTTCAGTATCCTTGTAGACATTGCTGACACAAAATATTGCATTTCAATACATGATTAACTGAAGAAGCAGATATGAAGTGCATTAGATTGAAAACTTTCCACCAAAACATCCAAGTAATTTCGCTGGAGCATAACAAGTAAACATGCCAGTATGCCACCAAATTAGTGTCTATCTATAGCGGTACAAGTGCCATGAGAACTTCCATTTCCTATCTACTCCCTCTGTACAATAAATGAGAAGTGTTGCTTATTTCTTAATCAAGAAACAAAAAACTGCAAAAGGTATTTTGACAATATAAATTATGAATTAAGATTTCCATTAGATAATTAATAAGAATAATTATAGGCTGTCAAATATACCTAGAGAAGACATAATTTGAGACAGCTTAAAAGGGTTAAAATGGCACCTATTGTGGGATGGAGAGGAGTATTAATTGAAAAACGAACTCATATTCCAAGCAGCCAAGCTAGCAGCACACGATTCAGAATACACTTCCTATTGCAGTGCTAAAAGGTTGCCAACAACTAAGATAAGTGCATATTATATTTCTATTGTATTAAACCTCAAGAAATTGACATAAACAGTCAGATTGCACAAGTTCGAGTTCCATAAAGCTATCTAGAGTGACAAGAGAAGATTTTAGTGAGAATGAAAAGAAAAAGTTTGACGTATCAAAAGGAAAGTTAGATAAGAGTGCAAGTCTACAACTGAACTGAACTGATGTGAGTAATATTTTCTTCATGCATTAGAAAAAAGTTTAAATGTTTACACAAGACCAACCAGTCACTGAGCCTATGCCTTAACTTTTTTTGGAATATTGTGCATATAATAGATGATCTTTGAGAAAGACTGGTATTCCCAATACATTGTAAACACTTCCCACAGGAAAGTAGTATCCAAATGGGTCAATAACCATTCATATGTGTTGTGGTATGATAAACCAACTCTAAGTCCGACCAAGTATTTTCCTCTGATACTTGTGACCACATAAATAATTTAGTTGCAAAAAGACACTCCACCCTGCTGTAAAGGAAGTAAGCTAAAACACAAAATAATTCAACAAGAATAATCACCTTTCTATATAATGCTTGTAAACATGGAAGAACCAAAAGTGCGGAAGTATTGAACCATGATCCATTGAAGAAAACATCAAACAACATCAAAAAATATTAACATGGTATATAGAAGTTATAAGATGCAAATAGTGTGAAACCCTCTATTATTTCAAGTATACTATTGTTAACAAGTTTTCAGTATGTGGACGATTCCGAGCTTCTTCTCACTTGTGAGTTTCATTTTGTTCTTCCTCTAAGTTACAGGATGAAACTTATTTTAACGGGGAAATATGTTATGTCCGGTGTTTATTAATTTTGCAGGTTGAGGATTATTATCAGTTATAGCCTTTTTAGTTCAATTGTGATTTCTAGTTCTTTCCTTTATTAGTGAAGGTTAATATAAAATTTCAAAGATCTCGATTGAGGATGTAACTCTAACATATTTAATATTGGATTGAATTATGGAGAAATCTTGTTTGGGAGTTCAGCACTATTCGTGTAATTAGAGTTATCTTTTAAGGAGAAAAAGAAATCAAGAAAAACACAAACCAGTAAAAAGACTCACGAAAAAGGAGTACCTTATTGCAGCCATTGTGATGAGCTGACAACTATCAAGGATATCCATCTCAAACGATTCTGTAGCTGTCACGGGAATCTTACTCTTGGAAGTTTTCATGTCTAACTTTCCTAGTCAAAGCAATTGAGCAGCTTCCATTAACATTATCTATTTGAATGAAAATTATGAAACCAATAATGTATTCCTTATTTTAAACCATAACATTGTCAGTTCCATAACTAAAACACCCATAAGGCCATAAGATTGTCAGTATCCTTCCAAGTGAAAAAGGAGGAAATTATATGAAGTTTCTCAGCTGAACTATTCAAAATCCCATGGACGAAGGTCATTTCATTCTAGATGGATCAATTCATATCTAACCATGAATCCTTTCCACCAACCTACTTCCAAACCAAGCCATTACCACTCTTTGCTACCAAAAGTGGAGTGACTCAAAATGATAAGGTTCTGTTTGATTCCCTCAATCTCATTAGCCTTGGTTGAACAATCCAACAAAGGTTGATCATTTGGCTTCATCTTCATACTTATTTCCCAAAACCGCGTGACATCCTTGTTTATCTAGTCCCTGAAAATCTCCCACTTCTCAAATGTACCCTCGGGGCAAATCCATCTATATTTAACAATCAACTGAAAAATCCATGAAATTAAAAAAGACATACTGAACATTGCCAACAAATTCACCCTTCAATGAGGAGGTTGTGAAAATTACCAGAAATTTGTTATGAACCCAAGCTCCTCTTTGACCTCATGGTCATAATCATCCGATCTAGGAGATTCTTGTTCCTAAATAATTGAACAAACAACGGCCATGAACTGATAGGTAACCTCCCATTCTGCGCTTGCTAAGCAATTAATTTTCATTTCTGAGTATCCAATCTGTGCTTAACCATAAAACCAGTCGTATTCGCGCCACTATTCCCATCATTCCCTCAAAACCTCCTCAATGGCATCACTAACAGAAGTTCCATTTCCCGACTCTTCAACTTGACGGTAATTCCATCGGCATCAACGGCCGGTGCTCTACCCTGTCTGTACGGTTCTTGCCACCAGTATCCGAAATCAAAGGCGAAGCCCCGCGAAGCCGAGCTCTCGGGTTTCATATTGAAACTATTGCACTGATCAAAGATATCTCGCATCACCAACCGTAGTTGCAAACATATATAGAAGCTGGTGAAGTCGCAGAAACCCTAGCCTGATGGTTGGAGGGGAATAGATTGAGAATTGAGATGGAGAAGTTGTCGTGAACAAAGTTTATGCAATCTAATTCGATAATGTCGGGCTGAATGGCGAAAGGTGGATAGACAATGGAAGTTGTCACCCCACCAGTCACCACTGAAGACGAGGAGCAAGAGTTTTTTTCTATATGACGCCATTGACGCCATTGACGCATGAGTGCGTAACCTGTGAAGATCCGTATCTCCGTAGTTCACCGTTTCTAATTACAGCTCCGCGACTCCCTCCCTTGTCAACCCGTGGCCAGACAGCAAGCAGATTTGATCAAATTCGGGTTTTTGCTCTGTGGGCCTCTTCGTGGCCCATTAGCCTTGTGTGCTCACTCTGATCAATCAAGACCCAATTGCAATGGTTGGAACCCAAATCAAACCAAAATAAAACAACATAAAATAGTTCTTTCTGTTCTTTTCTTTTACCAAATGGAAAATATCAAAAATAATACAAAATTTAATGCGTAATATTTAGATACAAACTATTTCACATTATACCAGTTTTAATACGGGGTGAAAGTGTGGCAGATTTTACTATAAAAATCGTCCATACTTTTTTAGATTATACAAAATGACCCCAATATTTTATATTCTTTTTTACAAATCACTTATGATATTTTTGTATATTTAAAAAATAATGTAATAAAGGTTAATCGTCACTTTATTCTTAAATAGTTAAGGTAGTTTATTTATTAAATATTTTAAAAAGGTTTTAAAAATAAATTTTGGGTTAATAGACCCATATTTGGTGTCATTATTTTATTATGGGTAGTTTGAGAAAAAAGTCCATGTTTGGGATAAAACTTAATGAAAGAATATCATTTATTGGGAAATTTGTGTAATTTAAATTTTAAAATTAATATATTTGACGTAAATTTGTGGAAAAATATCTTCATTTCATGTTTTAAAAATTAATCTTATTTTATACCAAAAAATTATGGGAATGTCACATAGTATGGATCTTGTAACCAAACTTTATTTTTTAAAATTTTAAAACCTCTCAATCATTCTTATAATTAAATTTTTTTAAAATAAATGGCCTAAAATTTATAAGAATAAAGTGATAAGTAACATTTATTACATATTTCATTAGGTATACAAAAATAATAAGGGTGATTTTTTAAACAAAATATAATGTAGGGTGATTTTGTGTGATTTAAAAAGTTATGGGCGAATTTTGTAACAACATTTGCCATAATTTTGCTCCGTATCAAAAAGGGGTTTAATATGAAATAGTTTGTATATCAACTAGTAATTTCTAAAGGTTGTATTATTTATTTTTTGTTCATATATCATAGTTGGTATTATTTTTATCATTTTTCCTTACTAAATTAAACGATTTGCATGTTTGCACTTTACACAGAGAAATGATGTTATCAACTTGTGTTACGTGTTAATTTATCGTTTACTTACACATACACAAAATTACCATCTACACAAAATTAGATATGGGTCCGATTTAACCAATGTCTCAGTAGTATGGCCTTGCTTTCACATTTAGTCATTTAATCGGATATTGCCCTACCTGCACTTTTGTTGTAGATCCTCTGTGTCTTATCGTTAAACGAAAATTCGTAGAAATCGATAAAGATTTTCTTGATTGTGGGTCTAAACCCTAGAAATTAAATGGACGGTGCCGAGTCGTTGAGTGCCGGACTTCCTAAAACCCTAGTTCCCGAGGTGCCATACTCGAACGGTTAATGATATATATACCGTGTTATCATATATCTATATACTCGAGGACTTTAATAAGCTTTCCGTATATTTTGTCACACTTGTTGTGTTCTTATTTTCTTCTTTCACAAATTGAGTGTGATTAGATTGATGAACAATCCATGTAGGGGAAGGTGGTCCTAATTTTGTTAAAGCTAATATTTGGATATGATAAAATACTAACGTTGAAAGGTGCAAGATTATGTCATTTTTGTGACTCCAGTCAATTGATCCATCCTACAAGTGCCACATTTTAATCTTAACGAATGAATTCTACTTTCTACATGCAAATGATCGACTACGTCACCAATTGAGAGTGTATTAACTAATATAATGTCAACTTCATAATATACATAACATTCCAAGATAAATGAGCTCAAACATCATGCATCCTTTCGATATTACCTTTTGTGCTTTGTAATTATTCTAAAAAAATGTTTAGACAATACTCATATGCCTGACTAAACTTTAGTACCCCGTCGTTTAAACTGTTAGAACGATACCTCACTATTGAGTCCGACCAAATATTAGTACATAGATTACAGTTCACACGTTAAGTTAACAGATCGGTGTTAAATATCTAAGGTAAGTGGACAATTTTGCCTAAGGTAGGTGGACAATTTTCCCCCTGATATTTACCACCGTTCTGACAACTTAAAGTGTGAGTAATTCAGTTACTAATCTTTGGTCGGACTCAATAGGTATGGTACCGTTCTGATAGTTTAAATGACGGGTACTAAAGTTTAGTCAGCGTAAAAGATGGGTATTGTTTATGCAATTTTCTCAAAAAAATATCCAAAATAATGGTGTATGTATATTTTTGTGCTTTATTTAAGTTTTGTAGAGGAGAAATGACAAATAGTAATAAATGTCTTTTCTTTAATATAATTAAGATTACCTTACAAATTACTATAAAATGTGATAAATACTTTTCAGCTATAATTCATCCGTTCATCGAAATTTAAAAAAAAAAAACGGTTAATGACAAATTTAGATTTGACGAAATAATAAAATCTATATACATATATTAAAGCCAAAGCATTTCCTTCAACGTGGTTAATCCTAAGTTTTTAAGTGCCACGTGGCAATTTCTTAAAATTTTCATTTTTTTTACAATATTCACACACATAATATATATAGTTGCCATAATCTTTTATATCTTTTCAATTTTTAAAGAACCGTATCATCCATACTTCTTGCATATGAAAATTAGATAGTGGGCCTTCTCATCTTTTAATTTTAATTAATTAATTTTTTTTCTCTACTTATCTTTAAATTTTTTTTAAAATAAGGAAAACCATATATTCTAGGCTTTTCTAGCGTAATAGAACCGCGTGAAAAAACAAGGGCTTCATTTCTAATAAATAAATTTTAGATCTCATTTTAGGGCAATAGGGGTTTCTTTTCTATCCTTCATCGTTCAGTAGAATACCGCCCTTATTCTGAAATTCACTTTCCTCATATTTTCACAAATTTTAGATCTCATTTCATTCTACGTATATTTGCTACTTTGGAATCGAATCTTCTTTGAGGTAAGTCATCGGATCTAATTGGAAATTTGAATAGCAACTCGCCATTTTCTTCAGATTCACTTTGCCCCATTTTTTCCTACTTTGGAATCGAATCTTCTTTGAGGTAAGTCATCGGATCTAATTGGAAATTCGAATAGCAACTCGCCATTTTCTTCAGATTCACTTTGCCCCATTTTTTTCTCAAAATTAAAATCTCATTCCATTTGTATGTATACTTGCTGTTTTTGGAATCCTTATCATCACAATCGATTCTCCCATTTAGGGTATGGATATCATTGGATCTAAGTATCATAGATCTGTATATTTTCAAGGTAAGAACACAATTTCTCTCCTTTTTTTCTCCTTATAATTATATTGAGTTTCTATATATATATATATAATCTGTATTATACATAAGTAAGGTTTTAAATTTAATTATTAAAGCAATTTAGATATACAAGATCATGTATTTTTACACCATAAATATATGTTGCCAAAACTCAATTTATATACATCCTTTTTGAAAATATATCTGTTATCAAATTTTTGGTATTTATATTGATCATTCTAGATAAAAAATTTTCACGCTGCACCTCTTCATCTTTGTAAAGACTGAACAATGGCTGATCTGTATACACCCATTGATAATATCGGTGTTGGTAAAATCATAATGGTTCGTATTATACGTTTATACTCAAGATCTCATTATCCGAGTTCTAAGTGTAAACCCGCACTTGAGATGGTTCTTATGGATGACAAGGTACCTTATTTTGATGTTTCATTTTATAAAAATAAAATTGAGTGAATTCTTGATTCACATAATGACATATTTTCTTCTTTTTTTCCCTATGTTAAATAACAATATTTTCTATTACTGAACATGCAGGGCTCTAAGATTGAAGCACAAGTACGATCATATATGATTTGGAGATTTGCCAAGTATTTAAAAAAGTTCTCTACCATTACTATCTCTTCGTTTGGGCTTATTGAAAACAGTAATATATAAGTTCATTTTTATCGATATTTTTATCGATCAAAATCCGTGCAGGGCACGGGTATCACACTAGTATAATTTACTTACAAAGATGGATATATGAATGATTTTTAAACTACCGAATTAGAATTAGTAAAGTTTTTACTTACAAAGATGGATATAATTAAAATTTATATTCAAAATAAATAAAATGAATTTCGGCTTTGTAGAGATATTCTAGGGTAAAATATATTGTTAGCATAATTTATATTTATAAAATATTGATGAAAATTAATATTTTACATTATATATTTATAATAAGATTAATTATTCTTATAAAGTGAAAACTACTGATAATGATACAAAATATTTTTCTTTAAAAAAAATTAATATTATGTATTTATAAAAGATTGTTGAAAATTATTTTTTCTTAGAATTTTAAAAATTATTAATAATGATACAAAATATTTTTCCTTAAAATAATATAATTAATACTATATATTTATAAAATATTGATGAAAATTAATTATCCTTATAATATTCTTGATTTAAAGTTCTCTAAAATATAACATTTTCACCAATCTTTATTGTTTATTAAATACTTATAATTAAAATGATAAAAGTAGTATCCAACAATATTAATCATATGATATTTGGACAAAGATATATTATTAGAAATTGGAAGATGTAAGAATATTTAAATACAATATTATCTTGCTATATTAGTCTAGTTTATATTTCATGTTTGTAATTTTTATTTAATCTTGTTAATTATTTTCAATTTTTACATAAAGGATTATAATTCTATTTCCATTATAAGCTATCATATATAACCCGCGTCATGATAATACACCACGTACTAAATTAAAAATGATAATTTGTCGTATTTGTATATCTAGATGCGTATATTTAACGAGTAACTAAGAAAGGGTTTTTTTGGTCCTTTACAAAAAAAAGTTTATTTGGGTCCCATTAAATTTATGTAATTTCCATATCAAAACTTGTCCACGAGAAATTTATATATTTTTTCCCATGTTTGATGCCACGTACAAATTAAACTAACCTTGTTCACTTCTATTAAGAAAAGATGAAACAATTTGGTTTACTAAACTTTTTCTAGTTTTGTGTTTAGTAAATGTACCCCTTAAGAGAAGGGTGTGTAGAGTTTGAGAATAAATACAAAATGTTGGGGTATATTTACTTAATTGAAACATTAAAAAGTCCAGAAAAGATTGAGAAATTTATATAGCATCATTTAAAAAGATTGAGAAATTTGTAATCATAATTGACATACTTAAGACTTGCAACATAAGCTAACAACGGTAGTACCACACAAGGCACGTACACTAGCATGGTAACTTCTTTATTGAACACACAAAAAAGAGAAGAAGAACAAGAAGATCGAAAGAAGATATCGATATCATATGAGTGAAAACGAACATAATCTGCCTTGCCCTTTCGAAAGTTTTTCAACGAGGCCCACTTCACGATAGTCGACCAGACGATCGAACACCGTGTAGATGGTTAATCGGAGCAAGAAAAAATGCCAAAGGATCCAAGTTGCCCTATTCGTATAACAAGAGTAGACTCACAAACGAATAGCCATCACTTTCCCCGTAAGAACTATATGTTTTCTTCTCCTAGCTTTGCCGCCTCCTCCGGCCAGCTCGTGGTGGTCCACGAGGTGGTGGGAGGAGGAGACGGTGGCTGGTGGTGGTTTGGGGCGGAGAGGTTTTATTTTTGTGATGGGAAGAGGGTTTGTTGAAATGTGTCGGGTAGGTGTTGATATAAGTGATGGGGAAGTGAAAGGCTTTTGTGGTAAACAAAGAGAAAAGTTAGGAGGGAGAGAAGGAGTGGAAGCTTGCTTGTCAGCATCTTTTATAGCATATACCAATTGGGTGCCTCTCCAATGCCCCACACTTCAATTTCAACAGTTTTTCATGAGGAAAATGCACACTTATAAATGCCATCACTTTCCCGTAAGAACAATATAGAGGTTGTGTCCCATGTAAACAGCTCTTACCATGTAAAATGAGAACAAATTGTATTCGTTAGATCGTTAAATAGATGGTTGAGATTAGGAGATATTAAAGGAGGAAAAAAATCGTGTTATTAGAAGAAAAAATATTCGCCGGATATATACGGCGGTATAATCACATATATTCAGCGGTATAGTCACATATATTCGTATGTACGTGGACTAGTTGGTTTTATGAGCCCGTCATGATCGATCCGAGCTACTCGAATTCGTACACTTATTTTGAAACTGGATGAGTATGTATACATTTTAATGTTTGGTTAAAATGTATGTTCGGCTTGTTCGCCTAGAATAACATTATAGGATTGTTATATTAGGTAATTTACTTAGCTTCAACCCAGATTTGTTCACTTCTAAATGAGATACATATGAACTTATATAAAGAACGGCTAAAATTTAGACTTACTTGTAAGACGAATTTGAATTCGTCAAAGGTTGGCTCACATGGCAATCTTAGGTTTGTACGTGTGTGAAAGTGGTTTTATTAGATTAGAGTTTTATATTAAAAAAAAAAAGTGTATTACCATGTAAGATTACACATTTGTATGTACTAAATGTTATCTTCTAACACGTTTGAGTTTAGAGGGTTTAATAATGAAGAGTATAGAACTTAAAATGGATGTCATTACGAGTGACCGGTACTTCCACTATATACGTGTATATATCTTTATAGAAAGAGAAATGACAATACCCTACTTTGTACAGATTTGTGAATGATATAATTATTTATTTCATCGATACTTATAAAGACATATACAGATAGATAAAACGGTAAACTAACAAATAAAGAATAAGTTCAATATGTTTTCCAATATATTCTAGTACTTCCCTAAGTTAGTGGTGTGACTCAACAACTTCAGTCTTGATCGTGAAAATTGTTGTTGGAGCGAAGAGATGTAAGGACTTGATGGACCTTCCTCCGTTCATTGGTCTTGTAAGGCGGTTGATTAGGCCTAAGATGTAGGTATATTAGTGTCTTAGAGTAGGTTGGGCTCTAGGACACATTAGATTAACTTTCTAGGGTAGGTCGCCCCTCAGCGCATGTAGATTAGTGTCCTAGGGTAGATCAGACCCTATAACGTAGGTAAATTAGCGTTTTAGGGTAGATCGGACTTTAGGACGTAGGTAGATTAGCGTCCTAGAGTTTGTCAGGCCCTAAGATGCATGTAGATTAGTGATGTAGGGTAGGTTGGGGCACTATGATGCCGGTAGAGTAGAGTCTTAAGGTAGGTCGGCCCCTAAGATGTAAGTAGATTAGCGTCACAAGGTAGATTGACGTCCTAGGGAGTTGATACGAAAGGATGAAATGAGGACTTGATGGCCGCTCCTACCTTCTTTGGTCTTTGTTTTGTTAGCTTGGCGATACCAACACGCCGGTATAGTCGGCTCTAGGGCGCCTGTAGGTTGGCGTGATATCCGCCGCCATCACCGCGCGGCGGTGATGGTGGCAAAGATAGAGTTTGTGTTTTAGGGTTTGTTTAGGCGAAAACACGTTTAGGGATGACTCTGATACCAAGTATAGATTTGTGAACAAAAGGCTTTATTATATAATTGATCAAGTTTTGTTTATATAGACAAATATAGAGAAATCAATGAAAATACACGCATTTGAATTTATATTTGAGTATGTTTAAAATGTTAAATATATCAAAAAATAACAAAGACGTAATTCTGAGTTTCGGAACTCTAATCGAAGATTTTACCTTTCATCCTATTTATAAAAGGTGATGGTGGTCGTACAACATCGACTTTGTCAATCCAAACAATAGTTCAACCGTACTTTGTCCGTCTCGTCCGAAGCAACTAACTCAGATTGACATCGTCCAACAAATACAATTGTGATCAACTTTTACCTAGAGATAAACTCCGGCTCCTCTTACACAAAGTTGGTGCTTCAATGCAACGACATCAACTTTGTCAATACAAATCTTCTTTTATAAACTATATTTATATATTAATTATAATTCCCTAAAATAAAATACCGAATTTTTATACTTAAAATTTAATGTCCGAATCTAATGTACGTCCAAAATCTAATATATACCATAATTTTCATGCCAAAACTTAATATTCAAATTACATAACTAATATTTAGGAATCTATTATACATGCGCACATATAAAGACACGTCCAATTTTCTCAATACTAAGGGCCCGTTTGGTTCCAACTCCGAAAACAGAATGAAAACGAATTTAGTCCATATGATATCCTTATTCATGAAATTTTATGAAATCATTCATTGTGGTTTCATGCAAAAATGAACTTGTCTTCCCACATTTTGTTTCCTTATAGGGTATCAAAAATAATCAAATTCAACTCCAATTAGCTCAAACCACAAGGAACGATTCCAAAAATTTTCATGAACAAGGGTATACATATAGACTAGATTCGTTTTCATTCATTTTCGATTCTGGAGTTAAAATCAAACAAGCCCTATTTATTAAAGGTAGACTACTCAAATTTAGTGAAATTGTGTTCGTTATCAAGTCACATATTGAGTCATCGAGAGGTGTACTCGCATTTGCGTATTGCAAGCTTTATCATTTTGGCAAAATTGGCAAACTAGCCCTTTTAAGCAAATCAATTTAGAAAGAAGACTCCTAGTATTTGAGATTGGTATTTTGACCCCCTATAAAATAGAGTAGAGGAAATATAGTACAAAAAGAGGGAAAAGTTTGACAACCCATCGGATGTGACATGTTGTACTATCTCACATGTCACATCAATCAGAAAAAGGAATTTCCAATATCCTTACTTTCTCACCTATTACTCAAAAATCCGTTTACGCAAATAATGTCACAATCATACCCAAAAATAAATTTGTCAAAGTACATAAACATACTCGAAAACAACATACCCAAAAAATCAAATATCAAAATAAGAACATATCCATTAATTGGATAATATTTATATTTATACCCAATTTAAATATCACTTAATACAAAAACAATACCCAATTTAAATTTGTCATACCCAAAATTTTCAAAACTCGATATCGTACACAAACATCAATATCAAATGACATTTGGTCATTACCCAAAAATCCGCTTGACATTTGATCATTATAACACAGTTTGGGTAACCATAAAACATGCCCACGATATCACTTTAAATATAATTAATAATAAAAAATATACTACAAAGTCAATACACGTATAAAAGCATACCCAAAAATCCGCTTACCCAAATAATGTCATAATCATACCCAAAAATAAATTTATTAAAGTACATAAACATACTCGAAAACAACATACCCAAAAAATCAAATATCAAAATAAAACCATATCCATAAATTGGATAATATTTTATATTTATACCCAATTTAAACATCACTTAATACAAAAACCATACCCAATTTAAATTGTCATACCCAAAATTTTCAAAACTCGATATTGTACACAAATATCAATATCAAATGACATTTGGTTATTACCCAAAATCGGCTAAACATTTGATCATTATAACACAGTTTGAGTAACCATAAAACATACCCAATTTGAGTTTGTCATTACAAAATTTTACACAAATCGATATTATACACACACATCAATACCAAATGACATTTGGTCATTATAACACAGTTTAGGTAACCATAAAATATACCCAAAAATATCACTTTAAGCATAATCAACAATAAGAAACATACCACAAAAAAAATAAACATATACCCAATAATTAGAAAAATACTACAATTCATATTTGTGTAACGAAAACAATGTCACTAAAAAAAATTAGACATTCATGGACTTGAAAATTGCATCAAACTAGCTACATTAACCAAAAATGAAAAGTAAACATGTAAAAAAGATACTTAAACCAAAAGTAAACATCTAATCACCATCATTTCAAGTAGAGAAATTATTGTCCCTATTTTCTAGTTTTCATACCTATTTTTTCTTCCTTTTATATAGAGACCTAGTTTGCAAAAGAGAATTTCAAGGGGTCCTATTTCCCTAATTAATTCTATCATTTTTGGCATGAAAAGAGAACCTCCATCCTCTTATGTTGTATTTGGTCACATACTTTGCCACACACGCCTTTCCTAAATTTTCACTTTTCTTAATTGTGTGGACAACAAAAGTAATAAAGATTTTCCATTTCATTACAATTATCTTATATATAAATAATATATGTCCCATCATTTTTTCTAATAATTATAACATGTTCCCATGCTTATAGTAAGTCATCCAACAAAATAATTTGTCTCTTTTCTAGGGGAACAAACAAAAATATAAGTGGGTTTAATGTATGCACTTGTTTTTTTTTTTATACAAAGGTAAGAGAAAGAAGAAGGGTCAACATTTAAAAGTTGGCCGTCCTAGAGTATCCTTACGGATGAGTTCTTCAACGTATCGCGGAAGGCTCCCGTCGTCCATGTCCAAAAAATGGCCAAGAGATGCGAGCTTGTCTGCGACAACATTGATTTCCCTAATGAATTTTTTTTTTTTCAAATGTATGTACTTGTGGTATGGAAAGAAAATGCATAACGATACATTCAGCACATAATTTTTTTGAAAATTCAGTTGATATTATATATTGTAGGTACTTGGAAAGAAAATACAGAACGATACATTTAGCACCTAATTTTTTTTGAAAATTTTCAGTTGATATTATATATTGTAGGTACTTCCAGTTTGAACCCTAATGAATTTTCTTTTTCTAATAGTACATTTTGGCCTATTCAGGTTTAAAATAATGATAAAAATAAACAAACTTTGAGATTGTGGACGAGAATAAGAAGTATTTCATGTTCGGAACAAATACTTAATGTATATATTTTATTGTTTAATTTCAAACTTAATATGCAACATAACTTATAAGAAAATTGTGCCCCTTCAATGAAATTTTTTTTACTCCGCCACTATGTGTAGGTTCACTTTGATGTTGGTGTTGCTTCTTACGAGATCTGAAATTTGTAACTTACGAGTGATCTGATTCAAAAATTAAATAATATTAAAGTTTATCATATATAATTAAGCAATTGATTTAACTAAAGCAAGTTCTTCCTATACGGAGTGATGAACCGTACGTTATTAATATATAACTCGTTAGTTATTAAAATATATATTAAATGTTTATTTTATAAAAATGAAATCTTAGTTCACTCAAAGAGATCGAAAGGCCAACAAAAGATCGAATTGAAAGAAATGCTAGGGCCATAAAAAAATTACTTTAATGGATTACGTAAACTGCAACATGAATAAATTAGGGTTCTTCACTTGTTGAACGAGCAATATGCCAATATTCCCAAGAATCATCTCTCATATATTCCTCTTATTTTAACCAAGTTTGGTGCTTTTTCACTTTTTCTCGACAACGTCATTCTCTTTTTCCAAATAAAATAAAGAAGGATGTGTTATGTTTGGTTCGTTGGATTTCCTATTTGCTTTATGGCCACCCATGTGCTAATTAATTACTTTCGGAAGATTTTGCAAAGCTAGTTTTGGGACTAAACCCTAATTTTAGACATCAAATTAACCAAAAAAGCCATTCGAAAATTTTAATACTTTTATTTATTATAATTTAGATTTATTATGTTAAAAATAACTTTTAATAACTATATTGATAATATTTTATAATTTGTAAACAATACAGATAAGGGGTAGGGGTGTAATACGAGCCGAACAAGCCGAGCATCGGCATGCTCAAGCATGGCTCGTTTAGAAAGTGAACGAGCTCGAGCCGAGCTTTTGACGAGCCGAGCCCGAGTAGCTCGGCTAAAATAATGCTCCTATGGTGTTATTTTAGTCAAACGAGTCGAGTTTTACCCGAACGAGCCGAGCTTTGACATGCTCAAGCTCGACTCGTTTATAAACGAGCCGAACCTAATTTTTATACGAGCTTTAAAATGTGTTCGTATTCGGCTCGTTTAGAAAACGAACGAGCTCGAGCCGAGCCCGAGTAGCTTGTCTCATTTTACAGCCCTAATAAGGGGGCGTGGATTTGCAATCGTCTCCTGACGGTTCTGTTGCAGTCCAAATCTGAGGGGTTCATAGTTGTTCCCCAGACTTCCTCCTTGTGTACTTCGATGAACGTTTAGGCTCGTTTCCTCCTGCTGGTTGCATCATCTTGCTTTACCTTGATGACTATTTTGCTTTCGGTTTTATTTTGATGTATTGTTGTGTGTTTCTTTTCTCCTTTGTTCGTGTTCATTCATAACGGTTTGACCGTCTGCCGATTTTTTTGATCTTTCGACCCACAAGACGATGCGCTGTCTAATGATTTCGATCCGCTTTCTATTTTTAAAAAAAATACAGATAATTTTAATGTTTCATCATTTGGAGAGACACCATTTAATTTATAAAATCCTCTTAATAAAGTATGGTACTTAGAATAAGATATGAATTTAAGTTACTGTGTGCATCTTTTTTCCATTATTACAGTAAAAATTAAAGGAACAAAACATCAATTTAAGTAGTGGGGAATTATAGTAAATATTAAAAAAAGTATATATTATAATGACGAGTGGGAAGAGTTGGGCTTTTTCTTCAAATGGTTAGGGTCTTTTCAATGAACATTAGTTGTGGAGTGCTATGATGTCCATATATATACCATGAAGGGGTAAAAGACTAAAAAGTGACTGATCAATCAACTAATTATATTATATCAACCTCTAACTTACCTATATATATTAGTGATCTTCGTTTTTTTGGTCGTGAAGGAGCCGAAGATCAGTTGCGCATTATTATAAGCAAAACACTAAAGAGATGAGTATAACAAGGCAAACTAATACGGAGATCTTCTATAAGTAAACTACGAACTCCATCAGGATCGTGCGAGCAGGAAATATTGGCCAACAAATTCACTACCTTATTCCCTTCCCCGTAAACATGACTTAGTCGAACGACCCAGTCTCGTGTATATAACCCTCGACACTGACTTATTCCCTTCCCCGTAAACATGACTTAGTCGAACGACCCAGTCTCGTGTATATAACCCTCGACACTGACGAAATAGACTAAACAATGGATGCTTATGATCCACCCCTTCTCGATAAGTTGAATAGTAGTCTTTGAATCAACATCAACGTGGATACGTCTGAACCCCTTCTCTCAAGCAATACGAAGTTTATGAATAATGCCCCTAATTTCCGTAACAGGTGTAGTAGTAATCCCAAGGTTAGCCACGTACTCGCATATCCATTCACCCTCGTATCTCTAAATATACCCCAACAACTCTCCTTGAATCACCCTTAAAAGCACCGTCACCAGTGGCGTAGTTAGGGGTATTGAGGGGGTCATGGCCCATGTAAATATTTAATTAAAATCAATATAGATGACATATTATTCATAGTACTTCAATTCCAAGTTGGTAGAGGGAGTATAATTGAACTTGGAGAATCAAAAACTAGCATTTCCTTCCTATATTTTTTTAAACCCCAATAATCACGTTAACATTGGGAATACTACTACCTGTTACGGAAATTTGGAATTTTCCCCAACTCACTAGCACTCGAGCATGTGTCCCACAATACTCGTGTGACTCACCTCAATCTCAGCCTTGAACTCTCCCTACCGAGCACGTACATACTATGGCTTATCAAAAACATCAATTCTTCCTCCAAAAACTCTTTGGTTTCGCCACTTCCACAACCACCGCAACCCGAATAGAGTTCTAATAATCTAATCCACGAAGTCAACATGTACATAGCGGTGCTTAATGTTACCCAAAAAACCAATCATCCTTGTGAACTAAATTGTATACATGCTATGTATACAATTTATTATTTCGAAATATATTCTATTAATTATTAATAGAAAATTATCATAAACATCACCATATTTATTTAATTATACTACATAAAAATACGGACAAAGTAATTCTATTATTCAATTACGACATGAGATCGAGTTCAGCTAATACAATTATATAGTGTCATACTTGTGAAGTTGTGAGCTAAGTTCACAAGCTTAGATACTTTATTCCCAAAGTCCCAACATAAAAGTTGCCATAAGCAGTAGCACTGAAGAATCACTTGTTGAACTCAAGCAAAGTCCAGAAGTAGTCAATGTAAACAGCTCTGAAGTGGGTGAAACCAGCTGACCTCCCTAGCTGACTGTACTCCTGCTCAGTCCTGTGCTTCCCCTTGCTCCGGTACACGGTCATAACGAATAAGTCGCCTTCCAGGAGAGCCCTCGTCCTGCTGCTGCCATCGGTTTGTTCAGGCAAGACGGGCTCGCACACTATCAGCTTGCCTCCTGTAGGCAGGGCATCGTAACAGGTTTTCATGATTTTCACCACTTCATCATCCGTCCATGTTGTCAAAATCCACTGTCCAAATCACAAGTTTTGATAAGATCGAGATCATGATCATGATAAGATCGAGATTATGATCATGATAAGATCGAGATCGTGAATGTGATAATATCGTGATCGTGATAACGATAAGATCGAGATCATGATCATGATAAGATCGAGATTATGATCATGATAAGATCGAGATCGTGAATGTGATAATATCGTGATCGTGATAACATCGAGATCGTGATAATATTAAGATCGTAATAATATCTTTATTATTTAGTTTTTTAATATATTATTAGTCATTATTCTCCTATAAAGCCTATATAAAGGTTATATATTATTTAGTTTCCTATATATTATTAGTCATTATTTAGTTTCCTATATCAATAATATTGTGGTTCTACCTCCACCATTTGTGTGGTTCTACCTCCACCATTTGTGTGGTCGTCTCCACCAAAATCTATCATGGTATCAGAGCGGCGATCCTATACCTATCGGCGTTCTAGGGTCACCAACCGACATCACAAAACAAAGCGCAACCCCAACCACTCTCGCTCAAGACTCATTGTCTCAAATTGAATAAAAATATATTCAAAGGCAAGTCAAAATGAGCGTCATAAAAACACATGGCTCGCACTAAGCTTTACACGTTCCGCCGACCAACTGACGGATCTGTTTACAAAGGCTTTATGGTTCGAGTACCAAT
Organism: Fagopyrum esculentum; assembly: GCA_033239045.1. Classification (NCBI taxonomy): domain Eukaryota; kingdom Viridiplantae; phylum Streptophyta; class Magnoliopsida; order Caryophyllales; family Polygonaceae; genus Fagopyrum; species Fagopyrum esculentum. The sequence continues at coordinate 3,526,056 of BSUD01000006.1, forward strand.
TTATCAAGTCCAAGCTCGATGTTGTGCGTCACCCACCACCGGCTTGAGGAGGCGTGATAAGATCGAGATCATGATCATGATAAGATCGAGATTATGATCATGATAAGATCGAGATCGTGAATGTGATAATATCGTGATCGTGATAACATCGAGATCGTGATAATATTAAGATCGTAATAATATCTTTATTATTTAGTTTTTTAATATATTATTAGTCATTATTCTCCTATAAAGCCTATATAAAGGTTATATATTATTTAGTTTCCTATATATTATTAGTCATTATTTAGTTTCCTATATCAATAATATTGTGGTTCTACCTCCACCATTTGTGTGGTTCTACCTCCACCATTTGTGTGGTCGTCTCCACCAAAATCTATCAAGTTTGATAAATGGATGTTCAGGAAGAAACAAAAATCTGACTAGGGCAATGGAAACATACAGTAGCCAACAAAACCATTCAAAGCAGGTGGACCTTGTACGTATGTGAGGGTATCAATGAACGGTTCTGCGTGTAATTTCAGATTCACAGACTGTTCATAATGCACCAGAAGTAATGAAACTCGTACAGAATCAGTGAGAAACAGTTCGAGACAGGTGATCTTAGTTATTTAAGTATAAAAATTATTTTATGTGAACCTTTCCAAGGAAGAAATTCTGTATATGGGAGGTTAATACGAAGGAAGATTGAATAAAAACAAATTGCAAATCACATATCCAGAAAGCCAAGTGACTTTCATGTCCAAGAAATGACCATAGCCACATAATATAAGCCAATAAAAATATCTAAGTTTCTACTTCAGCTAGCAGCTCAAATAATGTGAATCCTATCAATGTTTATGATTGAAAAGGAAATATAACAAACTTATCAAGCAAAAGCTGATAGAAAAGGATAAGGTAAAAATAGTGACCTTCATAAAGATAGCATCTCCATGGGGAATTGATTTGAACATGTCACCACCCACATGGGTTATACCTGCAAACAACCAAGAAGCAATCAAATTCTTGACTTCTAGGATTCATGAAAGCTTTTTACTTGTTTGGCCTTAATCTATTCTTGTTTTGCTAGAACTAAAACTTTCATGAATCCTAATTGCAACTTCAGTATCCTCAAGTACCTAATACATACATTTTAAGTATAGCCACTATCCTATGTAGTATCCTCAACGGACCTCAAGTACAGAATTTGTTGTTAGGTACCTGGTGAACAAAACTAAGATACTATGGTTCATAAAGATGAGTTAAAACAAGCTTCCAACCAGACATAGATTAATGGGTTGGTAAAGATTAACTAAAAATTGTTGAGCGCCTTACCCTTAATCGGAGGAGCTTTGCTTACAACATCAGGCAAATCAAAGTTGATTGCCTTCTTTATATCCTTATGTTTTTGCAAGATCATTTTCAAACAATCCCCAGCACTACCACCGACATCAACAAGCGTTTCAACCCCATCGAATCCATTATAACCACTCCCAAGCACCGCCCTCATGAAGGGTACCGAGACCCCCGCCATTGCCCTTTGCATTAGCTCATTCATCTCATCATCTTTACCATAGTACGAATAAGCTGGCTCTCCATTGGCCCTTGTGAAGGGTTCTGCAGAGGGGTCGAGCACAGATGCGTGCACCAGCGGCCACGCCCTCAATAGCGCGTCCTGGTGGTGTTGTAGCACATATGCACCGAAGGACAGCCCGTCCTTGTCTGTCACCAGTGTCTTTCCCACCTCTGTTAATGAGTACCTGCACAGAAGAAGGGAAATCATCCTTATTACATGACTGACAAAAACATCTGTAAACAAGGATTGATGTATGTTTTATCAGTAGGAGCACTAAGATGAGTCTAGGATATCCAACATGAATTTTACTGGAGATATATACAGAATACTTTAAAGTCAGATTCGATTGTTCTCTGAAAAAGAATTGAAGAAACTCCTATTACAAATGCTACTTATCAAAACATTGAGTACTTGCTCACTCCAGTAAGATACATTTCGGGATTTACCTCGGAGGTTCATATTTCAGCCTATTTTTATGAAATCATTGAACTCTGGAACCAACAAAATTTCTACTGTTGGCAAGTAAATGTTGTTCTCGACATTAAGACCAGAGAAATTGGCGAAATTGACATTGAAACGAACCAAGAACGAAAATCAGGAATAGTCGTCAATAATGGATTTGGCTGTTTTTGAAACTAACACGAAATTGGACCTCAGAATAATGAAACTTCCACATAGAACCACCTACAAAATCACGGAGATAGATAAATAGTTTGCCTGCGGTCGATAGTGGAGGCTGTTTTACAGGGAGTTAGATGTTCGTCGAAGACTCCGTAGCTGGAGAGCATCCGAAGGAGGCGCTGAAGGCTTTCCGGTTCAGCGGAAGTGACGGCGTCTGGTAGAGCGAGGTGAGAGAGGATCTGATCTGCGGTGAGGGGAGCGTTGGAACCGCCATTCCAGATGGCGTCGGCGACGTTGAGTCGGACAACGGCGTTTAACGCCATGGGGACGCTTATCATGTTGGCTAGCTCTAAGATGGCTATCCGAGCTTTGTTTCTCTCATCGGAGGTCTCGTCCACCACCGGAAAGACGGCGGTTGGAGCGGACATGGCGGTGGCGCCAAGGTCTTCGTCTTGCAACGTCATCTTCAGTCGCCTACTCAAGTTACTGATATCTTTCTCAGAGTTTGTTTGACACGATTGCCGCAGCCGCGCAGCAGTACTGAGGTTTTGAGATACGGTGTCACCCCTTATCTTATGTGCCATTTCATATTTATTAAAAAAATATATTTCAAATTTAGATCTTTTGACAATTATTTACCATAACTACACTCTAATTAATTATATTTACAAAATTCTCCCGCTAAACAGAAAAATACAACAATTTACCAACGTCCAGGCTATTTGGCGCAAGGCCAATTTACTAATCATGCCCATTTGTCCGTGACGGACAAATGGGCATAATTTAGTAAATTGATCCCGTTTGTCCGTCACGGACAAATGGGAGTTGTCCGTGACGGACAAACGTCTCTTGTCCGTGACGGACAAATGAGATATATGTATAAAATGAAAATGTTTGGATTAAAGTTATAAAATGTGGTTTGTTTGAAAGAAATTTAATATGATCTTGAAACTTTTGTTAACAGAAAGTTTAAATGTTTTCAATAACGTCATTTAGATTTGATCGTATTTATGTTTGAATTTCTTAAAAATGTAACATTGATCTTGAAACTTTGATTCCTTTGTAATTGTTATGTTTGTAAGTAAGTTTGGTTTCTTTATTGAAAGAAAGTGTTAATCCTTTGAATAAAATATCTTTGATTTGATATTCTTTTGTAAAAGGAAGTTTAAGTCCTTTCAATAACATTACCTTCATTGGATCGTAGATATGTATGATATGAAGTTACGTTTATTTCTTGAAACTTTATTTGTTTGTTACGAAAACTATAAATTTTGAACAAAAGAAACGTTTATTGATAGGAAGTTACGTAATTTTGATTAACAAGAATTTATAATCCTCGCAATAAATTATGTTGGTTGATATTTTTTTATCTCATTATGTTCTTTACAACTCGTTATGTTCATTCAAAGATCTTACTAAATTAAAATTTAACGAAAATGTTACTACAGGTAATTAAACTCATTAATTTAATGAAGTTGTACACATTATTGGTTGATCTAAGGGTTGAAGCAAATAAATATATGTTGTAAATACCAAGGGTTGAAGCAATGATCTGTCCGTAACGGACAGAATGAGTTTGTCCGTCACGGACAGAAAGTGTTTGTCCGTCACGGACAAACACTTTCTGTCCGTGACGGACAAACTCATTTTGCCCTATTAAGGACAGCCACGATCTTTTCTTTCCCTTTCTTTCTCTTCCTCTTCCTTTCTTCGCCGCGACGAACACCTACGACGATCTCGCTCGATCTTCGGCTGCAATCTCTCTCAATCTCTCTCCACATTTCTCGTATTCTCTACTGCTATATAAGGTAAGAACATAACTTTCTCGTTTTAGTTTCGTTTAAATTTGTTCGTTTTAGTTAGGTTTAGGTTTAGGGTTTAATTTGTTCGATTTGGGTTGTTTTAGAGAGGTTTAGGGGCTTATATGTTACTAAAATCGATGAATATGAGTTAGGGTTGAAGTTAATTAGTTGTTTTAGAGAGGTTGATTGAGCAGATCGCGAACGCCATTGTTGGCGTTCGCGATCTGCTGAACGAAGAAGACGCTTGTCCGGTGACGGACAAGAAGAAGTTGTCCGTGACGGACGGACAACTTCTTCTTGTCCGTCGACGGACAAAGTAAGTGTCCGCTACGGACAACTTACTTCGTCCGTCAACGGACAAGTAAGTTGTCCGTCCGTCACGGACAACTTACTTGTCCGTGGACAAGGTAGTTGTCCGCTACGGACAACTTACTTCGTCCGTCAACGGACAAGTATGTTGTCCGCTACGGACAACTTACCTTTTTTTTTTTAAATTTCATTTTTCCCCTTTTTTTCTTTTCCTTTTTATTAACATTTGTTGTTTTTGTTTGCAGATGGAAAGGAACCCAAACAAGGACTCCAAGAGGTTCAGTGGATTGGGATACTTCAGGAAAGTATTCCACAGTGGCATGCGTTCTCTGAGGGGACAGCGGGATGTCCACTCTAGACACGAGGCACGAGAGCCAGTTCCTTACTCTGGAGGTGAGGAGCAGTTCCCGACACAGGAGTCGGGAGTCACGCGGCGTAGTACATCTGGTATTGCGCGTGACATTGCTCCACTGAGCCCTCCTCACCATGCTTTTAGCGGAGCCAGACATAGCTCCTATACTGGAGGTGGTGCTTCGTTTGGTGCCGGATATTATTCTCAGATCGAGGATCTGAGTGCTCCTTACCAGCAGGAGCAGCAGTTTGCTCCTTCTTCTTCCCGACAGGAGCAGCAGGATGCTCCTTCTTCCCAGCGGGAGCAGGATGCTCCTTCTTCCCAGCGGGAGCAGGAGTATGTTCCTTCTTCTTCACAGCAGCAGCCTGCAGCTGAGAGGAGACGCCGAGGGAGGAGGCCACCTTCGCCAGCTCCTGTGGAGGAGGTACTTGAGGAGGTACTTCCTCGTGCTCTGGGCGATCGTCCTAGACCAGTACCTCCTACTCGGCAGGCCTTTCAGCCCGATCTTCGAGGTCCTTGTGGAGGGGGACCTCGTATACCAGAGATACTCAGGAGTTTCCAGGCTCACACCGCTCTCCACGTCTGGCATGGCATGGTGAGTACGCAATAAATATGTTTAATAAATGCATATTTAATGTTATAATATTTTTAGTTATATATTAAATTTCTTTTTCTATGTAGGATCGTGATACGCTTCACTATCATACCAGAGCCAGCCAGCTGGATGCCTGGCCACTGGATGAGGAGACTTGGTCTGGTTTAGCGTATGCCAGTGGACTGACCCATCTGCAGGGTCTTATGTACAGGCATCTGAATGTGCGTCTACTGGACGCTTTTATCGAGAGATGGCAGCCCGAGGTGAACCAGCTGCACATGCCTTGGGGTGAGATGACCATTGCTCTTCATGATGTCCGGCTCATCCTAGGCATTCCCATATCCGGGACGGCGGTTACTCAGGTGATCGCCAGAGCTGATTCTGCCATCAGAGTGCAGGAGTTTTTTGATTTTACCGATGAGCAGATGACTGCCGGAGATGTACGTCGTCGAGGGCTGTCACATTCCTTTCTACTGGATCAGTGTGACGGATATTCACATCTGTATCCGACGACTGCAGCGTCCGGATGGTTGTTGTACCTGCTGGGATCGACGCTGTTCACCGACAAATCGCAGCACAAGATTTCTCCAGATTTACTGATATTGGTGGAGGATCTTGATCAGGTGATCACTACATCCTGGGGTACGGCGACACTCGCCTACCTCTATAGGCGTATGGGCGAGGCCACTAGGGTCGACTGTCGCCAGATGTGCGGTTGTCTCACGCTGCTGCAGGTAAAATATATCATCTATACTCATATTATTATTCTCGTAACTTAATTTGTATTGTTTGTCTAATTTTTATTTCTTTTTTGTTAAAGGCATGGATCTACCTTTATTTTCCATGCTTTGCACCGGAGGTTGACGAGGGCTGGGAGTATGGGATGCCTTGGGCGTCGAGATTCGAGATCAGGCCTGTCAGGCGGGACACCCGTGATTATAGACGGATGCTTGACGAGATGACTGTTGATCAGGCAAGTCCACTACATTTGAATAGTTGTATTCTTTTTGTCAACTAACGTGTTTATTTTCTAACAATGTTGTCTGTTTTTTAAATAGGTGAACTGGCAGCCATACGGCCAGTTGGACTTCACTGATAGAGAGTTACAGCGTTCGTTGTTTCACGGGCTGTTGACTTTCATGGACATATCAGAGCCCTACGATCCATACAGGAACATGAGGGCTTTTGGATACGTTCAGACTATTCCGCCTCCGCTGATACAGCCTGATTATGCCATTAGGGTCGAGGATCCGAGGAGCTACAGAGTTGGCTATCCTCGAGGTAGCTGGGCGTGGGATAGATGGGAGCACCATCACGTCACAGTTGAGGAGATGGCTGCACGTTACGGCCCTGGATATACCGCCACCGACGATTATATGGCGTGGTATACAGACCGATCGCACCGGTTTATACGCCCAGGTGCTCAGCAGATCCCTCCACCTCCACCTCCACCTCCACCTTCGACCTTTGACAGCCAGTTGGACCCTTACGATTACGCTACACGATTTAGGGGGTATATTGGTGATCCTTCTATCCCTCCTTCCCTGCATCAGGACTTACGCAGTTATGTAGATTATTTTCCTGATCTCCGAGATTATTCTTACGATCATGGACAGGGTAGCGGTACTCGTCATGACGATGACGAGTAGACTTGTGTATGCATTTTTTTTGGGTTTGTATTGTGTGTTTAAACTTTTGAATCTTATGTCTACAGTTTTGTGTATAATTAAACTTGTTTCGTTGTATGTTTAAACTTCGTACTTAACTTTTTACGTTATATTTAACTAAATATAAACGATAACTATATAAGCAAACTTAACCTTAACATAATATAAATGACTAAACCTTAAGAAAATATGTCTGATCGTAAAGTTAAAATTAACAAGTTGAACTAAACAAGATCAACGAAGTGTGCCAAGATATTCCCGTGTTATTCGTTCATGTTCTAAATGTAACTCCTTCCAGCGAGCGATGCGATGAGCTAATCTGACTTCAATACCATCAACAGTGTCGTTACGAAAGTGCGCCCAAGTTTTAAGAATCGCTGGTAAAGGACAATCCTCTTCAAGTGTTAGCTAAAACAAATAGAAAAAAAACATTAGTACATATATGTTGTGTAGAACAAAACCAAAAATGATAAATGAAAAGATCTTAAAGGACATACCCTGATGTAATGATACTGGTTGGGAACTATTGATATATGGATCTCTGGAAACTCAAAGTTCGATGTAATTCCTTCTTCTCGACGATATAGTGGAACATATGTATAGTCGCATCCACCGTACGCTACAACAATACACTGCAATGCAGTGGCAGCTAAACACCCCATGTCCGTCACGCTAAACCAATATTCTGGTGGTGCAAAACCGTCTCCATTCCATCCAAGTGCTACAATCGTCTCATCGATGTCACGTTGATGAAAAAAACCCTCATGCAACTTACGATTAGAAATGAGCTCTGCTAACATCAGTCGCCTAATCATCCGCCATCCTTCGTCTGTGTCTGTGCCGTAGATTGCATGATGTAGTGCTCTGAAACCACAGTTTCCATCCCCTCTAACATTATTCCAACTGATTACATACTTTTTCATCCAAATGCGAATCGCCCCAGGCCACTCTACTAAAATATCAGGGTTATGCGTGGATATACTTCTCTTTAAAGGTGTTTTGGGTGGTAAATCGGTATTAGGAGATGAACTTGATACTGGAATAGGAGATGAACTTGATACTGGTATAGGGTTCTTTGGGGGTCGACCTCTTTGTTTTTTGGGTGGGGTACCTGCTAACTCCCAATCGGATGGTAATCTTTTGTTTGGACTGTCCTTCGGTCTTCCTTTAGTTACAACCCTAGCAGGTTCCCGCAAATTGGTCCTCTCCGGAAAAGCAGTTTCTATAGCTTTATTTACAACGTCCAACTGTCGAGTAGGGCTGAGGTTTGGAAAATCTTTCTCGCAGAATTCCGTCATTAAATTTCTTGCAACTCGACGCACGTCTCGTCCTTTTTCTGAGTCCGGAACCACGTCATCGATATCTAACTTTTTCCAGAATTCATGCACATCTGTAAGAGGGATAGACATTCCTTTCTTCATATAACCCCAAATAAAGTGCATACACGGCAGACCATGAGTCGTCGGAAATGAACATGTGCACGGACCATCGGGCTTGTTAGCACGAGCTTTATTGTACTCATCGATAATAAGTAAAAAAGCTTTGAGGGAGATGTTGTGGTGCAACGACTGAAATTGTTTAACACAAGAAGTCCATGTGATCTTTTTTGAAATGCTCTCGTTGAACGAACCGAGGATCTTATCCAACTGAATCCTCATCAAAGAGTGATAGAACCTGAAAATTGTATCCAACTTCGCAGAATTTGTTTTCATGAATTGTTTCAGAACAGAGTGTGCAGTTTCTGCCCTGTTGAGAAATAAAAGAGTTAACGTCAAATCGGGTAAATAAAATTTTAAATTGCTTTGAAATACGTACCTATTCGTCGTGTTACTTTTGAAGTTCAGATATTGATCCGTCCACGCGGAAACAATTCGTCTTTTGTAAGGATCTAGCCATTGCGTCCTCACATATTGCAGGAGATGTCCTCTCCTCTTCCACTTGTCTTCAAGTTCATTTAACCGTCTCTCGTAAGACTCTTCCGTTTTGGATGTAAATAAACCCGAGTAACTATTGGCAAATATTCGAGCGAGTTCTTTATTCATGTGATTATTCCTAGCCCTTCCTTCAATGTTTTTGAATATGTGACGGCGACATAAAAGAAACTGGGTTTCTGGGAAAATACGATCAAGTGCGTTCATAAGAGCCTTCTCTCGATCCGTCACAATTGTAGTTGGTGTCCTCTCGACGCGCCTACAAAGCTTTGCAAGTTGTTCAATCGCCCAGACATAATTCTCTTCCTTCTCCGTGGATAGAAAAGCACCAGCAACGTTAAAGTTCAGCCATGTCGATGTAAACCCAATAATTTCAAAAAATGGCATCTTGTATCTGTAAAAAAAAATAATATCAAAGCGTTAATTTTACATACATAAAAAAAGGACATCTAACGGAAAAGTAAATAACTGTGAAAGCTTACATGTTGGTGTTGTATGTTGAGTCCATTACTAATACGTAAGGGAATGCTTTAAGGAGGACAACTGATTCCGGATGTGCGAAAAAAATGTCAGTTACTTCACCGTTCTTGTTTCCCCTATGCTCACAGAAATAACCCTCTTTACGACATTCGAAAAAGAATTGTTGAGCGACTGTCCTTTGATCCAAACCTTCTTTACGTAATTTTTGCCTCTGGTTGTAGATTTGTCTCATCCTGGTGTTGTTATCTTTATCAATGCTCAAAGCACTCGCAATTTGGGCAGGGGTGCAATTACTGGTCCACATGTTCTTTACTAACTTCTTCTCCTCCTCGTTCATCCTTCCCGCTAATGCATGACCCTTTAAATTTCTTCCAAGCTTGTGGTTGTGGACACCACACTGCACGTGAACTTTCCATAAACCTTGGTAAGTCTCAAAAACCTTAATCATGAACAGCCGTTACAGACAGATGGTTACTGTCCGTAACGGACAAACTTCGAACAGCCGTAACGGACAAAATATACGTAACAATCAAAAATCAATCCACTCGATCAATGGTTAAATATCTAAGTTCAAACACGATTAATGATTTCAACTTTAATGATCAAAATAAACAAAACTTACCTCAACATTATCTTCGTCTTCGTTCTCAAAACTCAAAGATCTTTCTTCATCATCAATATCATAATCTTCCTCGTATGACATTGTTAAGTTGCTTTTTTAATAAGAATAGACTTTATGAATAGATGGCTGAATGAGGGTTGGAGGGGATTGACTACGGTTTTTATAGGATGAAAAATATTGATTTAGGGTTTGTAAGATTTATAGGAAATAAAGATATTATTTATCCAAAGATAAGATTTATGGTTTTTAATTTATGTAAATAAATATATTATTTATCTATCCGTAAATAAGATTTATGCTTGTTAAAATAAAGATATTATTTATTCAAAAATAAAATAAAATAAAGATTTATCCAAAGATATAATTTATGTAAATAAATATATTATCTATCCTTAAATAAGATTTATCTATCCGTAACTAAGATTTATCCAAAGATATAATTTATGTAAATAAATATATTATCTATCCGTAAATAAGATTTATCCAAAGATATAATTTATGTAACTAAATATATTATCTATCCGTAAATAAGATTTATGATTGTTAAAAATAAAGATATAATTTATGTAAATAAATATATTATCTATCCGTAAATAAGATTTATCCAAAGATATAATTTATGTAACTAAATATATTATCTATCCGTAAATAAGATTTATGATTGTTAAAAATAAAGATATAATTTACGTAAATAAATATATTATCTATCCGTAAATAAGATTTATCCAAAGATATAATTTATGTAAATAAATATATTATCTATCCGTAAATAAGATTTATCCAAAGATATAATTCATGTAAATAAATATATTATCTATCGTGGAATATACACTTTGGTTGAGTTTCTTCTTCTTGACCTCGAGTTCTTCCACCAACTTAGTGATCATCTTCTTCTCTTGAGTGACTTGTCTTCTTCTCTTTATTTTTCTTGTCTTATTTACTCAAGTGAAGTGATTAACTCGAGAGATGTTAAGAAATCTTAAATCTGCATTCCTATATTTCTTGCTCGAGTTGAGAAGTTTTTTTGCCTGAGTGAGGGTCACTCGAGGTTAACTCAAGAGATGTTGAACTTTCTGCACACCAGAGTCCTCCTTGCTCGAGTGAAATGACTTCTTCTCTTGAGTTTTCCTACCTTCCTTGTTCGAGTTTTGGGTTCATACGAGACAAAGTGACAAGTTCCTCTATGCGGCTTCTTAGTTCGAGTTTTTTCCTACTCTTTGTCCGAGATTGGGGTCACTCAATACTTCTTCCTTGGAGGTTCCTTGAGACTATTTGGCCTACATGCTTGTATCTTTTATTTCTTTTCATCCTTCCTTTGCTTATGAGGTGGGTGAAGAGTTGATGTATGATGCTTGGATGACTTGAGTGATTAGATATATTCATTTGAGCTCCATTGTATTGCCAAAGTACCTGCAAAGACATGAAAGAAGTGAAGTAGGCATTTTTTTGACAACTTAAACTCTAGCTATGATATGAATGTCCAATCCATGCAAAGGTAAAAACACACAAAACACATCCAAAAACTAAGTTCTCTTGTCCGTCACGGACAAGAGACGTTTGTCCGTCACGGACAACTCCCATTTGTCCGTGACGGACAAATGGGATCAATTTACTAAATTATGCCCATTTGTCCGTCACGGACAAATGGGCATGATTAGTAAATTGGCCCTGCGCCAAATAACAGCGGCCTTTACCAATGTAGATAGTCAGACATTTATTTACAAAAAGTACCCACTAAAGTTAAAATTTCAATAAATGCGCCTTAATTTCAATTTGATGAAAAGAAGATTTTTAATTATTTCAAAAATTACTATATGTAAACGCACCTTGATTTCAATTTGATTTTTTATTTCACTTTCTCAAAACTTTAAAAGACAAATATAAAAAATTAAAGAAAGAATTGGGTTAAATAATTTTTTTATGTACTTTTTATTTTGTAAATTCTCTATGTATATAATTTTCTCATAAATAAGAGTATATTACTAAATAAGTTTATGTTATAGATAATCTTAATAAAATAATAGTGATAAAAAATCTAAGTTAGTCATTTTACTTAAAACTAGAAGATTATAAAAAGGATACTTAGACAAACTTGTTTAAATTAAATTTTATTAAAGAAAAATATTATATATTATATAAATTAGTAAGACAAAGTCAGTAAGTGGTTATCGTGTCATCTAATGAGGGACAATATTTTTAGACCTTCATGCATGCATACACAAGATAACAAAGAAATGATAATCAACCAAGAGGCCACCAAAATAAGTATGATCAATGTATGTATCCGGTGGAGCGATCCTTTGGCCACAAAGTAGAAGATCATAATCATCATATTCAACCTGAATCTAATAACTGACAAAGATGGTTTTCCTTCCTCTGTGCAGGTACTCCTCAAAAGGGTCCTTGACTCCTTGTACAAGGCGTTGGAGTTGAATCTAACAACTGACAAAGGCGAGAGCCATGCCATATGAGACGCGAGTGAGGACATTCATACATCACAAAGTGGGATTTTCGGATATCCGATTCGATAGTTTTTAAAAAGTAAGGCCTGAATCCGATCCTTTAGGATACAGATATCCGATCCAAATATCCGATTCGATCTAGGTATTTACTGTTAGACTAGTCGGATATATTCGATCCGACTTTTTCCTACAAAATCCGATCCGTATCCGATCCGATGATTTGAAATTATTTCCGGATCGGACTCGGATCACCAATTGCCGAATATTTTTAGATCAGATCTTCGTATTAACAGATCGAATTAATCGGATCGGATATTTTTGTTGACCGTGTATGTTGGTCCACATTCTTACTAAAAACATATATTTGATGAAAACAATTTTGTTTACTAGCTTTTTCTAATTTTTTTTAGTAAATGTACCCATTGAAAGAAGAGTGTGTAGTGTTTGAGAATAATTTTTTTTAGTAAATGTACCCATTAAAAGAAGAGTGTGTAGTGTTTGAGAATAAATACAAAATATTAGGGTATATTTAGTCCGTCCCGGCCGGCCGGTACACTGAGAATTTTAGCTCCATTGTGCATAATAAATTGATTATGACGTCACCCTAATTACAAGTTAAGAACTATTGACCAAATTACGCATCTCTCTCAACTAAGTTACAAAATTATAATTTCCCATTGAAATCAATCCAATACGAATATACGATACGAAATAATTAAGCACGTTGTCCTTTTCCTACGCTTGATCGTCGATTTCTCTACTTCCACATTTCACACACAAAACTCGATCACACCCCACACTAATATACATCACTCAAATAAACGAGATATCAATCAAGAAGCTTAGCCATGGAGGACGGCACCGGCGATCAGTACCTCTTATCGGACGTTCACGATTCCACCTACTCTCCAATCCTCATCTCTTTCGTCGCCACCCTCTCCACCGTCCTCGGAGTTGTCATCTACCACCTCATCCTCGTCCACTTTTGTCAACAACCTCGCTCTCTCCGTGAGCCCATCACAGAGAGAGTCACTTCATCCTCATCTTCATCTATTGACATCAATGGATATAGTAGAGATCAGGGCTCGGTTATAAGTCCACGTGGACTAGATAACTGGGCTCTTGAGTCGATCCCGGTCCTACCATACAGTGATCGGGCTCGAGAATTCTTCAAGATTGATGGGACCGAGTGTGTAGTCTGCCTCACGAGACTCGAAAAGGGAGAGTGGGTGAGATGGTTACCCGGATGCACCCACACGTTCCATGTTGCTTGCATTGATAGTTGGCTGCATGCACGTGCGAGTTGCCCCACGTGTAGGGCCCCTGTTGTGGTCCCGCCACGGCTTCTCCGACAACCCAAGCGCCGTAGCGAGGACCGTGATGGGAGTGGTGGGTTGAGGAGGGTGAAATCGGGTGGATCTCAAATGATGATGTGGCATCGTAATGTAGAAGAAGAAGCTATTAGGGCAGGATTAAAGAGGTCACTTTCTATGGATCATTCTTGTGTTGTTTTGATCAATTTGGAGGTGGGAGAAGTTCTTCCTCACGGTGGCGGAGGTGGTGATCGGAGTTGGAGCTTTTTGCGGCCGTCTCCGCCTCCTGTGGATTGGAGATTGACGCTTACAAGATCGGTGCTCGGGTTTGATGCATTATCCACTCCTAATATTATAGCAACAGTATAACCTACGATGGATAAGGATCGGAAGTTTTATTATTTCTTTTTGTTTTCACTTTTTAATTTTGATATTAGATTCAACCTTTCTTGTGTTTTTTTTGAGAGGGGTTAATCTACATAAGGTTATTTCATCAACCTTAATTTTAGTTCACTCAATCATGCGATAGAGCAATCGACTCTTTCTTTTTTTGTCCAATCACTAAACTAATGACACTTTTTGGATGGTAATTTGTTGGAGATTTTAAGTTTTCGGTCTATAGTCGGAACTTGAAATATGCGACGGATACCATATATCTCCTTCCTTTGGATAAACAAAAAAAAGTTGAAATTTGGAAAATTATGTGAAGACATTTAACTTTATGTGTTGGATTTGAATTTAACGTGCATGTGTGTTTGTATGTATACGATCCTGCTATGCAATTTTACTAAACAGGGCCTAACCACTTGTAAAATCTATGTATACGGTCCCGTTATATGATTTTACTAATCAGGGTCTAATCGTCTATGATTTCACAACTTCTTCTCCTTTAATCACTTGTGATTTCTAATATAAAATTTAGGCTAGTTGATTCCGGTTCTCGTACATCCATCACATACATACATGTTCTAAACTCATACCCATAATCTTACATGATCAAAACCATTCCTTAATTCACAAATCTAACTAAGAACACCAAGATTAAGCAAGAACATAAGATATAACTAGCTTGGATGATATTTCTTTTTCCTCTTTACTCTTTGAGTCTTGGTCGATTATTCCATTTGAGATGGAGCTTCAAAAACATTAGTTTATTGCCTCCATAATATTGCTATGATATTGATCCATAGTGTTAACTCCACCTTGATAAATAAGACATTACTTATGGTTGATGAAAGCCAAAACCTTGGTTTCCAGATTTTGGTAAGATCTTACAAGTGTTGGTAAAGTCTTCACAGTGTCTGGTAAGGCCTTACCATGAAAACCTTGGTTTCCAGGTTTCAGTAAGGCCTTACAAAAACTGGTAAGACCTTACCAAAACTGGACAAAAAACTGTTACGTACGTCCAAGTGGCTTTTCCTTCTTGTTGAGTTATTTAAGGGATTTGATTTTAACAAATCTTTGATTTGTTTTAATTAAATCTTCTTAAAGATAAAATTGGAAGATTTCCTAACCTCAACAAATTATGATTGACGTACTTGACTGGTTGACTTCAACAAACAAAATCCCAACAAAATAGAGTGGATCAAATCTCAACAACCCAAGATCTCAACAACCTAAGATCTCCCCAAGATCACGCAGCCAAGATCTTCTTCAACACTGATACGTTTGCCTATTTAAAGAGACAAGGAAGAAAACACAAGATACACGTTCATTGCCTACTGCGAAAACCAAGTGATAAATTCTACTTATATCACAAAGAGCCGATCTCACATTCGAAGCTTCATCTTTATATTTCCCTGAGAAGTGTGAGGTCCTTTTTCGAACTGATAGTACAATTCAACTAGGATCATACAAACCGTTATCATTTCTAGACACGTTGGATACGAGTGTTGTATCTGGAGTACTTTAGTTTTTCTTTTCGAGTGAGTGAGTTGCTAGATAGGAAGTGTAAGACTTCTGAGTTTAGAAGAGGGAAGGTCTTCTGAAGATTGTATCTGAAACTCATCAAGAAGAAGGAAAATAAAGCTACTTGAATCCTAGGGTTGAATCAATCCTAGGCGGGGACTAGGTCGTGTTGGTGACCGAACCTCGTTAACATATCGTGTGTCCATTACTGCTCTTTACATTCCTGGTTTGTCTAATCTTTACACTTAATTCCAATCTTATATAGAAGTGTAAGATCTTATAAATTTGAATAAGCTTTTATCTTAATTGATAAGGTCTTATCTCTTACGATAAGGTCTTACCTATCCTAAGATTGCGAAAAGATTCCATACTCTATTCATCCCCCCTTCTAGAGTATTGGATAAACTATTTTATCTGCCTATTCCGCATTTCAATTGGTATCAGAGCCTAACTCACGTCTTCTTAGATATTATTATCTGTGAGGCTAACTAATGGCAGGTGAAGGTCAAGGCGGTTTTGGTCAAGGAAGATCAATTTCTCGACCACCTCTTTTTGTAGGAAACAACTTTATGCACTGGAAATCTTTGATGCAGATGTTTATCATCGAACAAGATTTGGAACTGTGGCATATTATCCAGAACGGACCTCTCACTCCTACCAAGGAGGGTCCAGACGGTAAAACAGTAAACAAGACAGAAGCTGAATTCAATCAGAAGGATCTTGAGAGCGTGGCGAAAAACTACAAGGCTATTAATCTGTTATATTGTGGTTTAAATGCTGACGAATTTAATCGTATATCTTCATGCAGATCCGCTAAAGAAATATGGGATAAACTAGTGGTCACCTATGAAGGAACCAGTCAGGTCAAAGAAACCAAAATAAGTATCTTTCTGAGGCAATATGAATTGTTTAAAATGATCCCAGATGAATCAGTCAAAGTAATGTTCACCCGTTTTACGGAGATCATTAATAATCTTGACTCACTGGGAAAGACTTTCAACAATGAGGAAAAAGTCAGAAAGATACTTAGATGTTTGCCTAAAGCAAAATGGGGTCCCAAGGTAACCGCTATAGAAGAAGCCCAAAATCTCAATACACTCGCTCTTGATGATTTGCTAGGCAAATTAATCACCCATGAATTGATCCTCAATGAGGACGATGGGGATGTGCCAACAAACATTAAGAATTTGGCACTTAAGACAAAGAAAGAGGAACCACTGGAAGATTCTGAAAGTGATGATGATGAAGACCCTTTTGCTCTTATCACAAGAGGACTAGCTAGAATATTAAAAATGAAAAAGCAATTTTCAAACAAAGAAAATGCTGGATCTTCTAAATACAGAGGTAAGTACTCTAACCCTGTGAAGAAGAATCGTGTTCTAAATTGCTATGAATGTGGTGAAACAGATCATCTGGTTAAAGAATGTCCTCAAAAGAAGAAGAACAAATTCAAGAAAAAGGAATTTGGCAAGAAAGCCATGGTAGCAGCTTGGAGCGATTCAGACTCCTCAAGTGATTCAGATTCTGAAGATGATCATGCAAACTTATGACTTATGGCAAAATCTGACAAAAATCAAGATCAACATTTGGATGGAATGGTAAGAAACCTTATATCTAGTCCTATCGATGTTTTATCAGAAATACTGAAAAACATGATTTCTAATGAAGAATCTTACAGCAAAGAAATCAACATTTTACAAGAAAAGCTCAATGATCAGGAAACTTGCATAAGAATGCTTTCGCTAAAAGTTCAAGATCTTGACAGCATACAATCAGATCTTGACACTAAGGTTAAGGCCTTACGGTTGGAAAATTCTGATCTAAAGGCAAACCTCTCATCTCTTAAGTCCAGTAATACTGACTTAGAGATTGAAAAAGTGAAACTTTCTGAAAAATGTCAAGAACAGCAAATAGCTCTTGTGCAATTTACTAAATCCAAAGCTACTCTTGATAAAATGCTTGGAGAACAACAATTATCCTTAAATCGAAGTGGAATAGGATATAACAGGAATTTTCCTGCTAAACCCACTACCACATTCGTTAAAGCAAAAGGAAATTGGAGATCTCCTACGTGTTTCTTTTGTTGTAGAAAGGGTCATGTAAAAGAAACCTGTCCATATAGGAGAACAGATCCATACATTATTAGAAATACCTTTCCTGTACGTCTAAATGAACGGGTAAAACACATATGGGTTCCCAAAGGGACTAGGCCATCTAACATGGTCTACCCACATAATGGATCTAACTCTGTTTATTGGTCAAGCCGGAAAGGATGATTTTCTGTTTTGCAGGATATCACCAAGACTCAAAAATGGATAATGGACAGTGGTTGTTCAAGATATATGAGTGGGAAAGAATCTCTTTTCGATACTCTAAAGAAGAAAATCACTGGCACTATAACTCTTGGTGACAAAGGAAAATGTGACATTCTTGGTATCGGTAATGTTGGTCTTAATTCAAATAATAATATTAAAGATGTTTATTTGGTGGATGGCTTAAAATATAACCTTCTCAGTGTTTCCCAGCTTTGTGATAAAGGAAATTGTGTTAGCTTTGACAAGAGAAAGTGTGAAGTTCGAGATGAGTTGACAGGAAATTTAGTGCTAACAGCTCACAGGGATAATAATATATATGTTGTTAATACTAACCAAATTGCAGGGACAAATCTAAAATGTCTCAAGGTCTTATCAGATGACTCAAGACTATGGCACAGACGACTTGGTCACATCAGTCTACATTCTCTTAACAAACTTAAATCAAAAGATCTTGTAAGAGGTCTTCCTGACCTAAAATTCAAGGTAGATGAATTATGCAATGCTTGCTCAAGAGGTAAACATACTCGTAGTTCCTTTAAAAAGAAGCAAGTAGTAAGTACTACTAGACCTCTTGAACTTCTCCACATGGATCTTTGTGGACCAATGCGTGTCAAATCTCCAAAAGGCAAGCAATATATTCTTGTTATTGTAGATGATTATTCTCGATTTACTTGGGTTTTCTTTCTAAAAATGAAATCTGAAGCACTTTTATACTTCTCAAAACTTTGTAAGGAATTACAAACTTTGAAAAACCTACCAATCGTTTCTATTAGAAGTGATCATGGTAGAGAATTTGATCAATCAGACTTTGATGCATTTTGTGAAAAATATGGTATTTCTCATAATTTTTCAGCTCCTAGAACACCTCAACAAAATGGGGTTGTGGAACGAAAGAACCGCACCCTAGAGGAAATGTCTAGGACAATGCTATTAGAGAATGATCTGCCTAAGTCATACTGGGCAGAAGCTGTTAATACAGCAAATTACATTCTTAATAGATGTTTGATTCGATCAATTTTAAAGAAAACTCCTTATGAGCTTTTTAAAGGAAGAAAACCAAGTATATCTTACTTTAAACCATTTGGATGTACGTGTTACGTGCATAATAATGGAAAGGATAATCTTGGAAAATTTGATGCTCGTAGCGACGAAGGTACATTTCTCGGATACTCGACTCAAAGCAAGGCTTATCGAGTATACAATAAACGTACCAAAGTAGTCGAAGAAAGTATTCATGTTTTGTTTGATGAAAACGATAATGGTATCTTGAGTGAGAGCTTTGCAGATCTTGATCTAAATAAACATGAGGAAGAAGAAGAAGAAGTCAATAAGAACATCAAAAATATGCAAGAACCATTTCAAGATCTTACAGAACTATCTCAAGATCTTACAGATAAGTCTCAAGACCTTGAAGCACCTCCTCAAGGTCTTACAAATGAAACCAGCCCTGAAGATACATCACTACCTGAGCATCAAGAGCCCTCTTCTCCACTTCCTATTAATTCTGAACCAGATCCTTACAATCAGAGAAATGTCCGGAGGAAATTCAAACATGCATCATCCCATTCAACTCAGGATATTATTTCTGATCCCTCATCTGGAATACAAACTCGATCTAAATTAAAAGATCTATGTGCTTTTCATGCGTTTGTTTCTCTTGTAGAACCTAAGAAGTACACAGAAGCTCTTCAAGAACCTGACTGGATTATTGCTATGCAAGATGAGCTAAATGAGTTCGAGCGAAACAAAGTATGGACACTTACAGCAAGACCCAAAGGCAAATCAGTTATTGGGACAAGATGGGTTTTTCGAAATAAACTTGATGAAAGTGGTAATGTCATTAGAAATAAAGCTCGTCTTGTAGCTCAAGGTTACAATCAGGAGGAAGGTATTGACTACGAGGAGACTTTTGCTCCCGTAGCCAGGCTTGAAGCCATTCGCATACTTCTTGCTTTTGCATCTTACATGAGTATTAAACTTTTTCAAATGGACGTAAAATGCGCCTTTTTGAATGGTTATTTAGATGAAGAAGTTTATGTTGCTCAACCTCCTGGCTTTGAAAGTAATGAATTTCCAGATCATGTCTTCAAGCTTGACAAAGCTCTTTATGGCTTAAAGCAAGCCCCAAGAGCTTGGTACGAGCGACTTTCAAAATATCTTCTGGAAAATAACTTCAAAAGAGGGTTGATCGACAAAACTTTATTCATTAAAACTCATGGAAATAATATTCTTGTTGTTCAAATTTATGTGGATGATATCTTGTTTGGAGCAACTAATGAATCTCTTTGCAAGGAATTTTCTGACATCATGTGCAAGGAATTTGAGATGAGTATGATGGGTGAATTAACCTTCTTTCTTGGACTACAAGTACATCAAAGCAAAAAGGGCATATTCCTCAATCAAGGAAAGTACACAAGAGACCTTCTGAAGAAGTTTAAGATGAATGAATCAAAAATAGCCAAAACACCAATGAGCTCTACTCTCTCTTTAGATCAAGACCTTACCGGCAAACAAGTAAATCAAAAAGAATATCGAGGTATGATCGGATCTTTACTATATCTTACTGCTAGTAGACCTGACATTATGTTTAGTGTTTGCATGTGTGCTAGATTTCAAGCTAACCCAAAGGAATCACATCTCATTGCGGTAAAAAGGATATTAAGATATCTTAATGGTACAAAAGATATAGGTCTATGGTATCCCACACAAAGTAGTTTCGGTCTTATCGGATATTCCGATGCTGATTTTGCAGGATATAAAGTGGATAGAAAAAGCACTTCAGGGTGTTGTCAATTTCTTGGTACTTCGCTAATAAGTTGGCATTCCAAGAAGCAAAATTCAGTGGCTCTCTCAACAGCCGAAGCTGAATATATTGCTGCTGGAGCTTGTTGTTCGCAAATCTTATGGATTGCGCAACAACTCCAGGATCTTGGATTCAACTTTAAAGATATACCAATAAAATGTGACAATACCAGTGCTATTTCTATCTCGAAAAATCCTGTACAGCATTCAAGAACGAAACATATAGATGTGAGACACCATTTTATACGTGATCATGTAGAAAAAGGTGACGTGTCTTTGACATTCATTTCTACCGATCTACAACTGGCCGGTATCTTTACAAAACCTTTACCCGAAGAGAGATTCAACTTCATAAGGTTAGAACTTGGTATGCTTAACAGGGAGGCACAAATGTAGGGGGAGCAATTATTGTTTTACAATATTGATCTTATTTCCTACATTAAGACCTTAACATGCATTTCAAGGTCTTACTACAATAGTGTTACAAACACTGATCTTATTCTTTAGAATAAGATCTTACTAAACATCTCAAGGCCTTACTAAATAATAGTATGTTCTTGATTTTTGTTTAAAAGATTAAATTGGATCAAATCTTTTAGTTATTATCTCGATAGATATCTAACTAATAGATTATTTTATTTTTGGAAATCTTTCGGTTATAATTTTAATCTTTTGAAATTAATTTTACAAAAGATTTTTTAAACAAAGATTTTCCTCTCTCTCTATCCGTCTTATAAAATCTTCAAAGATTTCCTATTCGGATTCTCTTCTCCGCTTCCTTAAACTCTCCGACTTCTCGTCTCTCTCATTCTCAAACCCTAATCGACGATGGCCCCCAAACGATCTTCGACTCAGTCCTCTGCTCCAACATCCAAGAAGCAGCGATCGGCGGCTAGAAAAGGCAAAGCAGTTCTAAAAGAGTACAATCCGGATTCCGATTCATCGATGTCTACTCCCTCTCCTTCTCGGCAAGTGGCTCAACCCATTTATCCCACAGCCGCAAAGGATACACCTCAACATCGTCTTCGATCGCCACCGTCTGGATTTGAGGTTAGTAGTGAAGAACCTTTTTCTTGGTTCTTGAACTATACTAAAGCGGGAATGTGGAAAGATGGTTTTGCTAATCGTCCCCTGAGTTTTTGTGAATCTGTCGATGAGAATTTCCTAGAGTCTATGAATCTGCCTTGTGTTAAATTGATGAAATGTTCGAATGTCTGGAGTTTGTTTAATCTGGGAGATGTTGCATTTCCACGACTTACTCGTCTATTCTATGTCAACCTTTCTGCACACCGAGAAAAGGGAATTTTAACCCTTCATTCCCAGATCAAAGGAAGGCCAATTACCCTAACTGCTTCTTCTTTAGCAATTATTTTAGGAGTTCATGAGGAAATCGACACCAAAAATCATCCTTCGAAAAATGTGTGTCTTGCCCATGCCCAGAAAACATTCTTTGAGAAACCAATCTCTTCTGTTGCTACTTCCTCAAAGCCAAAGCAAAAACAAACCCATAATGTCCTAACTTTAGAAGCCAAAATTGTGTTTACTTTGCTTGCTAGGTGTGTCTTACCACGAAAGAACTCCAGAGAGATTGTAACTGACAATCTCTTGGAAATTCTGGATTTGATCCTTACTGGGTATCCTATTGATGTCCCTAATCTGATTTTATCATACATGGTGCATACTGTGAATACCCCTTTGACAGCCCCTCTTCCTTATGCTAACTTATTTCCAAAGATCTTCGAGTTCTTTGACATTGATACTACAGAGGAGGATAAGGTTTATCATAAGGGACAAATTGATGAGGACTGTTGGAGAAGGCTTGGCGTTGAGAAAACTTTGTCTGGAGATTGGATTCTGAAGAAACATCAATCAACTGTTCAACTCTCATCTGAACAGAGAATTCAGGATTTGGAAGCTGAAGTGGATGCTCTGGGGAAGGATCTGAACACTGCTCGTGCTGATATTGTGGATAGACAGGATGATACGCATGAGAAGTTGCTTATTGTTAATGAGAAGCTCAACCAGTTACTATTTTTGACATCTCTAGCTCATAGGGCAACTACTACGATCATGCCTTTGGATGAAGATGCTGTGGAACACATTCAAGAAGTGTGTCAAAATGTTGTTATCAACTGTGAACGCAAGGTGTTAAAAAGAGGTATTCTTCGACCTATTGTACCTGAGCCGACTATCTTGACAGTGGAGGAATACGGATTAGTTAAGAAGTACAGAAATGATCAGAAAAAACAGTTAGCCAAAATGATGGCTTGGACCACTACTGGTGAGGCACAGAGGAGATGGAGGGAAAAGGTGCGTGCTCGTTGTCGTGGAAGACGAGCTGGGTCTTCTTCAAAATATGGGCAATGGTTTGAAGAAGTGGTTGAAGTCTCGGACGATGAAGTTTGATCTTTTCACGCTTTAAATTTTTCTTGCTGAAAGACAAAAAGGGGGAGAATATTTGTCTTTTGAAATGGTTTGAAAACTCTTGGTTTGGTTGTTTTTGGTTTTGAAAAACTTGCATTAATTCGATCGTTTTCAAAATTTGATCCTACATATATGCTTATGTTATATTATATTGTTTGTTGTTGTGTTGTTCAAATGCAGGAAATAGATCATAAGTTTTGTCTTTCATCAAGGGGGAGATTGTTAACTCCACCTTGATAAATAAGACATTACTTATGGTTGATGAAAGCCAAAACCTTGGTTTCCAGGTTTTGGTAAGATCTTACAAGTGTTGGTAAAGTCTTCACAGTGTCTGGTAAGGCCTTACCATGAAAACCTTGGTTTCCAGGTTTCAGTAAGGCCTTACAAAAACTGGTAAGACCTTACCAAAACTGGACAAAAAACTGTTACGTACGTCCAAGTGGCTTTTCCTTCTTGTTGAGTTATTTAAGGGATTTGATTTTAACAAATCTTTGATTTGTTTTAATTAAATCTTCTTAAAGATAAAATTGGAAGATTTCCTAACCTCAACAAATTATGATTGACGTACTTGACTGGTTGACTTCAACAAACAAAATCCCAACAAAATAGAGTGGATCAAATCTCAACAACCCAAGATCTCAACAACCCAAGATCTCAACAACCTAAGATCTCCCCAAGATCACGCAGCCAAGATCTTCTTCAACACTGATACGTTTGCCTATTTAAAGAGACAAGGAAGAAAACACAAGATACACGTTCATTGCCTACTGCGAAAACCAAGTGATAAATTCTACTTATATCACAAAGAGCCGATCTCACATTCGAAGCTTCATCTTTATATTTCCCTGAGAAGTGTGAGGTCCTTTTTCGAACTGATAGTACAATTCAACTAGGATCATACAAACCGTTATCATTTCTAGACACGTTGGATACGAGTGTTGTATCTGGAGTACTTTAGTTTTTCTTTTCGAGTGAGTGAGTTGCTAGATAGGAAGTGTAAGACTTCTGAGTTTAGAAGAGGGAAGGTCTTCTGAAGATTGTATCTGGAACTCATCAAGAAGAAGGAAAATAAAGCTACTTGAATCCTAGGGTTGAATCAATCCTAGGCGGGGACTAGGTCGTGTTGGTGACCGAACCTCGTTAACATATCGTGTGTCCATTACTGCTCTTTACATTCCTGGTTTGTCTAATCTTTACACTTAATTCCAATCTTATATAGAAGTGTAAGATCTTATAAATTTGAATAAGCTTTTTATCTTAATTGATAAGGTCTTATCTCTTACGATAAGGTCTTACCTATCCTAAGATTGCGAAAAGATTCCATACTCTATTCATCCCCCCTTCTAGAGTATTGGATAAACTATTTTATCTGCCTATTCCGCATTTCACATAGGTTTACTAAAAGTTGTATGAACGAGGGTGTAAGCTTCCATGATTAGTAGTATACGTCAGATCTTTATTATAGGTCACTGTATTTTATGTCAAACGGAAGAATTACACTTTTACTGTCGGATACAACATTAATTACCTCTCCGTATGTCGACATTATTAGAGAAAATCGGAGTTGAGATGTGAAAAACCGACTTGATTTGACACATATTTATATAACTTTGATCCTCCAATAGCTAAAAAAACAACATTCGAATCCAACGGCTAGATTTATGATTGTTGGAGCAACATTCAAATTTTGCATGAGATTGTAGCATGGGATGCACTCCCAAAAGAAACGGGACCCACTCACAATCGGAACGGGGGCACTCTTGTTAATTTCTCCCCGTATTCCCATTTATAATGCGAGTTAAATAACATAAATTGTTTAAATAAATAACAATCTCGTACATACAAATACCAATTTGTAAATAGGGTGATGTTATGATATACCATTATTATACTTAATCTACACTTAAAATTGTACAAACTTTAAGATGCAAACACTTACATTTCAAACCACATATATGCATATACCGAGGTTCACTTATGTTTTGCAACCATTAGTATCTTAAGAGGCGCATATTTTTGGACATTGTCCACATTTGCGTCTCTTTCTTCTCTTGTTTGCCAAAACCCTAATCACCATCAATGACCTCACAATTGCAAGACATATAAGAAGAATAAGCAAATTTTATGTTAAATCGTGGTAGCCACAAATCCACCTTTTCCGGCGTCGCAATGCTTGGAACTAGAAACACCGTTGTATGAGGAAGTTCATTTAAATAGACCCCAATAGATATCATCCATCAAAACCAAGATTTTCTTTATACACGTCCACTTAATATCATGGAATAATTCTCATTAATGTAATGAGTCTTCCACAAAAACAAAGGTTGATATATATCAAACTTGTTAAAAACACATCAAATACTATAAGTCTTATTCCACAAACTGACAAGTAACAACATGTTCTTTCATAACTTACGGGTCAATACGACTTTCAAAACCAATGTAAATGCCCAAAACAACTGCATTACTACAACAACCATGCCGATATCCTCCAAAAACTATTCTTCCAGGGAAGACCATGACTCCTCGGCTTATGGGAGGAATATTTTTTTTAGGAGCTCTGTTGTATGAAAACATACGTCATGACGATCAAACATCTACACTTTTTCTTTTCAAAGAAGTCAATGATGAACTCTTTTACAAAACATATGTTTTTACTTGTTCCGGTACTTGAAAATTATGAACATTGATGAGGGTTAGCAATGACTCCCCCTCGAGATACCATTTTTGTATTTGAACGGTAGAAAAAATCTACTTTTGATATATTCATTAGGAATCCAAGTGCTCACGACCTTGAAGTTATTCTTAGCACTATTGTCGTTATCTTTCTACCGTTTAAGAAATTGCTTTGCCGTCGAGTTATTTAGAATGGAGGAAGAACAAAAAGGGATCAACGGCCATGCTAATTGCTAAGGAAGACATGGTAGGGTCTATGTGAGTTTGCTTCACGGAGGAAGAGAGGAAGGAAAATTTAGTTGTCTAAAAGCTTATACGCCTCAGAAGACGCATTGATTTTAAAAGATATTTTTCCAATTAAAATTATGTCTTACGCGTGTGTATAAACCCCAAATAAGAAAAGGAAAATAAAAATAGGGCGACCTTCTTAACGAAGAAATTGACTAGTAGGAAACTTCAAAAGCGAAGCCAATTTTGCACACGCATAGAGAGAGAGGAGATTTGATCTCCCCCTCTTCTTTGATAGTTCGAACAGCTGTTTGCGAAATTGTGTTAAGAGTTGTTGAATCTGCAATATCAAGGGTTTTGCATCTGCTCATTCCGATCTATCCCCACCTTCTGGATTCCCTTGCTACCGTGGAATTTTACAACGATGTTTAGGCTTTGGTACGCCGCTTACCCCGACTTTTGATTGTCTTGCAATTATTAATTTTATATGGTGAATAAGGAACGCCAATTTCTTCATTGATGATCGTTCGATTGAATTGAATTTTCTAGGGTTTCTTTTGTGTTTACTGGGACCCAATTGCGTCTCGAGATTGTTGTGTTGATTCGGTTTCGTTCATTTATGATGTGTTCAAGGGACAATCATGATTACTTGAGTGGATCAATCGATTACTTTTTGTGCGGTATTGCCTCAGGGTTTGAGTTCTATCAGGGCTTCTGTTTGTTTTATTTGAAAGGATTGACGAAACTTGCGTGTCATGGGTTTCAAAACGATTTTGTTATATATATTTGAAGGGCCGGGGGTGGGAATTTTTGTTTGTTGAACAGGAAGTGACCTGTATTGCAATGACAACTTTAACTGCAGTCTGCAGCTGTGTTCTATGTTAGACGTTGTGGTTTATATTTCATGATCTGGGGTTGAATGAGGGGATCACGGGGGACATTTTGTGAAGATTACATCTGCACTTCGCCGGATCATAATGCTGCTGAGCTTAATCATGTCACTAGATTGATGTTATTGTTACTGGTCTTATGTAGCTAAAGATGGTATATAACTAATACCTATCCAAATATAGAAAGAGTTATGGTAAAGAGGTCCCTGTTGTCAGTTTCTTGGTTGAACAATAACTTGCTATATGACGTGATTGAAACTTGGAAGTGATGATTGTTATCTGTTCTGCTGGTGCCAGCTGTTTTTCAAAAAGGTTATTCTATAAGATACTATGAAGTCCTCAGTTGCCCCCTATGTGATCTTTAGAATTTATGTAGTTGAAAACTTAAAACATAAAGTATAACAATATGCTTGAATAGAAACTTATTTTCCATTCACCACTATGAAAATGCGTTTTTTGGTAATAACCACTATGAAAATGCTCCCTTTCCCCCCCTGGTAATAACCACTATGAAAATACTGACCATGCCATTTGGGCAAATGGTCAGGTATACCAAAACTAGCAACTCTATGTTTTCAGTCCCCTGATCAAAATGTCAATTTTTTTTTAAAAAAAAATCCTTCTTTAAGTATTAATTAGTTCCTTAGTATGAAAATCTGTAGTATATATTCGACCAAAAAAATCCATAGTATAATTAAGTGGAAATAATGATAGTGATTAGTAAATGGAGAGACTTGTTGTACTAATCCATAGTATATATTAGGTGATGCCATCATCGGTTCTGACATTGAAGAGAGATTCAGTAGTATCTAACTTTGTAGTATAATGTTGATAGAATGACTAGTGAATGGAGAAAGTAGTAGTGCTAATGCTTGTACATGACCAAAGGGGCCGGCTAGGTGTGTAATGGTAAGCTCTGACATTGAAGAGAGATTCAGGCAGTGATTTTATTCCCAATTTCGTAATGCATGATAATCTCAACAGACCACAGTGCTATCACAAGTTTCATACAACCTATCCTCCTGTCCTTAAACCATCGATGCTCAATAAGCATCCAGATTCTAAGTATGCATAAACGTACGCCGTTCTGAATTTTCTCTTTGGTGTCTTGAATGACAAAACCTTCACCATTGATTGCCTTCAGGGGGTCTCAAGAACCAGCACCACAATCCCAACCAGCAAACGCCTCTCAACAGTCTTGGTATCCTCAGTCTGTAGTTAGCTCTCTGGGTTCTTCGCGCCCATCAACAGCTGCCAGCAGTTCATCTAACAGCTACGGACAGAGACCTTCAGAAAGGCAACAGCCTCCTTCACATGTTTCTCCTTCTGAAGCTGCAGAAGTTATTTCATCATTAAAGGACAAGAGGTAGTTTTTTTTTGTTAATAAGCTACTCTGAACAGATACTTTTGTAACCTTTTGATTTCATGTTCATGCTTTTATGTAATCATGCATTCAATAATGCTTTAAAAAATGCCTTGGAAATTATTACTGTAGACCATTTCAGATTTTTATGACTAAATTTGCAACAAAAATAGATGACTTGTTGGTTTTCGCTGAAGCATCTTAAAAAATATCCCTCATGTGTTTATTTTCCGATAAAGCAAGCTTTTCTTCAGTTTTTGTCTTCTGTGTTGACATGGTTTGCTTTCCATTTTCATTGATTAATTTGAGGCAGTAGGTAGATTTTTAGATTAATCAAGCTGTAAACCCGGACACTTGAATATAAGAATCATGCCAGGTTCACTTTTCCTTAATATCCCACCTTGTTTTTATTTACACATCTAGGGCAATAGTTCATAATTTTTTTTATTTCCTTAAATTGTTGATTTTGTGGTGGCTCTGCATCCTATAGGATGGAATAATTGCAGGAGCCTCATTTTGTGGAGCTGGGGATGTGAGCATGTCTTTGTAGGCAAAGGGGAGCCTGAGAGACCTCAGGGTTAGGGAAATATGTTTAAAAGAAAAATCTATGCAATTATGGGTTATTGATACACAATAGAATATTACATGTAATATGCGTAGCGTGCAATGTTTTCAGAACAAGTAGTGCTCATAAGATGTAACTCAAATTCAGGTGGGTGAAAGCAAACTTTAATCCCCTTCCGCCCGAGGGAAGTTAAAAGAAAATGAATGCAGTTCTCACATAGCCTTCTTTACATAAAAGGAACTAGATTACTCTGTTGTAACGCATCACTACTTTATGCCTTTCTCTACATCCATGGCTAACCCATCTATTTTTTTTTATTATCAAATGCATGTAGTGTTGAAGAGTTGCAAAAATTAATATCAGACCCAGAGGCCTACAACAGATTTCTATCGTCTCTTGATCAAGTTAAAACTCAGAACCATGTGAGTCAGTTCTTCAATAGCTATATTTAGATTTAGTTTATACGATGCTCATATTCAATCTAATTATGTGTATTATAACTCAGCGCTATGTCTCCTACTAAGATATGTTTATCATGTCATCTTTCAGTCGAGGGTTGCAAGGTTGTGTGATTCATGTTCTGAAGTTCTATTGTATCTAAATTTTTATTTGCCAATTCCCTTACTTTCTGGCTTTAACCTTAGGGAATCACAATGCACCATTTTCCCTCTTTTGAGATGATGAAAGGCTCCATTGAGAGGATTTGTTGGAACATTTTCCCTCTTTTGAATTTATTTGTTGATCCAGTACTCATTTGGACAATAGGGAGGGGATGGATCAAGTGGTGACCCTCTAGTAACACATTTGATGATTTTCTATTAAACTAGCAGATGCTTACATTCCGTGTATGATTTAATGTTGTCTTTTGCTTGTCAAAGTTCGTCTAGCTGTAGTGTTTTGCTTTCCTTTAATGCATTGACAATTCTAATTTGAAATAATAAATGTCTCAAAAGCCACTTGTATAAGACTTGTTTCCATTTTATCTATCATGTGGCTGAACCATACCACCGGATGCTGTAGAATCAGGTATAGTTACCCTAAACCATATGATTTCTTTTGTAGGTCAAGGATGAACTTCAGAAGGAAACTATCCAGCTAGCAAGTAAGCTCCTGACTTTATTTTTATTTTTATTTTTTTTAAAATTATGTGGCTGTGAATTATGACTGTCTGACTAATTCATTCGCCACGCCTTGTCACTTATTTCTGTAGGGGAAAATATGGAAAAGGAGCCACGGATTATGGAGCTAAGGAATCAGGTTTGGAGTATGATGCCTTTTGTAGTTGCAAGAATTAGACGCTCCATCTCTGTTTCTTAATTTTCTTGTGGTGGCAACAGTGCAGAATCATCCGAACAACTGAGTTAGCTACTGCTCAGGAAAGGCTAAATGATTTGGAGAGGCAAAGGGATGAAATTTTGAAGTGCTATTCTCCTGTTCATCTTCTTCAGAGACTGCAAGGTAACTAAGATCCTTGATAAGTATTTACTGCTACGCTCTCGTTACTTCTTTGCTAGTGAGTTTTTGACCCTCTAGTGAGACATTGTTTAAGAGCTTCATTTTCCAACTAGAAATTTTCATCAACCCAGGAAACAAATAGTGAGGGGGGGCATCTTTCCTTGAAAAATAGTTTTATGCATGTGTGGAAGAAGAACTTTAGTGTTTGAATTTGAAAATTCATTCTTGATCCCATATATAGATTACATGCGAGTTTTTGACCCTCTAGTGAGACATTGTTTGAATTTCAAAATTCATTTCTGAATGGATTATGAATGCATCCTGATGAATCAGATTATGCTTTCTGATCCTGCAGAGGCAATGAACAAGTCAGAAGAAGAGTCGGAAACCCTTAACCAGCAGTTACTCGACAAGGAGATCGAGCTGGGTGCATTTGTGCAGAAATATAAGAAATTGAGGACCACATACCACCGGCGCGCACTTACCCACCTGGCAAGCAGGACATCTCCAATGGCTTGACAAGGCCCTTCCCGCTCGTGAACTGTTCTCCTGTTATCCTCTCAGGGCTATTCAGATGAAGGTACTTGGATCTTATATGGAAAAAAGAAGTTGAATTTAGTGTGAATGTGTGATGATGCCTTCAAAGTTCCACCCGATTCCATTTGTATTGGTTTTAGATTTTAATTGGGCGCTTTGGCAGTATACATATGTCCTTGGTCGTATGAGATTGATGAACATGAATAAAAGAATTTAAAAGCTACATATCTGTATAACGTGCTTCCTTATTTTCTCTTGGATTCTTTCTATGCATTTGGCTCTGCCCTTTTTGGAAGTTCGTATTGGTAAAGGGCTACAATGCGTTCACAGCATAAGCCTTATGCTTGTTATCATTAAAACTAAAATGTGTCCTTCCATCACCGTTCATTGATCTTTTTTTCTTTTGACAAAAAACGGTTAGATTCCCTTAAGCTTAAAAGATAGCAATTTTCATAGTTTTAGTGCCCATTTGGTTAGAGCGGTGGAATGAAAACGGAATGAAATCAGGTAAGTAAAGGAAATGGAAATGATTTCGTTACCGAGAATGATTCTTGGCGTTTCCGAGCCTTAATGTTTTATAGCATTTGCACTTGATATTAGAAAAGTATAATTTTTTGGGGTGTATCGTCTGATATTCTGAAAAGCACTTTGTCTACTATTGGTCCTTCATTAACCTTATATTAAATTATTTCATTATAATGTGGAGTACATCAAATTCATAAGCTCAACAAGTACTTGACAATTCCCATAGGGGTGTTATAGTAGAAAGGGCTCAACAAAGACACAAATAAGTATAAGAAGCACACCTATCTAATAGGTGTTTTTGTAGGAACCAGAATCGTTACTTGTATCATCAGTATCCACACACATAGGGGTGGTATAGTAGAAAGGGCTCAACAAGTACTTGACAATTCCCCTATACCTCACACTAGCTTGCTTCAACCAAACCCCTTTCTTCCCGTCACCAAAGTCCGTCGCCACATTGCAAGATCCATCCGGTGACGACACGATCCTCACAAGGCATTTCCTCGGGTCCACCTCCTTCCCGTACATCATTTTGTCGAATGTCATCTCGAACTTCCCTTCTTCATCTGTCTCGTCACTCCCATAATACGACGTCCTTTTTCTCGCGTCTAAACAGGTCACCGACACCCTACTACCTGTCGAAGCAAGTCATGTTCATTTACATTTGAGTCCATCACAAGACTTATTTTGTAAAGTACATACCGTTGATTGGCTTAGCACCCTTAACCCAATCGTTCCAAGATTGTGTGCAGTCTTGGCACAAGACATGGCCACCCACGTGAATGACTCGTGCTTCACCGAACTCGGCCTTGGCAACGTAAAGACTTGCGAGTAAAATCGCCATAGTTACGAGGGCCCTTGCCATGTTGTGTTCTAGTTTTGTTTTGAGATGAATGAATGAATATGAAGATGATGAATGTATTAATATCTAGGATGGTTGTTATTAGATGAGTGGAAGGTCACTCCCCAAGACGTGCTAACCATTACAAATCCACCTACTTAACAACAAATCATTATTTTAAATACAAGCTTTGTAGATTTTGGTCAACCCTATCCCAACGGGTGAGATGAACAAGTGATTACAAAAAAGACTTATATCTAGCTTAGTACGAGGTTTAGTTGAAACCTTTTACTAGGGGATATGATAGTATGTTTCTCATGACCATGAGATCCAACGCTTCGTAAGGAAGTCTAGCTACAACTCCAATGCTACCATAAATAGCCTCAAATGCAATTTAACTCTATTTAGCTCCCGTTTGGTTGCAACTCCAAAAACGGAATGAAAATGAATCAAGTTCGTATACATATATCTTGTTCATGAAATTTTTTGAAACTATTCCTCGTGGTCTCGTGTAAAATGTATTAGTTTTTTCCATTTTATTTCACTATAGGTATCAAAACTAATCAAACACTATTCAAATTAATTCAAACCCAAACGGGCCATTACAACAACGAGTGCAATCATTAGTAGAAACTCGTTGCCAAGACTTCATTAGTAGGAACTGGCTTGTTCAGATCCGTCATATCTTTCGCGAGGCCAACCAATCCGCGGATCATCCGGGACGGAAATAATTCGTGGCCCATTGCTGGAGGATACCCTCCCAATATCAGTTTTTTCATGCCGCTAGGAGATTCGAGTTCGAACTCGAATCTCCAAGCTAACCACTTAAAAATTCTAGCACCACACCCCGCTAGACGAACTGAGTATTGGTAATCAATCACATGTTTGATTAACCTTGAATGTCTCTCACACGATTAGTACGAAAGGCATATTAAATGTCAAAATTGATAGCAAAGCATTTAATGTTTCTCGCACTCATATTGTAAGAGCCATTAAATGACATTTACATTAAAATTTTTATAAATGTGAATAAGGCTCTTGTTATTATAGGGCATAAATGCAGAATGTAAACTTCATAATGGTGTTTCTAATTGCCAACCTATTAGATAAATTGTCAATTAGTACGACGATTAGCAGCTTTATAAATACTCATTAATGTCAAACTTTAATATATCAATGATTAAAATTTTGAGCTAACCCAAATAAACTTTGTAATAATGTCGCACTAATACTCATTATATTATAAATAGGGTGGTAACCGTACATAATATTTTAACATATAATTTTTTTGGTTGTAAGTCATAAAAAAAAAGATATGATCTAAAATTTTCTCACCATTTGGATTAACAAGTTTGGTTCAAATATATTGATAACTAAAACCTCTACTCAACCAATAACTTGCATGACCTAATATATTCTCCATCACAGCAATTTAATTATATATATATATATATATATATATATATATATATATATATATATATATATATATATATATATATATATAGGGTGTGGTTCCCATGAGAACACCCCCTAACGTGAGAACATGAGAACAATCGTACACCGTTGGATGTGAGTATTAAGGGTTGAGATTTAGAGTAGATATCAAAAATAATAATAACTACGAATAATAATAATTAGGAATCCAACAATAACTACGAATAATCCACTCAACCAACAATAACTACGAATAATACATTATACGATATGGCACATTCGTAACAAAACTAATAATAATTACGAATTTGTTCTCATGTTCTCACGTTAGGGGGTGTTCTCATAGGATCTATACTCTATATATATATATATATATATATATATATAAACGGCTCTTATCGTGTGAACGTGTAAACACCGAATATATATGAGTATATCGCCAAATATATGTAACTATACCGCCGAATATATAGATTCAGATCCGGCGAATCGTCTTCCATTAATAACTCGATTTTTTTTATCCTTTAATATCGCCTAATCTCAGACATCTATTTAACGATCTAACGGATACAACTTGTTCTCATATTATAGGGTGTGGTTCTCATGAGAACACCCCTAACGTGTATACATAAGAACAATCATACACCATTGGATGATGAGTTTTAAGGGTTGAGATTTAGAGTAGATATCATAATTAATAATAACTACGAATAATAATAATTAGGAATCCAACAATAACTACGAATAATACACCTTCGTAACAAAACTAATAATAATTACGAATATGTTCTAATGTATACAATTTAGAGGTGTTCTCATAGGATCTGTAATATATATATATATATATATATATATATATATATATATATATATATATATATATATATATATATATAATATAATCGTTCCCATAAGTCCATAACCTATTCACTCACGCAATTGCCACTGAACCTATAACCTGTACAAATTAGTATTATATATATAACGAAATTATGAAATGTTTATGTAATTTATGCACATAAAAGGGACAAAGTCGTCCATGGCGGATGAACTTCACATTTTGTTTCTTTTTTACTTTACGAATAGAGACCCACAGAAAGCAGTCTTGTGCTTTTCGCCTCTTTAAAAAATAAACAATGGAGTCTGTGTTCTTGCTGGCCTTGATCTCCGCCACCTGAAGCTCAAAAGAAGAAACAAATAAAAAAGCAAAACCGAAATAATTCAAAGGAACAAAGAAAAAAGCAATTCTCGTTGTTTAGCGATTTCTTCGGTGGTCGGGACATGGCTCCGGTTCGGGCGTTGGCGCTGCTCAGCCTTGTCGCTGCCGTGGTTGCGGTGACCGTAGGCAGTGTTGGCCAGCCGGCGAGCATTTTAACTCTCGAACGAGCGTTTCCGGTGAACGAGAACGTGGAAATCGAAGTTCTCAGGGCTCGAGATAGAGTTCGACACTCGAGAATCTTGCAAGGTTTCAACGGTGTGGTGGATTTCTCCGTTGGTGGTACCGCTGATCCCTACCTAGTCGGGTAACTTTACGAGCTCGACTTCTACCTTATAATTCAATTTTTATGGAACTTTTTTAAAATTTGAATTTCTTTCCTTTCGATTGAATTGCAACTCGGCCGCTATACAGGTATCATTCCGGTTTATTTGATTCATGTAGGTTTTTTCTTGAATTGAATGATTGAGGTGAAACTTAAAGAACCGTCCGAATGAGTGATTGGACTAGTTCTAGAAGCTTCTGGGGGTTAGGGTTGCTCGAGTGCTGAATAATCGCTTCACCTGAATTGTCATTGCATTTGTTCTTCTTAAATAGTATTCTTTATAGGATGAAATTTGTCATGAGGGTTTTGATGGATTGCTTTGTTGTTTCTGTAATTTTTAGGTTATTTTATAATGATTTCAACTGAATTAGCGCAGTTTTTGTTTTTTTAACACTATATTAGGATCAAATTTGTTGTGAGATATTTGATGGGTTGATTGGTGTTGTTTGTGTAATTTGTAGGCTTTATTTTACAAGAGTGAAGCTCGGGACGCCTCCAAGGGAATACAATGTGCAGATTGATACCGGCAGTGATATATTATGGGTTACTTGCAATGCTTGTAGTGACTGTCCGCACACCAGTGGACTTGGAGTAGGTTACTTCAAGCTATTCCGTTTGTCTGCAACTTTATTTCAGGGTTTGGCTTTTCAACTAAGAGGGTTATTATTTTGCTGACAGGTTGATCTTACTTCCTATGATTCTTCTGGTTCATCCACAGCTGCATTAGTTTCTTGTTCGGACCCGGTATGTGGTCAGATAGCATTTTCTTCATGCTCATCTCAGACTAATCAGTGCAGCTACTCATTTCGATATGGAGATGGAAGTGGAACTTCAGGGTTTTATGTATCTGATATGTTGTACTTTAATATGGTCTTGGGAGATGCTGAGGTTGTTAACTCTTCGGCTTCCATTGTTTTCGGGTAAGATATTGTGGTGCCTGAGATTTGTATTATGTGGTTTAGTTTTTTTATTTGTGGATTTTTGCTTCATTATGCAATGATGACTAGGAAGTCCTACTACCTTTTGGGTATAGTTGGAGATGTGGTTGCATAGAGGGATGGTTTAATGGAGCTTTTTTCTCTGGAACCATATGATTACTTTATTGATAATCAAGAATGTTTTTCCTTCTATCGCTGTTCGCGTGTAATATACACTGTATACTGCTTTTGTAGTTATTTGATCTTTTTCCCTGGCAATTCACGTGAGCAGTGAACTCCATTGATTTCCTTGAGTTCAGGTGTAGCACGTACCAGTCTGGAGACTTGACAAACTCAGATAGAGCAATTGATGGAATTTTTGGTTTTGGTCAGCAAAGTTTATCTGTCATATCGCAATTATCATCCCGAGGATTAACACCAAAAGTTTTCTCGCATTGCCTGAAAGGAGCTAACAATGGTGGAGGCAATGGTGGGGGAATACTGGTTTTTGGTGAGATTTTGGATCCGAATATCGTCTATAGCCCACTTGTTCAATCACAGTATGTATTTGATCCAATATTTAGTTCTCTATTATGACTTATCTATTGCTGCGTTAGACATGAAATCTAAACTTTCGGCACCTGTGGTCTTGGCAGTAAAATTATAGCACTTCCAGATATTTTACTTTTATGATCAATTAACAACCTTCTTTCCTGTTTTAATTCATTTCTCTCAAGAGATATAATATGTGCATGATACAGTTTTTACTCTATCAGAGAAGGTGTTTTCAAACCTTAATTGACAATTACTTCCTTTTATGGTTCCATTAAATAAAAAAGAAGAATCTCTTGTGTCTTCCTCCTGTAGTTATGTGATACGGTTGAATTTTAGGCAGATACTAAGGAAGAAGATATTCCAATTTTAAAGATTTTATATCTATTAGATTCATTATAACTTTATTTTCTAGTTTATAGCTTTGACGTATATTTTAGGATGTAGTTTAGTTATCTTTCCTTACATTATTTGTATTTCACTCTTATTAGGATACAATTAATATTTAATTTCATTCCAGCAGCCTATATTTTGTTGTTTACACATTAAACTTGAAAGAGGTTCTGTCCAGGATGAGTCTACTTTCATGTATCCTCTTATCCACCAATCGCTCGTGTCTAATCTGAGATTCAATATTTTCAGGCCTCATTATAATCTTCAACTGCAGAGCATTGCTGTCAATGGGCAGCTGTTGCCAATTGATTCAGCAGTGTTTGCAACGTCTAGCAGCCAAGGAA
Source organism: Fagopyrum esculentum (assembly GCA_033239045.1). Lineage (NCBI taxonomy): Eukaryota > Viridiplantae > Streptophyta > Magnoliopsida > Caryophyllales > Polygonaceae > Fagopyrum > Fagopyrum esculentum. Next base: position 3,563,478 of record BSUD01000006.1, read on the forward strand.
CAATCATTGACTCTGGAACAACATTGGCATATCTAATTGAAGAAGCATATCATCCTTTTGTAAATGCAGTAAGCCACACTTCTATTTCGGGTTTTTAGACTAATGGTGGTATAATCATTCAACTTGATTGCATTATGAACCCCTCATGTTCTTTGTACTTGTATAAAGTAAGACTGTATTTCATGTGTCTTTTTGTTACATATGCAGGTAACTAACACAGTTTTGCAAAATGTGAAACTTGTGAATTCAAAAGGAAACCAATGTTACTTAGTCTCTGCGAGGTTGGTTGATCTTGCCCATCCTATTTCTGGTTACTTTGTTTTGTCCTTTAACCTTTCAGGTGATACAAAATTGCTACATGATAAACTTACTAACTCTTTGAGCATCTCCTGATAGCATAAATGATATATTTCCTCCCGTGAGCTTAAACTTTGTTGGTGCATCCTTGGTCTTGAGACCAGAAGACTATCTTATACATATGGGCTTTTTTGTGAGTTTTATGACCTCCTTGCTTACATACACATCTTTTCGTACATTCTCATAATGTGTCTCTACAGTCCATCGTGCTGATGTCATATTACGAACTTTAACTGTTACAGGATGGTGCTGCAATGTGGTGCATTGGGTTTCAGAAAGTTCAAGGTCAAGGCACAACTATTCTGGGAGGTTAGGCAACTACTTGTCTTTTACATCTCGATCCTTTAGATTCTATTTCTGGATGAGCTTTTGCATAGTGTACTCTGATGTCGTATCCAGACTGGACCATTTGAAGTTAAAATAAGTTCGCTTCTGCCATATAATAATTCCGTGTAGAAGCCGTGAAAAGTTCTTTGATCTAATCTGAAGCACAAACTGTTTGCAGACCTTGTTCTCAAGGATAAAATATTCGTCTATGATCTCGTTCAACAGAGAATCGGATGGGCTAACTATGACTGTAAGTTCCATGAAACTAGATCCTTGTGTAAGCTCAAACCCAGCTATCATCATTTAACTTCATCAAAATTTATATTACTCAGGTTCATCATCAGTCAACGTCTCTATAAAATTTGGTCGGGATGGTTATGTGAACGCGGGCCAGCTCAGTGTCAGCTCGTCTCCAAGGAACACAAACTTTGGACTGATCTCACTAGCAGGAGTCTTGCAGTCTCTTGTTACTGCACAGATTTTGGTCAATTTATATCTCTCAGCTCCATGACTTAGTTTTGTATTATTGTTTTCTATAGCTTCGGCCTCCGCCTCGTCAACGTTTATTTGTGTTGGTTGATGAGGCGGGCAGTGTGTTGAGCGGCTCTTGTTTAACAGCGTGGTCAAGTAATCGGGTGACTGGTAACCCTTAGAGTGATTGGCTTGGCAGGGAGTGTAAAATTGTAACGCATATCTAAAATTGCTAGAACTGTAAATTATGTAACCATTTTGAACAAGGCGTCATAGAATATGGAAAACCATTGTTTTATCTAGCAATGATGATAAGTGTCCATAATATTAAATGTAACGCTCTATTTGAAAACTATGTGGGCGTATCATATGGCTATTAAGAATACTGTGAAATTTGTTTTTATTCTATAATCTTTAATTGAATTTAATACGAGTATGTCATATGATTGTATTCTAGCATTTTGAAAATATTTGACATATGGTTATATTATTTGTAAATATATTCTAAATCACTCACATTTTACCTTTTAATTGTTATCAAAATTACCATTTTATGAAAACAGTTAATTGTAGATTATCATTTCGAGCACCTCTATTTTAAGATATTGAGTTGTGCAGATTGGATGAATTGGCATTTAGGGTCTTTTACATTATAGAGTTGAAATTTAGGTCATACCAATTACAAATTGATAAATAGGCTCCTATTTTACTAGACTAATTCATAAATAGGACAAAAAGTTGACAAAAGTGATGATGGCTGATGTGAGTGCTGACTGTGACACTTTTGATTGACATTTGGAGGAAATTTGGGGCAAAAAAAACGCAGCCCTCCGCTTACCAAAAATCTGTTTACCCAACAATTCGCATACCCAAATAATGTCACAATCATACCCAAAAATAAATTTGTCCAAGTACATAAACATACTCGAAAATAACATACCCAATAAATCAAATATCAAAATAAAACAATATCCATAAATTGAATAATATTTTATATTTATACCCAATTTAAACATCACTTAATACAAAATTCATACCCAATTTAAATTTGTCATACCCAAAATTTTCAAAACTCGATATTGTACACAAACACAATATCAAATGACATTTGGTCATTACCCAAAAATTCGCTTGACATTTGATCATTATAACACATTTTGGGTAACCATAAAACATACCCACGGTATCACTTAAAATATACTTAATAATAAAAAATATACTACAAAGTCAATACACGTATAAAAACATACCCAATTTGAATTTGTCATAACCAAAATTTACACAAATTGATATTGTACACAAACATCAATATCAAATGACATTTGGTTCTTGTAACACGGTTTGGATAATCATAAACATATCCAAAAATATCACTTTAAGCATACTCAACAATAAGAAACATCCCACAAAAACAATAAACATATACCTAATAATGAGAAAAATACTACAATTCATATTTGGGTAACGAAAACAATGTCACCCAAAAAAATTAAACATTCATGGACTTGAAAATTTCATCAAACTAGCTACATTAACAAAAAATAAAAGGTAAAAGATAAACATGTAAAAAAATATACTTAAACTAAAAGTAAACATCTAATCACCATCATTCAATTAAAGCAATTATTGTCTCTATTTTCTAGTTTTCATACCTACTTTTTCTTTCTTTTATGTAGAAGCCTACTTTATAAAAGATAATTTTAAGAGGTCCTATTTTCCTAATTAATTCGTGCAGATTTGATCCGGGCCGAAAATCCGGATCGAATTATTGGATAACTCTTATTACTTGTACAAGCAATTAACTGGTAATTATATTTATGACAGAAATATCTATAACTTTCAAAAACTAACTAGGTCAGCAAGCGGACGGAAGCACCGGCTTTGTCCCTGCGAGTACTTAATCATGGTATACTTATTATTAAAATTGGATTGCGTGTAATGAAATAATGATTGGTGGAGTTATGTGTACGAAATATAAACTTGGGGAAAAAGGGAAAAAATTGTGAGTATCCCACGTTGACTAAAAGGAGAATAATCGGGACGGAAGCACCGGCTTTGTCCCTGCGAGTACTTAATCATGGTATACTTATTATTAAAATTGGATTGCGTGTAATGAAATAATGATTGGTGGAGTTATGTGTACGAAATATAAACTTGGGGAAAAAGGGAAAAAATTGTGAGTATCCCACGTTGACTAAAAGGAGAATAATCGGTATAGTATATAATTGTAAATAAATTTACTATCCATTTTCAATATCATCCGAAATTTACCAACATTTTTTTTGTTTTTTTTTTCAAGAAAACCCCTTTTCCCCCTTATGTATCGCATATATAAGGCTGATACATGAGACAAGCTAATCGGACTCAATTCGTTAAAAATTCGGCTCGTACTCGTATATAAACGAGTTTAACTTTAAACACACTAGGGGGTGTATTCAATCTAGATTTTTTTAAAGATTTTGACTGATTTTTAATAATCCATAGAATTTGCTGATTCTGTGGGATATTTTAATTCTATATAGTGTTAATACAGATTCTGTCGGATTAATACATGACCAAAATCTCGAAGAAACGGGAAAGACGACCACTGCCAGACGGGTTTCTCAAAATAGAGAGACGCCGTCGTTGGCTCGATTTCTGCTCGTTCAAGTTCTGAGCGTATCAAATTTGAATTTATTTAAATTTTCTTTCTTTTATGTTTTGACAACCTTGGATTATATTCGAGATTGATGAGATCGAAGGTTGGAGGGAGAAAATGGTTGAAAGTGGGAAATTTGGGAAGGGAATGCAAATCACTAAACAAGCAATTTTAGTCATGACACATGATGGAAAAACAATCAATATGACACACACGAGCAAGAAAACAATCAACATGTCGGAAAACACGAGAAATAACTAACCTCCGACGATGCACTGAATGCTCGAAGACGTTGATTTGGCCTTTAAGGTTATTCGGTGTAGTTTGACGTGGAAATATTAGATATCGGGAGAAATAGGGTTTAAGTATTTATAAAAATAATAAAAAATTCTATGAAATTAATAAAATAATGATTTTTTAAAAATCAACAAATTTTTAAATATCATAAAAATTTTATAAAAATTTAAAATGCTAATTAAATACAATTTTTTTTATATGAACTTTTAAAATGTATCTTAAATACCAAACCAAATTACTGTAAAATCTTTACTGAATAGACCTAAGTCTCGGTTGGTTAGGCTCGTATAACACCGCTAAACATATGTACACAACACCTTCTGCTGAATTTCTTCCTCCTCCTTCACTGAGAGTGGATTCTAACCCTATATTTTACGCTCAAGCTTCTACCTCCGGCAATCGTACTCGTCTTTCCCCTCGTTAGCACCCCACCTCCTTCTATCTGCGAATCGCCCATCATCACTTTGTACTTCATCGAACTTCCTACCCTATTAGTAATGCCGAGAGACGAGATCCGCAGGAGAGAGAAATCGTCAAAAAGCAGCCGGCGAAAAGACAAGCGCAAATATGATGACTCCGAATCAGAATCTGTATCCGGGTCTGATTCAAATTATGAATCTTCGCCTGATAGAAGCTCGCGCAGCCGTAAGAGGGACAGGGAGAGGATCAGTCGCCGCCACCGGAGCCGCCGAGGTCGGACGCCTGAAACATCAGGTGACAGCGAGGATGAACGGAGAAGCAAGAAGAAGAGTCGGGAGATAAGCGAGGAGGAGATTAAAGAGTATCTAGCTAAAAAAGCAGAGAAGAAGGTAATTACTGTTATTTTTTTCGGGTTTGTAAGGGTTTATGGTTTATCTGTTGCTGTCTCGGTGTTCAAGTGCGTAACCCGATTTTTTGATTTCACAGGCAATGAGTGCAGCAAAGAAATTAAAGGCCCAAAATATATCTGGATACTCAAATGATTCTAATCCGTTCGGGGATTCAAATCTCAATGAGAAGTATGTTGGCTTGCCAAGTAATTCAAATATCATGCCTTTGACTCAAACTCCATTATTGTTGCATTGGTTTTGTGTCTAAACTTAGGGTTTAGTAAAGGCTTAATCAATTTTCATTCGACTGTTGTCCTGTGTACTCAAGGAACATTTTGACATTGAGGTTGAAGTATATTAGCAATAGTCTTGATAATTCTTTCACTGATTTTATGACTACACACTTGGGTTTTAGTGCAGGCTTAAGAAATTTTGTGTGCTGAGTTTTAGTCTGAACTGCTGTCGGATGCACTAGGGACAGACATTTAGGAAAACTTATACTGGAAATAGTCTTCACAGTTGTTGCACTGGTTTTATGTCTAAATTTAGGGTTTAGTATCAGTTCATTTCATGGCTGAGTTTAGTCTGAATGCTGTCTGGTGCACTAGAGAGAGCATTTTGACATCGAGGAAGAAGTATAATGGCTGTGGATGACATTCTTTTTGTTGTTTGGATGAATAACCGAATCTGCTAAGTTCATTAATGCGGTTTCTTTCATAATCTTAGATGTCTTGTTGATGCTATGGCTTCTTGTTTCAGGTTTGTGTGGCGCAAAAAGATTGAGCGCGATGTAGGTCAAGGTGTCCCGTTAGATGAATTCACTTTGAAGGCTGAGAAGAAGAGACAAAAGGAAAGAATGGTATGCAAGTCTAAACACGGGGATTCTTATGTGTGTGTTAGTTGCAGTGTTGTTATTCTTTTGTTACTTGATAAACAACTTTTAGATCTAAGGGTATTTTTGGCAGGCTATGCAAGGACTGCATTTAGTTACCCTTTAATAGTGTGGGTAGGTAGAAATTGCGAATTGCTTAGTATAACTATAATCTGATGCAAACTGACCTTTTCCTGGGAGGACTAGTGAACCTGCACATATGAGACACCAATGTGTCTACTCTATGGGTCTTTAGAGTATACAAATGTTATCTATTGTTATTGAACACCGCTAACTTTTGAGCTTTCTCAAGTCTCATTAGTGGGGCATCTGAGCTACTTCGGTTGACCACTGTTAACTTTGAGCTTTTTGAAGTCTCAGTAGCGAGGTTTCTGAATAAAATCATCATCAATATTACAATGGATCAAAATCTGAGTAGACTACAAACATGATCGTGTCAACCATCTGAGATAATCTGGTTCATCACAAAATTCTCTAGATATATATGACTTACTATATAATGTACTCACATAGTATGTGTCGTTAACAAAAGTTTCATAAGCTATGCCAAATCTTTGTCTTTTCTTTAGCTAATGCTATCTTTATTATAGGCCGAGATTGAGAAGGTTAAGAAAAGAAGGGAGCAAAGAGCACTTGAGAAGGCACAACATGAGGAAGAAATGGTTAGTTGGTTTAGATATCAATTTGTTAAATTATGTTGGCTTGCCTGTGAATTATGCTGATTTCTGCTTGCAAGCATGTTGTAGCAGTAAGTTTTTTTCTATATTATTCTTTAATCGTATGTAATTTGATATTATCAATCAGGCACTTTTGGCAAGGGAGCGTGCTCGGGCCGAAGCTGACGACTTTGAAAAGAAAGAGGAGGAGGTATGAAATGGAGATTTCTCACGTATAATTTCTGTGATGAGGTTCCGTGACCTCCAATTTATTAGAATCTTCTCTTTCACTGACTTGACGATTGAATATCATCGTCTTTGCAGTTTCATTTCTCTCAAAGCAAGTTTAGGTCACGTATCAGATTGCGTGAAGGACGTACAAAGCCTATCGATGTTCTTACCACATATCTTGAAGATTCAGATGAATTTGTTGAATTAGATGAACCTTACCAAGTCTTCAAGGTGAGTCCCCACACCCCAATTCTTCCATTTCAAAAGTGTACTCTGCTTCTCTGGATCATTTGATTGAACAGAACAATTTCCGTCTCCTCGATTGTACCTTCCTCCATCTCTTTCTGAGCTGACATCCTTCAGTTTCTGTAAAAATGTATTTACTTTGTTTCTTCTTGTCCTGCAGGGGTTGACTGTTAGTGAAATGGAGAGTCTCCGCGATGACATAAAAATGCATCTTGACTTGGATAGGGAAACACCAACCCATGTGGAATATTGGGAGGTGATTTCCTTTTGTTCAATCAACAGTATTTTGTTCACTTGCTTTTATCATCTTTTTTTTGCATGTTCACACATCTGGTTCTTTAGATCAACGGGTGACTTGTTAGGGTGCGTTCGGTATGGGAGAGTAATGGGGTTTATGCGGTTTATGACAATGAAAATTATGGGGGAATTATGCTTTTTTCTTCGACCTAGATTTTGAGAGTTATAGGGAAATTATGATTTTTCTTCAACTTCATTCTCCTTGCACCGAACAAGCCCTTAGTATATCATGTGGTTTTCACTATGTACCATTGTATTAAACTTTAAAAGTCAACTTTTTAGATGTTCAATTACACTCACAAGCCTCATAGTGGGTTTTCTCTTTTCTTGAAATTGTACTGGTCTCTGTTTCTCTTTCTATGGATACTTGGTGTGATGTCAATAAAGCTATCGAGTATGGTGTTTTACTTAACTCTTTTTTTTCTTTCAACTAGTTGATCATAATCACTTTTACAATGGTAAGTGTGCTTATCTGTTGAAGTATAATATTCTTTAATTTGCTATAAACTGAGGAATATAATGCTGTTTTTTCGGGATTTCCTATTCAATTTTCAAGTTATTTATTAGTATCAGAAAGTGTTCAAGTAAATACCTTGCATGGCTAAAGATCTTGAAGCAATATTTCAAGTGAATTAAACTGTGTTGATGGACTGCTACAACTATTTACTGATTAGGAGAAGCCAAGTCAAACATATGCATATTTTTTGTGTGGTAAACTAGCATCCTGTGTTAATTCTCAATATAATTTCCATAACCTCGGTAGTTGCATGAATTGACAGGCACTTCTGGTGGTTTGTGATTGGGAGTTAGCTGAAGTAAGAAGAAAGGATGCAATTGACCGAGCCAGAGTGCGCGGGGAGCAGCCTCCGGCAGAGTTAATTGCCGAATCTCGTGGTATTCATTCAAGCGTTGAAGCAGATGTCAGGAAGTTGCTGGAAGGGAAAAGTCACAAAGAGCTGGTTGCCCTACAGTCCCAAATCGAGTCTGCAATGCGCTCAGGGGATGCTAAGGTGGTTGAGTATTGGGAGGCTGTTGTTAAACGTCTGTACATATACAAGGCGAAGGTATGCAAGTCTTGTTCTGTAGTATGGAATCTTTCATTACATCACATCTATTCGTTGATAAAAAAATGTCTCTACATATACGACGCTTAATGCCTGAATTCACTATGTTGATATAAACGAATGGGTATGCAACACCCATATTTAAACGTTAAAAATCCGTCACCTTTGTATTCTCACGGCAAATGATGATAGTCTAACCGTCTCTGCAAGTAATTTTTTTATCCTGCTAAAGCCACGAGGACCTGTTTGGCTTGCATATTTTTCTTGCTAACAATATGCCTTTGAGATGAAATTAAAAACATATTCCCAAATGCAGGCCTGCCTTAAGGAAATCCATGCCAAGATGCTAAGAAAACATCTTCAGCGCCTTGAACAGCCTCTGGAAGATACAGATAACTTGAAACAAGAGGATTCAGAGGCAAACGAAGAAGAAATTGTGCAGGAGATGGAGGGTAGGAAGCTTGTCCAAATATGTTAGTTTATTATGTTTTACTATGAACTGTCTTAAAACCGGTCTCTAAAATGTTTCCCCCCCCCATTTTTTCAGCAGAGCCTGAAGAAGCATTCTCACCAGTCCCCGTCACGGCTGAATATGCTTCTCATGAAATAGAAGACGAGGAAGATGAAGAGGCTGGTTCATTTTCTCCACAACTTTTACACGGTGATGAAACTGAAGAAGCTATTGACCCTGAGGAGGACAAGGCCATTCTTGTAAAGACCTACTCTAGTTTTTCATCAAATTATACTCGCCATATCTTTTTGGAAACTGGGTTAATAGATTTATTATTTCCATGCATTTGCAGCAACAAAAGCGTTCGGCAGTCCTCGAGGAACAAAGACGACTTCAAGAAGTAATGGCTTCAACCAGAGTGGCTCCTCCACCTTTGGATGACTTTGAGAAGAGGGCCAAGAAGTTAATGGGGGCTACAGAGGAAGGTGATGCAGTTTTCGGTTCTGGTGCAGAAGTCAATCTTGATTCTCAGGTGTATTGGTGGCACGACAAATATCGTCCTAGAAAACCGAAATACTTCAACCGTGTTCATACTGGGTATGAATGGAACAAGTACAACCAAACACATTACGACCATGATAACCCACCTCCAAAAATCGTTCAAGGATATAAGTTCAACATCTTTTACCCGGATCTGGTGGACAAAACAAAGGCCCCGGTATATACAATAGAGAAAGATGGGGACAGTTCAGAAACTTGCATCATAAGGTTTCATGCCGGGCCACCGTATGAAGACATTGTAAGTTCACTCACTATTCTTTTATTCCTTCAGTGGCTCGTATGGTATGGATTCCATGAAAGAATAGGAATGAGAATGATCAATTTTGATACTCATGTTTGGTAAAGTTTGAAAGCAAAATCGAAATGATTTGAGGAATGAGCGAGTTATTTCAGAATCGTCCTTGTAACTCCTAGATTATTTGATGTATGTGAACCTGACTAGCATTTTGGTCTTGTGTAGGCGTTCAAAATTGTGAACAAGGAGTGGGAATACTCGCACAAGAAAGGGTTTAAGTGCACTTTTGAGCGAGGAATACTCCATGTGTACTTCAATTTCAAGCGCTACCGTTACAGACGATGAGAACTTTCAGATGAAGATGAGCATGAAGAAATCAATGTCGAACTATACTTTACTTCGAAAGGGTCCCGGATTTTAGCCTCTTCGAATTTGTGTAGTGATTTTTGTGGTAGTTGAAGTCATATGTAAGATATTTGTTTCATTACATATCAATCATATCATACTACATGTGATTCCTTTGTCATACCACTCAACTTTAGTCGCGAAATTCCAAATTCATTGATGTATACTATACTCCTAGACGGTCTGAGATGATATCGGGGTTTTGTAATTCACATATTCCAGTCCAAACTAGAGTCACCGTACATCAAATCTCTTTCCCCGTTAGTAGGGCATTTGGGTTTCAGTGTGTTGATTGCTTTCCTATCCAGTGGAAGCTTGTCAATTGGAGAGTTTATTGTTATTGTTGATATGTTTTTTTTGTCTTTGTCGCGAAAGTGTTCCATTTCAATCGAATAGCGAGAAGTGAGAGCAATGTAGTTGCTTTCAATCCCGAACACACTCTTTATAGGAATTTGGTTGCACATCAAATCTATAAAAGGCAAGCAATGAACGATAATAGCAACATTCAAGCTATGCTAGCTGCCGGATTGGCCTTGTTGAGGTCCGGTTTTGCGTGGTAGATCAACCTGATGTTAAACTTACTAGGTTGAACCCCAAACTAGTCGAGTTAAAGGCTTAACATGAAAGCCAAGATGCTACTAATCTTGTTGTTAATGAGCCAAATACACTGAATGATCGCATCTATCCAATCCAAGTTCTTGGTAGATAAATGAGTTGAAGCTTGTTCTAATTTATATGGTACAAAATAATTGATCAATTTGGGGCTACCTTCCAAGAATCCTCGTCAGCACATCAACCACTTCAATGGGGCTAATGAAAGTGTTCACATTGTCTACAATTTGGCTTCAATCATCAGCCGAGGGTTCTATTACATCTTGGACTGACTTGTCTTTTACTTTTCTGAATAGGTATTCACATTGTCTAGGAGTGGTTCAATATTCACATTGTCTGCTACTTCTTATATAAAGGGTTGTTGAATAGTCTAAGTAACATGTGTGTGGTTTTCTATCTCTAAATTTAAACCTACGTCGGTTTAGACCTTGGTAAACTCGGATTCAATTCGGACAAAATCACTTTCGTTGTCGGTCTTTTTTTAGCCTAACGGGTTTCTGGCCTAAAGCCTTGTTCGTACCTGTCAGAGTCGTACGGACTTTCAGGTTCCGTATTTTTTTTTTTAAAATGTGCATATTAAATGTAAAAAAGTTTACACCAAAATAAAATATACCAACGGTCATTGAAATATATAATTTTAATACAAAGTAGATAAATTAAAAAAAAAACATTATCGAATCATTACTAAAACGAGAGTCCCGGGAGTGCGTCTCCCGTTCACACTGCGAGTGCGCCCGTAGGCGCAATGAGAGTATGCCCAAAGGCAATTTCCTACAATATTTGAACATTGCTTTGATGATCATAATCTAGTCGTTGGATTCGGTTTCGGTCGCACCACAATTACGTCTCTCGGACTCGATGGGAATGCGCCCTGTAAGCGCAGTGGGAGTGTGCCCCATATGCCAAAACTCGTCAAAATTTAACGTTAGGGCAACGATTACACGTTCCGAAATCACACCTGGCGCACTCGTACTCCGCCTCCCGGACACACCCGCACTCCGTCCCGCACCTGGATACTAATTACATTGATCGTGTCGTAATTTTATTGCCTGAACGAATTATCTCATTTTTACTAAAATAACAATATCCCTAAATCATCACCATTATGATTAAACACAACCGTCACTTCTATTTCAAGCTGTTCATGAGTGTTTATGTGGAAAAAAAAGATACATACATGTGCACAAAATAATTGAGAAGGGAGATCCAAAGCATTTAGTGATGATGACAAACGCAAATAGTATTTGTGATTAGGATGCTATGAGGACACATGAATCAATGTCGACAAAACCTATTTGGTTTCTTCAACCTCAGTGCCCATCTCAATCGAGTTCAACGAAGTTTCCTCCTCTCTTTAAGCTGCAATATTACTGGCGATTATGTTCGTGTTATATATTACACGTACGAGTTATATTGTATGATAATGATTCACAAATCACGATGAATCGTGGATATGTCAGTTACGAGCCGTCGAAAGTTGATCCGAGCCGTGAAACCGACCCGACGCCCGAATCCGAACCCGGAAGATACGCTTGAAACTTATTTTATCCGAAGTAATAAATGACCCGAATGACCCGATTGCCCGAATAACCCGACCCGAAGTAACCCGATTGCCTGAAGTAACCCGTTACGAAATGACCCGATAGCCCGAAGTAACCCGGCCAAAGTACCCCGGCCCGAATTAACCCGAAGTAACCCGATAAGTCTATAATGGCATAATTCATATGCAAGTTTATATTATAAGCCTATAATGACATATTAGATACATATTACATAATCAATTCTATAAGTCGGATATCCAAATCTAGTTAAACATTATTTCGATCAAACTGATCACCCAAGTATTTGCAAATAATATCCAAACAGACTAAAATCGTTTTCACATAATTACATAATCCATACTATAATTTTTACGAAAAGACATATTAAATATAATTTTTTTATTTACTATATTGTCTATATATACATAAATACATATTACAAAATCCATACTATAACTATAAGTCTATAATGACATTATTCAACTCCGACACAATAAATGTAAGATAACAATAATTTTAACTCATTAAAATAACTTATGATTTTAACTCATCGTTTACTAATTACTTATTAAAATATTTTCCAATAATTATCGTTTAAAAAAAATCACACATATCAAGAAAACTAAAAGTACAAGATATAATATTTATTATACACTATAATTTTAAAAAAATTGTATGAAAATAATGGTAAAATATAGAGATATAAGAATAGAGAAAATAGTAATGATAGATGGTGTTAAACACAGGAATGGAACATAAACATTTCTATTTCATTTACTATCCTTAACTATTCATTATGTTTTCCTTTCACCCTTCTAACCAAACACCCCAAGATAGTTAAAGACCCTAAGAGCCCGTTTGGTTTTAACTCCGAAATCGAAAACGAATCTAGTCCGTACGTATACCTTTGTTCATGAAAGTTTTTGGAATCATTCCTTTGAATTAATTGGAGTAGAATTTGATTAATTTTGATGCCCTATAGGGAAACAAGCACAAGGGCATTTTGTATGAAATCACAACAATGATTCCATAAAATTTCATGAATATGTATATAAAATTTCATGAATAAGGATATACATATTAACTAAATTCGTTTCCGTTTTCAGAGTTGGAACCAAACAAGCCCTAAATGGTTAAAGAAACATACGGGATAGGGGGCATATGATACATGCAAGGTCAAACCCATGCCTTATAACTTGATTCACCTCGATAACAATGATTAAGATACTAATTACACTTCTTAACCACAACCCCATAAACAAATACATGACCTTGAAGTAGAGCTTTCATTATATATAAATCACCAAAAATAAAATGAAGAATACAGCCCATGGTAGGAAGAATGCTAAGAATGTGTTTTTGATGAAGACTGAGATCCATCGCAGTAAGTCAACAAGGCGTTGACCAACAAGCCAATACGTACGTTTATTCTGAATATCTTTATATGCTTGTGTTGATTTTGAAGTGCCTTTTTAAGTTCCTGGCTTGCTACCTAATCTGCAGTTCTAGCTAGATATGCAAATGGACTAGCAATGTCGTCACTGGTTCGAGCAGAAGTCCAAGAACCCCATAAAATCGTGGTCCTCGATCATCTTGATGCTCTTCTCGGTCCCGACGATTCCTGCAAGCAAAAGAGTTTCATTGTATTGACTAAAGCAAGTGTAATAAGATCTTCAAGGAAGTGTTGAGTATAGCTTCAAAGAAAAGAAAAGAAACAAAAACAATTTACCCATAGTAACAGCACTAGCAAAGATCACAGCAGAGAGTATGAAGACAATGATGGAAGCTCTTTTAAGGAAAGCAACCAGTTTTCTTACGAAAAACTGTCCCCAGAATCCGGCTAGGACTGATACCGCCATCAGGTACAATGCTGCAAACATATGTAGGATCGAGATCATGATGTATCCTCGTGGAATTTCTTGAAACTATCAGGGTTGTAATTTGGAAGGATATACTTGAAACCTTACCGTACGGGATTGGGAACCTCTTGAGGAAGTAGAATTCAACTACTGATAAGGAGGATGAGAACAGCATCACGAATGTTGCTGTCGCACTGGCAACCTGTAAGAAAACCAAAGAGAAGAAACTGTAAAATGTAGTCATTGACTTATCATCACTTTAATGAGTTTTATCAATTACATTTCATTAGCTTGGGTGACGTACACGGCCTAATTGTTACAAGTGACTATATCAGGTGACATATTTATGAGTGACAGTAGCGGCACATGTTAATGAAACTGATAAAATAGTCATATGATGTTTATTCTCTAAGTGCGCTGCAAGTGACTATATCTGTATAGAATAATTCACTTGCATGAGATGGGATCAGGCCCTAATTCCATAACTGGTGTACTGGAATTATTTTTAAATCTAACCAGATCTTGGAGCTAACCCCATTGTCACAATTGATTAACACGACACTAATATGACAATGTAGGTGGACCAGGAGTGCTCAATAAACTAAAGGAAATGTCCATACCTGGGGAATGACACCGATCTCCAATAGCAAGGGACCGAGAATGAACCCACCACCGGATCCCAGTAGACCTCCGACTGTACCACCGAGCATACCACAGAGAGCGCAGAGACCAATGTGAACCGGAGTCCACTCAATTGATGCCTCACAAACAGTCTCGGGGTTTCCTGTGGCCTTTCTTTTCTTGCATTCTTTGTACAACTTCACCGCCTCGAAACCAAACACACCGAAAGCTATAGGAAACTACAAGACAACATATGTAGCAGAGTATGAGAATCTATTTAGGGATTCAAAAGGGAAATCAGAAGATTTACTAAGAGTTGTCTTGTAGTATGTACCTGGAGGGCATTGAGCACCCAATACCACACATCACATGCAGTTGTGTCATTCTGAAATGTAAGAGCTTCTAGCGAATTAGAGCATAAGAAGTTGATGAAAAGGATGGTATAGGGTTTCCAGATGAAAGTCAGCTACTTGCCTTGAGAAACTGGAGGAGGAGGAAACACACCCAAACAACAACAAGAACCAGCATCCTTTTCCATTGCAGGTTTGTACGCATGATTTGCTGAATCACAACACAAACTCATTAAAACTCGATAAAAGCTATGCAAATAGTTTATAACAGGATAGAGTGTAAGGGGAGTTGAGGTCCTACTAACCATGGCTGTTTTTTCTTCTCTTGGATTTAAGGCTTCATATTCAGCATCAATTAGAACTGAAAAAAGTGCAGAAAACCATAAATATTCAATCTTCTTCCTCCCTGGAACAGTGAAGAAAATTTAGTATCCATGTAGATGATTATCACTTACGTTCACCTCGAGAATTGACCAAAGTTTGCCGTTGGATAGCCATTTCTTTCTATTGCAAAAGAAAATTTTCTGATAGTGAGATAAACAATTTTTTAATTTTGATATGCAACAGAGTAACTTTATAATTAAACGAACCTTCAAAATACTCTCCTCCTTCCACATTGCAATACCCTTGAAAAATGACCTTGAAGAAGTCCCTAGACAATATAAGACACCAAATCAATAATCAAATTCATAGACAGACTGTTGGATAAGGACTCTGAAAACACATGTTCCACAACAAGCCAAGATTTGATATAACACCACCAGAACAAAAACAACTAACAAACAAGAGCAGCGCAACCTACCCTGTTGGGCAAAAAGAATAGTGTTCAAAGGTTAAACCGCACAAAATCACTTTTTTAGATCACCTTCCACATAAACCACAAATTATGAACAAAATTGTATACGACTACTGTAATGTTCCTGAATTTGTGCATCAAGATCGGAATCTGAGACAAACCTATGAAGAGAATTATGATGAGAATGGTAATAAGCCAGTAGGGGAAAACAACACTGAGAGCAACTCCAAGGGTGATTCCGAGGAGAAGCATGGGCTGAAACAGAAGCGCCAAATCATAGTCCAAAATAGAGGACTCCTTTGTTGGATGCTGGACTCTCACGTTATACCAAACAGATGCCGCAGAAGCCGCCATTATCATACCTACAACATTAAATCAAAACATCTTAAGACAAAAAACCGAGGGTTTATGTGAATAGAAGAGGTTTTTCTAGTTACATTTGGAGAGAGCAGCAGCGGATTTGGTGTCGAATCCAACAATCAGAGTAAGCATAGGGACGAAGATTCCACCGCCGCCAACTCCACCGACAGTGCCGAAAGCCGAACCGAGGAATCCGATAACGGTTGCGAGCACGATTCTCCAACTAAACTTCAACTCCTGGTGGCATAATAACATAAATCGATTCCGCACAACAATACAAAATCAGCCAAAATCAAGATCTCATTCTTAAAACCTAAAAAATGAAAAGAAAAAGAAAGCATGCAAAGAGGGAGAGAACGGGAGATTTACAGGCCAAACTCTCTCACTGGCCAGGGAAGACGAGCCATAGAGATTGGAGCTTAGAGATGGATGGTTGTAGTTATTGTTGACGAAGATTGCCAGTAGAAGAGCTGCGGAAAAACCAGAGACTAGATAGAGAAGGAAGCCTTTTGTCGCCATTGAAGCACCAAAATTCGAAACTGTTATTTTATTGGTCTCGTGAAGTCCTTGTGAGAGTATACGGGTGAATACGGACTTTATATATGACAAGCGACGCGGGCTGCGAAGAAGAAGAGCACATGCCTCACGGCTCTACGACACGCCATACACCATAGGTTTATTTTCCAACTAAGAAAATGATTTTAGGGCCGTTTGGTTCCAACTCCGGAAACAGATTCGTTTTCATTCCGTTTCCGATTCCGGGTTTCAAACCAAACGGGCCCTTAATAGAGTTTATTTTTTACATTATCCCACAAATTAGGTGCATTTGCTTACGATGTTACTTTCATTTGGTTGGTAAGTTAAATCCATGAACCGCAATCGAAAATTTTCAAATTTCAAAAGATACGAACAAGGTAACTTATTTAAAAGGTAAAATATAGCAATATTTTAGTGTTAAAATACGAAGAAAATAAGGAAATTCTTAAATGAGATCAAAGCATTAGGATGGATACAGACTATACAGTATAAAATTTGGAGACGAAAGGAAAGAAAAAAAGTCATGAACATACCAATTAATGAAACCCATACTGTATATTCCCTTCTTTTTCTTTTTTTCCTAATAAATGTAAATTTGGTAGAGGGCTCTGAGTCACGACTCGCGAGTCAGACTCACGAGGATACCAATTCAGTCAATTCGAATGGATAGATATTCTTTCATTTGGAGCCGAATATTCACTTCTTTTTATCATTTATATATATATTTTAGAGAAGTCTATCAGTAAAAAAAAAAATTTGGCAATTTTAGTAAGAGATAAAAGAGAAAGTAGGCTAATTATGCATTAATGTAGATTAACTAGTCTCTTTTGTAAAAATGTAGATAAAGTAGGCCCCTTGTAATTTTGAGAAAAAAATAAAATCAAAAATAATTTAAGATACTTTTTAAATTAAAAAGGAAAATGAGAGTGGTCCCCTATAATTATTCAAAATTAAAAAGATTCTCTCCCTTAATTTTTTTAAATAAAAAAGGAAAATAAGAGTGGTCCCCTACAATTAAGGAATTAGTTTTAAAAAATAAAATGATTCTCTCCCTTAATTAACATTGCTTTTTTTTTTTTAAATAATCGCTTATTTGCTGGAAATTAAATTAATTACATAATTTTATGTACATAATCTGCGTGCGAATTTATGTACATAATCTGCGTGCGAATTTATGTACATAATCTGCGTGCGAATTTATGTACATAATCTGTGTGCGAATTTATGTACATAATCTGCGTGCGAATTTATGTACATAATCTGCGTGCGAATTTATGTACATAATCTGCGTGCGAAATTATGTACATAAAATTATGTACCGAATTTCTGGGAATCACTCTCATTTTCCTTATTTAATTAAAAAAACAGTCATATTAATTAAGGGAGAATCTTTTTAATGAGAGTGGTCCCCACAATTAATATTCAATTATCTTTTTAATTTAGTTTATCTTTTTAATTTTTAATAGTTATTTATCCTCCTTAATTAAGGGAGAGAATCTTTTTAATTAGAGTGGTCCCCACAATTAATAACCTCTTTATAATTTAATTTAGTTTTATTTTTTGAGAGAAAATTAGAGGGGCCTAGATTGTATCATGGATACAAAAAGGGCTCCTTTACACCAATTTTCTCTTTTAGTAACTAGGTCTTTTTGAAAAATTATAATAATAATTATGCTTTTTAATATTTCAATTAACTAAATATACCTCAACCTTTTTATATTTATTCTCAAACTCTACCCACTATTCTCTCAAGTGGTACATTTACTAAACACAAAACTAGAAAAAAAAAACAAAATTGTTTCAAAAAAAAAATTTTTAGCTCGGAATTAATGTAATACGTCATATTACTTATGAATATTTACTTATTTGTAAAAAAAAATATTGTATAAATAATATATTTATTCAATAAATATATGTATATATATGTTGTACACATTTATTAATTAAATATTAATATTTCCAACATTTAATTGTATATTTGACACCATAAATATTCTAATTTGTATTGGCAATTGACAAGTAAGATTTAGGGTTATAATGAACAAATATACAAAAACAAAATATATCATATTTTACAAAAAAATCTTCTTAAACAGTTTTCAATTTGTCATGTTATTCCTTAATTATCATGATTTGTGTACACTAACATGGTATTAAAATGTAACATGTTGAACAAAATTTTAAAAAAAATGAACGAACTATATATAAACTAAATACATGCATTCAAATAAAATAATTATAGATTTGGGTATTACTCCTTATGTGTACATACAACAAGCGGTTCTTTAGAGCAAAAATAACAAGTACACTAATTAAATTATCTATAAATAATACATTTTAATATTATTCATTAAAAACATACAAAATAATGAAAATATACCTATAAAATCAAACAAAAATAATTAAACACGTACCATCTAGATGTGTCCTCCTATGCATACCCTAGTGTTGAAGGGTATATACAACCTTTTTACAAAAATCACCCCCTAAAAATAAAATTAGTAGAGACATAATAAACATACAAAGAAGACAAAAGAAAAAATCCGTTATAGAAAGTTTTCTTAAAATCTAATGTTTGATAACTAAAAATAAATAGATTACGTATTTTTATTTAAATATTTTGAAATAAAAAATATGTAAAAAAAAAAACCCTGACAAAGTGTAGGAGATAACAACACGTGGTTGTAACTTGTAAGACCTTTGACTTCAATACAAGTATACAAATGTTAACGCTTTTTTAGTAGGAATTATTTGATGAATGTTTTTAAAATGTTGGATATGATGGTCGATGAGATTCGCTCTCTCATGGTGAGATTTTGATGAAACAACATCATAAAATCTATTGAAAAGTTGGAAAAAACTTTGATTATCTCAGAATGGGAGGGGCGTGGGACGGGTTTTGGAATTTGAAAGTATTTGACCGGTCCTTTTTTATCAAAGTTATGAAGGAGGACCCCTTAGTTTTTCATGTTGTCAAACTAGGCTATTTTAAGAAGGTTTCTTTCTGGTGGTAATCCGAGTTACTCATGACGGAGCATATGGAAAGCCAAAAGCCTATTAATGGAGCATTTGGTGTTGTTGGTTGGGGGTGAACAAGATCGAACCTATGAATTTTATTATAGGGGAAAGGCGAACAAGGTATTCATTTCATGCAAATGGTGGAGGATAATGTTAATGATAATAAGTTTCCATTTTCGAATATTGGGATATTTCGAGCTTTGTATATAAAGTCGGTGGACTACTCCTATTATCAATTGATTTTAGGATGAAACCTCATCAGATCGGATTTATGTGTTGGACTTGGATCTAATGTACCTGTGCGCTCGTATGCACACGACCCCGCTCGCGATCCTAACCTGTAACATGCTCTAATGGAGTCCCATGCACGACCTAGTTCGAAGGGATTGTCTTGCCATGACCAATGCAATAAATTAGCCTTATGTTATGCTCTCTCGTCGAGGTCTGTTGTTGCAAGAGATTCGCTTTTTAGACGTGTAAGTGAGTTTCTTTATTTAACCTCAATATTATGTAAATTTCGATGTTATTGTTAAGGTCATGATTACGCGTTTGGGAAGCGGAGTTGAAACTAAGTCCAACTGACAAGGCTTGATGCTTTTATACACGCTTAATTTCAATTTTGGAAATCATACTATTACGGTAACTACAACTATAATCCCATCTTTATGCATAGTTGACTTTTACTTCGGAGGTGATACATGAGTTGACTTCTACTTTAATTTGGGGGTTATAAGGGTAGTCGACTTCTACTTTAGGATCAAACCTATAGGTGATATCTACTTTGACGAGTAGTTAACTTGTATTTCGATGGCCAAAAAATTTATCTTCAGGGTATTTTAGGATCCAAACATATATAGTTCAACTAAAAAAAACATTTGACTCTTGTTTGCTTGAACTTGTCTCCTACCATTCTAAGAAGATAACAACACACTTATGTAGTTAGGTTGTAATATAAAAATCACATGTACGTTTAACATCCGACTAAACTAATAGAAAAGAGAAGTAGAAGGGAAGATTGAGGTCCAAGTTGCAAGAAAACTTTTGGCTATCTAAACAATAAAAATAATAATGAGTTATTTTCCTTTTAATGAAACGGCGGTAAGTTAGATGCACCGGGCAAACACGACATATCGAGTAGACCTGTACAAATCCTGGTCGGTCCGTCCAACCCGCCCGCCCGGGAAAAAACATGGGTATGGGTAGCTAGTTTGGCCCGTTCGGGCCCGGCCCGTATTTCGATGGGCCAGGTACGGGTAGACATTATGGCCCGTGGACCAACCCGGCCCGACCCACGTAACATATAAGTTTTTTATATATATGTGTATATGATTTTTATTTTTTTTGAGTGTCACATACTCTAATTTTTTATTTAGTTTGTTTGGAGTATTTTGACGATTTATACTTGTTTGTAATACAAGATTGCACGGCTAACTTGAGCGTAATGATACTTGTTGATTTTTAGGCAATTGAATTTATTCATTTTTGTGTGTTGATTGTTGTTGAACTTGTTGATAGTGCACTATGCAAGTATAATTGGATTGAAATTGTGTGTTAAATACATTATATTACTTGTTTTGAACGATAAATTTCGGCCCGAGCCCGCTTTTGTACAGGTCTAATATCAAGAACTAGTGTATAAGCGTTGAAGCACATAAAATCGACACTTCTTCTACCAAAAAACAAAACAAAATTAAAAACATCCAACACCTCATATGGTCGATCATCAGAATTGTGCTTTTAATTAGTCTGCATGACATCAATTTTCATGTTCCAAATGTTACTCAAAAAGAAAATGTTGAATAGAAATCACGAAATTTTTTTAAGTCCATGTTATAGTTGGGGAAAAAAGGAATGTATTTTTTAATCGGTGTTGAGAATCATAATTGGTCGAAGCATTATACGTGTTGATAGTCTTCACAACAACTCCATTCCATACAGCAAAGGAATGTATTCTTTAAGTACCTAGAGACCATAAGCAATCATTCAACGCAACCTTTCATCCACAACACAACATTCTATAAGTGATCAGATCGGATTACCTACATGATAATAATTTAGGGTGAATTGAGTAACTAAGCTTTTTTCAGTTTTAGGTTTAGTAATTAGGCCCGTAGTATTTTTCCATTAGGTTAATATACCCCATTTTTTTTACCGTTCATATATATTCTTGGATTAGGATTTCACATACTTCCTCTCTCTCCTCTCTTCTGCTACTTGTCTTTCACCTTCTTCTCTCTCATCTCTTCTGGTACTTGTCTATTCTGCCGCCTCGAGACCACCAGGGATCAATGGAGCAACCTTCATTGTCTCTTCTGCCTCCTCGACGCTCTCGTCCTCTTCTTCGGGTTCTTCTTTGACGGAGGCGGTATCAAGGAGGAAACAAGCATGGGGAAAGAGGAGAAGGGCGACATATCTGGCGGAGGAGAAGGCAAAGGTTGGCGTCCTGGTTGCGGCGAGGGATTCTCCGGCAACGACGAGGCTCTGGATCAGAAAGATGAAGAGGTTGATCTACAACCAACTACTAGATCTTGTCTAGATTTTGGTATGAGGTACTTGGGAGAGACGAACATGGATGAAGAGGAGAGGATATAGAGGCTCGATCCGAAGATAGAGAAAACAGCGGTATGGGGACCAACGTTGCAGGGGATTCTCAATGGTGGTGACAAATGTTAAAGCGAGGTGTGAAGTCTGGGCAGAAGAGAGGAGTACAAGGGAGGCAACGGGAGGTTGTAGAGAAGCAACACATAAGGGTTTGACTGATTAGTTTATGTTTGAAATGTATAATTGTTTCCTCATTTGTAATTGTAGGCAGGGGTGAAATTCTGAATTTGTTAGTAATTTCTGATATTTGGTATGAAATTGGGTATTTTATATTTAGTATGAATGTCAAATGAATTTCTAGTATAAAATTTCTGATATGAAAATTTATAGTATTAAAATTTCTGGTTTGAAAATTTATGTTTTGAATTTCTGGTATGAAAATTTATGGTATGGAAAATTTGTATGAGTTTTCTCGTATGAAAATTCTGGTATGAAATTCATACAAAAAAAAATATTAAAATTTTTTTAATAATTTATTTTAAAATTCTGGTATGAAATTTTTTTTTTTAAAAAGCAAAATAAAATAAAAACAAAAAGTATTAAAAAATTGAATTTCATTCGATTTTCACACTTCTCGTGATTTTACTTTTTTTAATATATAGTAGTAACCAATGATTGTGTCCAATACTTTTCGCGATATATACCTACCACGATTATATGTGATATTCAAAATCGTTATAATTATATTTTGCTCAACTATACAAAATTAAATCGGCGAGCTGCAGTGATTTCTTGATAATCATGATCATTGTGATTAATATAGAAGAAGATCCAAAAGTGAAGCAATCATGCATGTATAAATGTTAATATGTAGTTACGTACACAAAAAGAGGGTCACTTTTTTTTTCTTATATTAAACTTGTAGCTTTTTTTAGTGAGTTCATAAATTTTTATGTAGGTAAATATGGCAATTGCATGTTATCGTGTTGCCTTCGTATTTCATTTCGAGTCATTGTCAGGTTATCATCATCTACTTTTTTTGGTAGGAGAGTCGGTGATATCCGACATATCTAACTGTACTTATTATAAATAGAAAAGAGTTATTTATCAAATGAAAATTATCTTATCTTTTAGGTAGACCATGCAGTACATTATAAATTTTTTTTATATTTATCGTGCAACTGCAGTATATTTGAAAATTATTTTTTATAAACTTCTCTTAACATTTATCTATTTGTCTCTTTCCAAAAAAAAAATCTATTTGTCTTCCTAAAACAAATGAAGTTTAGGGTACGTGTCAATCAACCAACGAAGCCACCTCGATATTTTTGTAAGAATTTACAAAATTGTCATTAATTAAATTAATTCCATAATCAATCATCTAATTTTAAGTAATTTTAAAGGGTCACTTGTGTAAAATCTAAATTTGTTAAGCAATGTTAGCAATAAAAAATTTCTCTATATCCCACATTAGTTCGTGAGTCTGTACTTTTTTCAATGGTGTTGTATGAGAGATCTTCAAAGACCTCGAGCACAACCACAATCAACTTGATCAAATAGGGACACATGATTCACCCAAAACAATAGATCACACCACACTCGAGCAACACCATCAACAGAAAGTCAATTAGTCAAGAAGGAGTATAATTTCATTTCTTCTTCTCCTCCTCCTTCCCAAAAAGACAGAGTCGTAGCTCTTTTTTTCATTAGTGTCTTAAAAAAAACTTGTTCGGAGCGCATATGTTTAATTAGAGATATATCGAGAATGATTTAAAATGAATGAGTTCAACAAGTTAAGTAAACCGGATCTCTTCATAATATATGTTCTTATGTGAATGTTAACCCATATATATGTATATAGTTGAAATCTAGTGAAAATGAGTCTCCTATTGGCAAGTGTACTTACGCTGGAAACTGGAAAGTAACAATTTATTCAACTATAATATGTATACGTTAAACTACAAACTATATTTATTTTGAATAAAAGACATAGTACTTGCACATTTCTTATTTGACTAGTCAACGTTGACGGAACAACATTATGTATGATTAGTAGGTGAAGTTTAACTTATTTGATTGTTGAATTCTTTTCAAATTTAGCGATAAGGAATCTTTTTGTGACTAATATAATTACACATGTATTTTAGCTGAAATTTGGTCGATTACTAACTTAGTTTTGGGCCATTCATTTTGCTAAAAAACAAGTCAGAAAAACGTATTGTTTGGTTTTTCATTCTTAGGCATGAACAAAACGACCTTTTAGTAATGACCCTTTAGTAACGACCCTCTAGTGTAAGCAAATGGTTTCAGTTTCATCACTCAAGAGTTTAACACAAGTGACTAGTGATGGGGCAGAGTTGTGGATATTTGCAAGCCTTAACTTGTTTTTGTAATGTATGATTCTAAATTGGTGGCCCAAGAACACTTGCATGTAAATCTTCCATGGACCTATCATAGATAAACAAAAAAAAACAACTTCCTAGTTGTGAACTCTAACATATACTTCCAAATTTTGTTTTCTAAGATGGCTAGAGGTTTGTCTTCATTCAAATATCATAATAGAATTGACGTATTAAAATAACGTTATTTTTTAATTTTTAATTTTTAATTTTTAATTTTTTTTATAATGAAAAGCGGTTAGGTTGAACTATTTTCTAGAGGTAGTCCATCCTGAAGTTGAAGTATCCTTACAGATGAGAACACAAAGTTCACGATCATCAGAAAAGTTGGTGTTGGGTGTCGAAATTTTCAGATGGGAACAAATCGGCAGACGGACTAACCGTCATGAGAGAACCGGAAAAAGTCAAAAGAAAAAAAAATCAAAAGAATAATTCGAGCACACCGAGCCGATGGAGGAGGAGCAACAAGGGAAGTGTCAAGCAAGCAACGTGAGGAAGAACAACGAGAATATAAATGTAGAAGTAGTGCAGAGTACAAATCTCAGGGACCACCGGTAGAAACCTCAGATTTGGACTCTTCTTTTGAGTCTTTAGATTTCGATCACCTGTCTTCAACTTCCTCTCACGAACGGATTCAGCTTTTTTTTTATTGACAAGAATATAACATAATAAACCGTGTTTGACACTAAAAGAACCCTAGCCCGAGAGCCGATCCAACCAAAAAAAGAAACCAAGGGTTACGGACTTAGGGCTCGTTTGATTCTAACTCTGTAAACGGAAACGAAATGGAAAGGAATTCAGTCCATATGTATATGCTTATTCATAAATTTTTATGGAATCATTCCTAGTGGTTTAATGCAAAATGCACTTGTTTCCCCATATTTTGTTACAATATAGGGTATCAAAGTAATCAAACTCTACTCCAATTACTTCAAACCACAAGGAATGATTGCAAAAACTTTCATGAACAAGGCTATACGTATGGACTAGATTCGTTTCCATTGCGTTTCCGATTCTGGAGTTAAAACCAAACGGGCCCTTACAATATAGCACCTGTTATTTGGTCGACATACTGAATGCAAATCATCGAAAGTATTAACAGGTGGCTGAAATTAGTGAGATGAGGCCAAAATTGTGCTGTTGCAATGTAAATACAAGTTCAAAATAAGAAAATCAGATAGGATGACCAAACGGCAATAAGGAGTCCAGTTAAATTAGGATTACAAAGGGAGATGTCTGAAGCCTCATTGCTTACAAATGAACTTCTAATCGATAACACAGCAACAACACTACTATTCACTCTAATAATACAAGCTTCTTTCACGTGTTCCCTCGATATCTCATAAGCCAAACCTCGATATCTTATTTTTGATGTAAGGAGCGTCTTTTCTTGGCTCCAGTATTAGTGATCAATGCATCAGTAGTTCATAGACATCATCTCTAGTCACCATTGAGTATTCATATCCAAGGTTGTTAGCACCGTGGCCGAACACTTCCATCTCTGAATATGGAACTTGGATACCCACCAATACATTTGCACCGGTTTCTCCCTAAATCACAAGCCGAGTTCATTATAAGGATTTGCCTTCATGATAATGTCTTAGAATCCAGAAAGGCTTACCTGTGAACGGTAATGGAACAAGCTAATATTCCATCGGGGACTGAACGTATCCAAAAACTTCTTCAGCGCACCTGGTCTTTCCGGGAACACAAACCGGAAAAGATGTTCGTCTGGAACATTATCCCGAGTCCCAATCTTCAATAAGATAAGAAGGATATGAGGTGTGGAATCATGGAACTAAGAAGAGAAACATTATTCCAGTACTAGATTGTTTGATATGGAACATATTGGATTCAACACTGAAGGTTAATAGAGAAATATGTTTACCAAATACCGCAGATGATCTTTAGTCAAATCATTATTCGTAAGATCATGAGTTTTAAGATTAGCAGATTCCATTCGCTTCTTCATTGCTGCAAGTTCAGAAGTAGGGTGAAGGCCCACACTGCATAAAAACAAGAACAAAAGAATTGACAAAATGAGTATAGCTGCTTGGATAAAAGTAGAAAGAAAAGCCATTTATCATCTACTTCCAAGAAAACAAAGTTGTTACCTGTAAAGAACTATAGCCTCGTCTTTACTAGAGCTATATCTGTACTTAAATTCTGTAATATTCATAGGCCCCACCTAGAAACCCAAATGAACAATCAATCAACAACTTAATATCAACACTGAAAAGGTCAAAATATTATATCCACTATATCAGTATTTACCAGTTGACAGAATTTCTTGAAGCTCCCAGGCTTCTCTGGCAACCTTGTGGCAAGCAATGCTTCTGTCTGACGACCAACATCAGCAAGTTCAGTAACCAATCTCAGTCGATCGAAGTTCATATTCGCCCCACTGGTTATTACCACAATGTTTTCATCCTTTATGCCATAGTATCTACAATACGCTTCAGCACCTGCTAGTGAGAGAGCACCAGCTGGTTCCAATATGCACCGTGTCTCCTCAAACATGTCCTAAACAATGAAGATTATCAGCTTTAATATTGTAATCCACTTGACTGAGCATGAGTTGAAAAACAAAAAAATATTTATGCTGGGCATATCAAACTATATATATATATCAAGATACACAAATTAAAACTTAACACAGATCAGCTCTATAGGGTTGTTAAATGAGACGAGCTACTCAGACTCAGTTCGAGCTCGTTCATTTTCTAAACGAGCCGAATATGAACACGTTTAAAAGCTCATAAAATTTAGGCTCAACGAGCAGAGCTTTAGCATGCCAATGTTCTGCTAGTTCGGCTAAAGCTCGGCTAAAATAACACTATATGGTTGTTATATTAGCCGAGCTACCCAGGCTCGCCTCGCAAAAACTCAGTTCGAGCTCGTTCACTTTCTATACAAACCGAATATGAATAACATTTTAAAGCTCGTTTATAAACGGGCCGAGCTTGAGCATGCCAATGCTCGGGTCTTTTAACAGCCCTATATGGCAGTGAGAGTACAAAAAGAAAAAATAAGTAAGCAATAATAGGGAGATTATCCTTAAATAAAGTAAAATTAAGTTCTATTGAGTTCATCAATTTCCACATATAAGCCGATAATACGAATCAAAGTCCCTGAATTAGAAGAAGTAAATGATACTAACATATATGCTTACCGTGTATGTGAAAAATAGAGCAATAAAAATTCTTCTGATGGAATAAAACTAAAAATAATTGAATAGAAAACCCTGAAAAGATGTTTCCATATGGTGATAAAAACTATCGAGCAAGGAACAGCAATTGGAAATGCCAAACAGAAACAAAGAAGAAGAGGAATTAACACTAGAACGTCACAAATGTTTGAAGCTGAAAGTAACATAAGTAGGATCATACATTCTATTTAACCTTTATGAAGAAGATTTTGAGAGGATCACTGGTATTTACAGATTATTGAACATAAAACCAATATGGGGGAAAACATTGCTTCACATTTTCTACATTATTTTAGACAATAAGATTATCTTTAGATGTTCCTTCTATCAATTACTTGAAGCATCAACAGATGGCATTTTCGTGCTCTTTAAGCACACATCATTAGATTATACTCCGTTTCATGCAGGGATATACACGGGAGAGTTTCTGGTAGAGACCAGTAAAGGAAAATGTTATCTTTTGGACATCTGAACTAAATGACCTTTAGACCTCTCTTCAAACAAGAGACAAGTACTACAAAAAGCATCCACAGCATAAAGTGCTGACAAAATGTTCTTATACAGAAATTGAAAATAAAAGAAGGCTAAAAAACACAAAATCTTACAAGGTTCAATGTCTTGACTATTAAGTTTTTTCCCATGGAGCTCTTTTGATTCCTTTTCAAGAACATTTCAGATTTCGTAAGGAGTAAACTTTAAACTATAATATCCCCAAACTATTAAAAATCCCACCACCCACACCCGATGCTAAAACAAATGGATTTATACTTGATCATCACCAAGCTGAGTGTGTCTTGGATATCTCATTGACCCGACACAATCTGCCTTCGACCCAAAGAGACTAATGTCAGATAATGTGTTCCTCGTCCACGAGCTTTTGAGGAGATATAATGTGCAACTAGACAGCAGACGATGTTTCATGAAAATTGACCTTGTCAAGGCCTATGAGATGATCTCTTGGAAGTTCCTACGCTATGTAATGTTGAAATTGCAGTTCCCGACCAGGATCATTGATGGGGTGATGAAGTGCGTCATTACGGCATCTTACTCAATCCGGGTTATTAAGACTTCACATGGGTTCTTCTAGGGTCGCCGGGGGGCTAAGGTAGGGTTGCTCGCTTTCACCTTTCATGTTTGTGATCTGCATGCAGTTCCTTTCGAGGATGATCCGGGTGGAGACTTCTAGGCCAAGATTCCGGTTTCATAAGCACAGTGAGGAGCTTAGGATTTATCTTCTGATGTTCGTTGATGATATGGTGATGTTCTGTCGGGGTGATAGAGCGTCGATTAATATTTTGTTGGAGTGTCTACATAGGTTTTAGAGGATCTCGGGATTGGTTGGTAGCCTACCCAAGTCCTCTATCTTCTTGGCATCTATGTTGGAGGAGGAGGTGTATGACTTGACTCAATTCTCAAGATTTGTGGTAGGCGAGTTTCCCTTCAGATACCTGGGGATTCCCTTTCACCTACCATCTGGTGATTACTCTCCTCTCATTGACAGGATTGGGAGACACCTTTCATCGTGGAACAAGCGACACATGTCGTTTGCTGGCATCTTCAGTTGATCAGAGCAATGTTGCGGGGTATTGAGAGCCTCTCACTATCGACTCTTCTAGTCCCAGTTTCGGTGCTTGACAGACTTACCAGGTTTTGCAGACAATTCCTATGGAGTTGGCCACGTGTTGAATGGTCTAGAATGTGCTTGCCGAAAAGAGAGGGAGTTTTGGGGTTGTTGGACCTTACATCTTGGCACGTAGCATTTATGTATAAGTACTACTGACACACTCAGCGTGATAGTCTCTAAGTCAGATGGATTCACCACAGGTACCTACACACCACTGAGCCGGAGCAGTGGATTGTTCCCCCTCAAGACTCGCCTTTGGTGAAGGCAATACTTAACGCTAGAGATACGATGGTTGCATTTAGGATCATACGACACCATTGAGGGAGATACTTGCGTCTTGTTGCCAGGGGGAAATTTCGAGTGTCTAAGGCCTTTGAGATGGTTAAACCACAGGGTGAGGAGGTGGACTAGTTCAGAGTAGTTTGGGAGCCGGGCAATACGCCTACGCATTGTTTTACCTTATGGATGGCGATTTTTGGTCGGTTATCTACCCGAGATAGGTTACATTTCCTCTGCATTGATCCTTCTTGTGGTTGGTGCACGAGCGAGAGTGAGTATCATGACCATTTGATCTTTGGTTGCACATATGCACGAGAGGTTTGGAGACAGGTTGGTGCGGAGTTCAGGATTCCAGGTGATATCTCCACCAGATCAGAGGCTTTGGACTGACCGATTCACGTTGTATGTGGCAAGAGCAGATCCTAGATATACACGTTTTTTGTTACGGTCTAATATATTTGGTATTACAACCTTTACAGGAATGCCTTGGTTTTTTACAAAATTAGAATTCCGATATCAAGACCCAAAGACCCACGTCTACAGTTTGCTACATGAGGCATTCCTCGTAGGAGCTAGAGAGAGGATTACATTTTAGTAGTTTGTTTTTACCGGAGTTGTATTCTGCATCTTGCTCTGATGTATGCTTTTTGGTTATAGTCTATTGATGGATTTGTTGAAGGTGGATGGGTGAGGTTTGGGCACTTGGTTTATTTGTGAGTTTTTATATTGTTGATGGTTTTGCCGAATGTGGACTAGTCTCACGAGTTGTTGTGTCGGTTTTGGATGTATTTTCAGTTTCATCTTTTTCAGGGCAGTTGGTATGTTCAGGAGGATTGCATATCTCTCTACAATACTTTGTGTGTGATGTTATGGGCCGTAAACCACAGGTCACATGCATGTATATAAACTTTGTTATTCTAGTATAATCAGGTCTTAACGGGACCGGTTATGCAATTTTTCTTTTTCAATGAATTTACCTTTATCTAAAAAAAAGGATATATACTTGATAGCAATTGAATATAAAATACTAAGAGCAATAGAAAATGATAGACTAAGTTCACCTTTATTGAAGCGCATATAGCATCACGGCTGACAAGAACTATTCCGTCTACCAATTCCCTACACAAGCGAAAAGTCTCTTCTCCAACTACTTTAACAGCAACACCATCTGCAAAACCTCCCACTTGGTTCAGCATGACTCTTTGACCATGATGCAAAGATAGAGCCATTGCATTGGCATCAGAAGGCTCCACACCAATGATTTTAACCTGCAAACAGAAGGAACATGAAAACCATGGCCGAGGTCCATAAAGGGCAAGAAAAAAAAGAATATAAAAATCCACTCTCTCTTCCCATGCCAAAAGACAAGCATCAGTACACAGTTTTTTTAAAAGCAGCAACTGCATTAACATGAGTACTGAAAGGTTTATTTTCACCTCCCAACTTCAACTAGGTGTCAAACAATAAAACAAAGTCATCATCGCTAAATAGCACACCTCGGGTGAAACTCTCTTCAAATAAGCAGCAATTCCAGCAATCAGCCCGCCACCACCAACAGGAACAAAGATTGCATGTATATTTTCTCTAAATTTGTGGTCGATTTCCATCCCAATTGTACCCTGTCCTGCAATGACGTGTGGGTGATCAAATGGAGGTATGAATTTCAGCCCATCCTTTTCAGCCAACATCCTGGCGTGGGATTGTGCTTCATCATATGAATCTCCATGAAGAACAACAGTCCCACCCAACCTCTCAACTGCTTTCCACTGAATTATATAGAAGAAAATAATGTGTAAAGCAATTAGAATATGGAATTCAAGCCAACTGAAAATGACATTCAAAAGTGAATACAAAATCAAAGGCGTAATATTGACAGAATATAATACAAACCTTGATTTCAGGGGTGGTGACAGGCATAACAATCACAGCATTGCAACCAAGTTCTTTCGCAGCTAATGCCACACCTTGAGCATGGTTGCCAGCTGATGAGCAGACCACGCCTCCTTCTAGTTGCTTCTCCCGATTCAGTTTTTCCATCATATTGTAAGCTCCTCGAAGCTTGAAAGAAAATACCTGCAACAATGGTCATCCAAACCAGTTGGAAGCAGTGAGCAACTCCTTAATTGTGTACATGACTTTCAAATACAGGTCAACATATACAATGATCTAAAAGCTCCACAGAAGTCAAACTTCATGGATTAAAAGATCAAAAGAACCCGTAAACTATAGCAACAATTCTGGTTTTTCATTGATGGCTCGACAAAGTGCAACGTACGACACAATGGAATTATTTCTGACTAGATAGTACAAAGAAGCCTAGTTACAGCACAAATTCAAAACTAAACACAGACAAGTACAGAGGAAACTCACAGGCTGGAAGTCCTCTCTCTTCATCCAGAGATTAACTCCCCACTTCTGAGAGAGCTTAGGCGCCAATTGCAATGGCGAATCAACCGCAATGTCATAGACCTTCTTTGCAGACAAGATCTCCGTTAAATAGGGTTCTGAGACAGGCTCGCCAGTCCTTTGCGGCACGGCGCCAAGGAATCCACTCTCATATTGCAAGGAATCCGGAGATACGCACATGAGAGGAGTCGGAGGGGGAGCAGCGACAAAAGGTGGCTCAGCCTGAATCGAATTCGTGTGGTGTTCATCCTCTACGACGATTGGGGAAGCGGCGGTGGCGGCAGCAGCGGAGGGGATGGGACTGATATTCTTGAAGCCATCCGGCCTAGATTTCGCCACAGAAGCCATTACGGACAATCGACGGCGACATAAATCGCCGGAGGGGGCGACAAAGGCGGAGAGACGGTGAACATTAGGGCGGAGTAGAGAGAGATTGCGCGTCGGCGCAGTGGAGGAGAGGGCTTCCATTACAGCGGCGCGAAAGACAAAGGAAGGAGAGAAGGGTCAAAAGACAATTTAGTAGTTACCAATCCCAATTAGAAGACAATAGCACACATCACACATTTTATACTGCCCAAATTTACATAACACCAAAGTGAAAGAACCAATCAATATTCGAAGGGAAACACATTCCCAGAGCTGCTAACCAAGCACCAGCCCCGCTTGCAGAAAAAAGGACGGAATCTCCGTGGAAGCTTTACCCAGTTAGGCTCCCCTCCCGCCGAACTTGCTCAGATAACTAAACTGATCTGACTGAACAGTTTTATTTATATAAATTAAAAAAGAAAACATTTAATACCAAATATCTACCATTTACGCACACAGTAAGCAAAACGAAGAAAGCTTGTCATATTTGCAAAACCCCCAACTCCCTAAGAAAGCCTAATAGCATAATCTGTACAAATACTGCAACAAAATTTACCATCACTATCTCATATATGAAATCTAGTCTCAGCCGCAATAATAAGTGGAGTGTAGCCGTCAAAATAGTGTAGCTGACAATGATTTAGAAAGTGAAACCAACAATATAGTATTCAAGCTCAATTGTTCAGTAGCTTCACAGGGCTCTACAAAAAAACAAACTTTTTGAAGGCCAATGCCACAAAATAGGACTATGAGATTGCTAAGCAACTCCTCAAATCTCTTTTAGGCACATTCACAGTATATATCAACACATGATACAGAAAATTTGAGTTGCTATCAATTCAACTTGTTATTTTCCTGTCTAAAACATCACTACGTAATCTCTATTCCCAGATATGGCTCATACACAGAGATACAAGGAGAGATATTGCTTTCGGGTTTTTACGTTGCACCAACTCAAAAATCAATGGGTAAAGGTTAGTTATTAGCACATAATCAAAAAAACTGAATTTTGTAAACAAAAATCAAATCTTGCTTATTATAGTGGGGTAGTTAAAGCTGTAATTATCACAGAAAGTTATAAAGCTGCAATTATCAAACAAAAAGGTATATACTCAACAATCAAACCAAAACGTGAGGCCAAAAGCAGAATCTTGAAGTCTCATATAGGAATCTTAATCAATTTGAAATCCAAAGAATGACGAAACTGGTTGTGGCAATGTAAGTAAGAGGAAGATCGGAAGAGACAACAAAATGAGACCTACAACTGAACAGACGGTTGACGTTGGTGGCGAAACCATGACCGGCCAATGAATGAGTGAAGAAGCGAGTAGAAATGATGCCCATCAACAAGGCCATTATTGTTTTTTGTAAAGGAGGGTTACCCCTCCCGCGCAATTTATTGAAAGAAAAAACTAACTGCAAGTCACCTACTACGTGGAAAACAAACCCGGAGAGTTCTTCTATGTTCTAACACAGGGAGGGGATCAACTAAAGATTCGAATCGATGGTGACCCAGTTCAAGAGACAAGCAATGGCCCTGTTAATGGGCTTCATTGTTTTTTGCACATTTGTCTGACAATAATGTTGAGAAAATAATTTCTCAAATACAAACAACAATAGTAATTTGCCAAAATATATAATTTGATATAATTACTCAAATACAATTATACAAACAATAATAGTAATGCTACAAAATTTTCTGCACCACCGTGGCTTTTTATTTTTTGCAGTATTTTCCTCCGTTCAAAAAATCTCTAGTGGGGCGCCTAGGAACCCCCAATGTATTAAATTAATACTCAATAAGTATTGAGAATGTTTTAAATTATTTTACAAATGCAAAAATATAATACACTTATTTTCAGCATCAATTATAATAGATTAGATAAAAATTCAGTTTAATCATTAAAATAATATATTAAGTGACTAATATATAAAGTTACTTTACAATCTTATTTTAATTTAAGTAAGCTATAAATAACATCATAAATATCTAATAGTGCAAATTACACCTTTCTTTATTGGGAGAATTTGACATACTAGGCTTTTTTGAGAAAATGATTTAGTAAATGTACCCCATAATTTTTTACCACTTTCATTTAATGGTAGGTAAAAGTAATTAACCCTTATTTTAATAAAAAGAAAAGAAAAAGACATTACAATTACAAATCATTCTAAAATTTTTGTTTACGTACATTCTTTCTTTCTTTTGACTTTTTTTTTCTTTTGTTGTACTTTTTTTTAAATTTTATTTTCTGGTATGAATTTATACCATAATTACATACCAGAAGTACATAGTATATACCATAATTTTTTCATACCAGAATTTCTTATACCAGAATTTTTTTATACCATAACTTTTTTATACCAGAATTTTTTTTATACCAGAATATGTTCATACCAGAATTTTTTCATACCAAAATTTCTTATACCAGAATTTTTTTATACCATAACTTTTTCATACCAGAATTTTTTTATACCATAACTTTTTTATACCAGAATTTTTTTCATACCAGAATTTTTTTCATACCAGAATATGTTCATACTAGAATTTCTCACATGCTCTATATACCAGAAATTATTATACCAGAAATTATGATACAAATTATGATACCAGAGTACACCACAAAAATACCACACAAAAATTACAGAAAACCACCCCGTTGTATTCCTCTAACCAGCTTTCCTCTTTTTATGGAACAAAGTAGACCACAAAAATAACACTGTTTTTTCATTCTACCTGTTATAATATATGCTTCCTCTAGTAAACTATGCTGGTTTGTGACCCTTTACCCTTGTCTATTGTTCTCCTCTCTGGTTGTTGATAGTCTGCTACTCTTCTTTCTAAGAGAATGCTTCCTCTAGTAATATATGCTTCCTCTAGTAAACTATGCTGGTTTGTGACCCTTTACCCTTGTCTATTGTTCTCCTCTCTGGTTGTTGATAGTCTGCTACTCTTCTTTCTAAGAGAATGCTTCATACCAGAAAATAAAATTCTGGTATATACTATGTACTTCTGCTACTCTTCTTTCTAAGAGAATGCTTCAACTTTGTAGATGCATTCAATGCTTTCTTTTTCAAAGACCAGTTTCTGGACCTCCTCTCATCTTCAGAATTCTCAAAATCAGATTTCCTTTCTCGTCTATCTTCATGACCAGAAGACCCTTCAAAGCCTAGCAAATAAAGATTAATGCAAGCACATGAAAAAAAAATTATAAACCAGATTCAACAAGCTTAAAATACGTGAAATTATACACGTTTTAAACTCGTCCATTTGTAAGCTGACACTGTAAATCTAATTGGTACAGAAAGAAGAAAGAACAACAGTAACATTTGCTTCCTCTAGTAAACTATGCTGGTTTGTGACCCTTTACCCTTGTCTATTGTTCTCCTCTCTGGTTGTTGATAGTCTGTTGTGCCTCTATGGCCTCAAGGTGTTGTATAGAGAAAATCAAAACCCCAACAAACTCAGAATTACTATACATAGGCTTCATAATAATATATAATATCATCAAATCCCAACTACATTTGCTGAATAATCCCCTGCAATAGAAATTTTACATAAAATTTCTGGTATGATTCATACCAGAAATTGAAGACCATGAACTAATACAGCTTGGTAACAAGTGTCACAAGAGCAGTAAGAATGAAGATCAATAAGAATGAAGACAGCTTGGTACCAGAAATTGTTGCTCGAAATCGTAATGCTTCTCATACTCGGCGAAAAGTGCAGCTGCATCCTCGCCTATGTGCAAAACCCTAATTTCAACAAACGTTGGATCTAGATCTAGATCTAGATGTAGATCTAGATCTCGTCTTCACGCAGGTCAGTCACCTGCTGATTAACCCCATTTTCCGGTCGAAATCGAGAGAACCACCGAAACTGATTAAGAAGAAGAAGAGAGGGAGGGAGAAGAGGCAAAAACGAAAGCTTGAAGATGAGGACATTGAAACTTGAAAGCCGAACAACATACCTGTTGAATATCTTCTCCTTGGCGATCGAAGAAGAAGAAAGGAAGAAGATGAGCTGCTTCAAAAGGCGTTGCTGCTCAGCTCCAAGGGAAGAAGAAGATAGCTTGTGTTGTTGCTGTGTCTGCTGCTCGTAACTAGGGAAGAAAGAAGTTAGGTTACGGTGAATGTGGGCTTTCAACAGTAAAAAAAAAAAATGGGGTCTACTTACTAAACGGATTATACAAAAAGCCTAGTTTGTACCACTAATTCTCAAAAAAGCCTAGTTTCCAAATTAGCCCTTCTTTATTTATCTTCAATTATTGGTAATACATACAATAGTTTGATTTTATTCGTGATAATTGAAAATCAAAAATTTCTATAATATGCTAAAGAAGAAGTGAAAATTCTTTCTTTTCATTTTAATCCAATTGTCCAAATCTATAAGTACAGCGAAAACCATCTCTTTTTCGGGCTTATCCCAATTGCCCAAATTCATTGTGAAAGGGGGGAAGAAAGTTAAACAGACGTTCTTTTTACAATTATCTAATCACTGAACATCTCCTCAACTCTTATTTAAAGGTATACACTTATATGTGTCAGGTTTTCGTGATTTATAACCGTGTCTTCAGAGTTTAGAGTAAATTTCGGTGACGGTTTGAGTTGTTTATCTAGGCAGGGTCATGGATTTGTGATCGACTTCTGATGGTTTTTCTTTGAGTTCAAATATGAGGTGTTCACAATTGTTTGCGGGCTTCCTTCCTACGCACGTCCTTCGACGATGGACTTTATATTGTCCGTTTTCTAGTGATTGACTCGTTCTTTTTTTCCTTGTAGACTTTATTTGCATTTGGATCATCATGATATACTTTTGTGTGTGTTTTTACTTTTCATCTTGTTTTGGTATTACATGAAGGTTAGTTCGTCTACTGTGTGTTTAGGTTTTTCGATTCATTAGATGACGCGTCGTCTAGCGTATCGGTCCGCTTTCTTTTAATACAAAAATCCCAGAATTTTGATGTTTTCATGTTGGGGGGTTGATGATGGATTATCACCCAATTTTTCAGGTTAAAGCAAATCGGGGATTTAGATAATCAGTTATTATATTGGATTGATGATGGATTATCACCCAAGTTTTTAACCATCAATTATATCGGGTTGATATGGATTATCACCCAGTTTTTCAAATTATAGCAAATCGGGTGATTCAAATAACTAGCGATTATGTTGGGTTGACAATGGATTATCACCCAATTTTTTCAGGTTAAAGCAAATCGATGGTGATTCAAATGACCAGCGATTATGTTAGGTTGAAGATGGATTATCACCCAAAATTTGTAGTTAATAGCAAATTGGATGATTCAGATAACCAACGATTATGTTGGGTTGATGATGGAGTATCACCCAATTTTCTTAGGTTAAAACAAATTGGGTGATTCAGCTAACTAGGGATCGCCCTAAAAGGAATTATACGTTAATATTGCAAATAAGCTAGTATATTAGGGTTGTGTTTAGTTATGTTGTTTGTGGGTTTCTTTTAGTTTAGGGTTATATGGGGTTATAACTTGTGATGTTTAGTTGTAGTTTAGTGGTTTCATGTGGTTGTTTTACTGGTGGTTTTTTTGTTGTGAAAAACCTATTTCAAGAATCTCATCAGAGAAGCTTTTTGGAGATTATTGTTTTTGTATACCATTGCTACCCTCATCTCCCCTACTCTCCTCATCTGCTCATTTTCCATTGGTAAAGTTCGAACGCATCTATGGAGAAATTGAAGAAAACAACGCACCAACAATTCTCGTGCCTTCTACAAGCAATTTGCAATTGATCCAGAAATTGAACAATAAAACAATACACCAACCCGATCTTGTCAAGGATTTGCAATATGAAATTTGCAATTGAACCAGAAATTGAACAAATTGAACACTGCTAGGGTTCTTGAGCGAAGGCATGAGAAGCAACACACCATCTCCTCTACTCTTCTCATATGCTCTTCGTTTTGTTGTTCATATAGTAGAGTTCTGGGAGAGGAAACAAATGGAAACGACAGTTATTGAGATAGGAAGAAGAACGAAGTGGGACAAGGGAGCAGAAGATCGGAGAAGAAGGAAGGAGAATCGGAAGGCGAATGAAGGAAAACGAAGAGTGGGAAGGAGAACCATAAGGCCAACGAAAAAAAGAAAGAAGGAAGCATATGAAGCGGAGAACCTGGGAAGAAGAAGGAAGCATATGAACGTTTCTTCTGCGTATCAAATTGAGATTTCTTCTGCGTATCAAATTGAGAAGAAGCAGATAGGGAAATATTTTAATTAATAAGGGTAGGGTATTAGGGGTATTTTGGTCTTTACTTACAATCGAAACTGATTCCGAACCATTCAACTAAACACGTACACAAAGTTTTTTTTAAACCGCAAATCTCAAAACAACTCTAGTTAAAACCGCAACCATAATCGCAACCATAACCACAACCGCAACCGCAACCGCAAATTAACTAAACACAGCATAGGGCTTGTTCAGCGAGTTTTTTTGCAGAGCTTTGAAAAAAATAAAAGTAACAAAAGCTTCCTATGTTATATAACTTATTTACAATTTTACTATCTTTAACTATTTTTAATTCTTTTTTCTTCAAAAATTTTTCTAGTAAATTCACTTGTAAATCTAGTTCTACAGTACCATCCAATGAGTGTTAGATTTTTTTATTAGATTTTCATAAATTATAAAACACTTTGAAACTCTGTCAAAAAAAACTTAAACTATCGAAAAAGCTTGCAATACTGAACAGGACCTCAGTGCAACCCATGCAATCAAATACCCTCCTAAAAATGTTTTGATATTAGACGGTGACGCACTGATGTCCAAGCCTCCCCCCACAATACAATCATAATGAAGATGACCTATGCTTGCATTACAAATTAAGTAAATTTATACTACACCCTTCACCTCTCAACTGCTTCCTCGCTGGTCGCTATCATGCTAAGAAGATACATCCAACATGAATAACACATCCGAGCAACACTAGTTATAAATTACTCAACCACAGCCTTACTTAGCACCTTGGTGATAATCATATAATACGGATAATGCAACACTTTACCGGGATTTTCAAGTCGAAACAAGGATTCGACATCTACACAACCAAGTTACTTTGCAATACAGTTGTGGCAGTTGATTATCCACAAACCCGCAACCAAGTCACTGTGTAAAACTCGGTTGTGGCAGTTGACAATAAACAAACCCTTATCTTTTGCAATTGTATACAGCCAGAACAATATTACAAACTATATCCTACAGGGAAAGAATCATCTGTAATAGAATATTTACCTAGCTGACGAAAAACAGATCACAACAAATGGTTTCGGCAAAGTATAAGGCTAAATGCTTGATGAATAAATCCCAGTTAAGCATATCTAACTTACAGGACTAGACATGGTTCCCAACTCGTTGTAAAGAGAAGCTACTTGGAGAAGTATCTTCGCTTTTGCTTACGTAAATCACTGGGGGTGATGGACACGGAATCCAGACAGAGTCCGCCTTTAGAATGAGTGCAATCTATTTGCTTCATTGAGTATCTGACTTCAGTTGCAGGTTCCATGTTTGAAACAATAAATTCTCCAACATTAATTTCTACCCAAAGCCCGCGTTTGTGGTTTCCATTCACATCATCTTGTTCCATCTCATCCAAACAGCAATCTGTAGATACTTGCTGACCATCTGAAGTGGTCAGTTCAAACCGAACTGGCTTTATATCCCAACCATGTGTGTGCTCAAAGCTACAAACATTCCGCCCTAGTCTCTTAGTATACCTTCCAAGGTGGAGCCTGAAGGATAGTGTATAAATGCCAGGAGGTAGTGGTAACTTAACGGTTCCTGCAACTTCAAACCACCATATTTGCTGCAAATAGGCCACAACCTGGAAGCTGCAAAGCAGGGAAGAATATGTCTGTAAAATTCTAAAAACATAGAATTAGATAAATCATTAAAGAAGAAGAATGACAAGATCATCAATGACCCATGCATAGATGAAATAACACGTTTAACCAATCAGCTTGAGGATTCAGAGAAGGAACATACATGTTACCCACTCTATGCAGCACAATAAACCTTTTTTTCTTGGAAAACAATAGGACTAGATTTTCTAAAGAAAATCTAGTAATAGTCAAACTAGCATATAAGATTACAAAAGAATTGTCAAAATTTACAAAAAACTACAGCGTTTCGCCTTACTCAAATACATGGGAGTCAACCAACATGTGTTCCATTTTTGTATTAAACCTGTACAAAGCAAACAACCTTGGGGCATCTAATGGATAAACTAGCTCCTAGGGCGCCAAACATCAAGACTTATTTAAAGAAACTCCGGACTAACCATACTTGCAAGCTCAAAATGCTAAATTTAATAACCCTCCAAAACTAAAATTGAACAATGCCTGCTGAATTTTATATAGAAGGAATTTTCAAATAGGCAAAAAGCATTTCTAGCTCAATACTTTGACTCATAGAAACAATGGATCTTATTATAGTTATTCTT
The DNA here is from genome assembly GCA_033239045.1 of Fagopyrum esculentum. Lineage (NCBI taxonomy): Eukaryota > Viridiplantae > Streptophyta > Magnoliopsida > Caryophyllales > Polygonaceae > Fagopyrum > Fagopyrum esculentum. The sequence continues at coordinate 3,604,402 of BSUD01000006.1, forward strand.
CTTGTTAGGCCAATCAAACGTTTAACAGAAATATAAGGATGAGGAGAGACAGGGAGAGGGTATCAAAAGGTCGATTTATAATGATGGAAGAAAAGAAGTGCCAGGACATGGCAGGGTGAGGAAGATGCTCAATTAGTTGGAAGCATTTCTGACCATAAAAAGATGACAGTTATTTGGATATAAAAGCTTTTTTCAAGAGAGGTAACATCATAAAAAGACATGAGAAGCAAATGATTGGTGATAACATTATAGCTATTTTTCCTAAGTTTATAAACAATATGATAGAATGAACTTGTAATGAGTTCAAGATGGTGTTATTATTAGCCTGTTTTATAAGAACATAGTGATCCATCAAATAAGCATGTCAAAATCAGAAATAAACACAAGACTTTCACCATTAGGAGATCAGTAAAAATAGGATCTAATGCAGCTAACTCACCAACTAAGACATAAATCTTCAATGCATGAAAATCTCCATACTAAAAAAACAAATCCTTTGAAAACAACTCGGCTAAAAAATTAAAACAAGAATCTACCGCAGTTTTAGCTCCCAGAGGAATTAGCATATTCAATTTCATACACAGCAACTCAGAAGAAACTCAGGCAGGTTCAATATAAACAATTTCATCGCTCATCCTGAGTCGAGTGACAATAAATAGGTACGAAGATTTCATAAAGTTACTGATACCCACAACTCTCAATCCAAGCAACTTCTGTCCATACCTTACAACACTACTTGTGCTTCCATCTTTTTTTTTTGTTTGTTTGGTTTTGAGAAACCATCTTTTAATTCTATGCAAAACGGAAGAGAAGACATTCTATCAGTAAATAGATTGAATTTACAATGCTCTAAAACTTTCAATTACAAATCGGCACTACAAGGATTTTTCACATGACCAACAATCCTTTCAGGACCAAACAACATTGCGTAGCACTTAAACTGATGACAGATCATAAGCAAACTCAAGAGAAAAACACATCTCGCATAACTTTTATTTGAAGAGAACTGTGGGTGAGTCATGAAGAAAAACTGGACAATCAGAAACCAATAGTCAACGAAGCATTTACCTGGATTCTTCGGTAGAAAGCCAATTCCAATACCTCCGATCCTCGATCCCCGTGATCACCATAGCCTTTGCGGAGATTGACATGCACACCTTGCTTGTCACCTTATCAACCCACACTAGCTGGAAAGATTATAAAAACCCTCTCAAAGTCAAATCATCAAAACCCTAACAGATCTAAACAATCCGAAAAAGAGGGCCAAAATCTCATACCTTATTTCCATCGTCGAAAGGAACGGGATAGGAGAGAAGCGCAAAGATATCCTTCTTGGAAAGGTTCTGGTACCTCTCGGCCGGCATTAACTGGAGAAGATCATGGTAGTTCGGCGGAAGCTTCGTCTCCCATACGGCGTCGGAGGAGGCGGCGCCACGGAAAGCGCGGTTGATCCTGGCGAGGTTGCAAATCTCCGGAGGAGTGAGGTAAATGAAGACGCAAGTTACGCAATCCTGTGGTATGTCCCCGAGTCCAGGCCCTTCGCCGTTCGTGTCGCCCTCAGAGAAGCCCGAGAGCGACGCCCCCATATAATTCCCTACTCCCAACCCCCAAAACCCTAGAAATTGATAGAGCAAAAAGGGTTAATTTGAAATCAAGTTTTGCATAAAACCTGTACAATGATGATTCCTCGAGCCAGAAGATGAATTTCTGAATTTGGTTCTAGGATAAATGACAGAACGGAAGCGCCATGGATGAAGTTTCTCAAGGGTTTTTCGTCTGTGCAGATTTTTGTTGGTCAAAGTGACATTTGGATAGAGAGAGAGTGGAGAGCAAGAAAGGGTCGCTTTTTGGAAAGGAGAAACGTTTCGACGTGTGAATTACGCGGAAATAGGTAGGAGTGGGACCCAGCTTCTACTATTTCCCCTCCAGTAACCGGAAGAAATTAGCACAAAATTACTCATTAACGGGATTGTACGTTATATTTATAAAATTGTATAAGGGTCTCTTCATTTCCCATTTCCCATATCAGATATCGGTATCGATATCACGTATTTGATATCCGTATTTAGTAATTGAATATATCGGTATTAAAATGATATACTCATATCTAAACATTTTACTTATTTATGAATTTTGATATCCAAAAATTTCACCGATATCACGATTCTTCTCCTAATTCTCGTTGATACTCTCTCTATTTCTGCACAAGTTCCCTCGCCATCTCTACTTCACAATCTCATCACCATTTCCGACCTCTTATGCTTCTCTGTGATTGTGAGTGGCATCTTCGCATCCTTCACTTGCCTTTTATCTTTCTCTGCTAATTTTTTGCAAGGTTCGGTATTTTTTTTTTTTTACAAATATCTTCTCTATTGAATATGATGATAACAGTTCTCGTTGTTGCTCTCTCTATTTTTTTTACAAATATTTCTCTGTGATTGTATGTTGTGATTTTAAAACTTCTCATCCTATAACTGTTATTTGTCTACATATGATGTAAACCAAGCCATTCCTATATTCAAAACTCGGGTTCATTAGGATGGATTGATATGAGAATAACAGCTCAGCTCAGATTGATGAACAAACATATCAAGAAGGCCAATATGATATGAAAGAGGATAATGTCCACTCGAATCTTTCTCAATTGGTCTGTATTACGCACCAATGTGTACTCCTCCCATCCAACAAACTCACAAATAATTTCTCCAGCCTTGAAATTTGGATTATCAGGGCTTAGTTTGACTACATTTTATTGATATCTGATATACTTCACCATATTGTTAAACACAGATATTAGATATCAGATATCATATATCAATCTCATATCAATATCATTGATATCGATATTGATATCCATATCTGATATTTGATATCAGGATATGGGAAATGAACAGACCCTAAATAGTACCCCACACTTTGGTTGATTACTCGCCATTTTAATTATTAGAACGATATCTCAACTATTGAGGCCGATCAAAGATTAATATCTAGTTTATTGGTCACCCGTTAACTTCACATACATTTGCACGCAAAGGTATATATATGACACCTCCACCGGGGTACTCTACTCAATAAAATTAGGTTTGTGTACTCATAAAATCACTTTATGGGCTCCAACAGGCTCCTCGTAACTGATTCTCTAAGTTAACAACAACACTCCGATCTTACCGTTTTCATCAATCTTATGTCGATTATTCATTGCTCAATTATGTTCATAATGATATTTTTGTTTATGTGCTAGTGTATTTAGGCGATATGATTATCACAAGAAGCAATGAGTCCACATTCAACCGATTCAAGTATCATTTACACCGTTGCTTCCATATGAAGGACTTGGACCCCTTACGTTTTTTCTTGGGCATTGAAGTTTGTCGTACACTAGCAGGATTGCTTATGAGAAGAAGCAAATATGCTCTTGATGCACTTCATCATGTTAGGATACAAGCTGAGCTTCCTTTACCCACTGCGCACACACTCTTCACCGAGTTGAGAGTTCCCTTCTTCCACAATCTGGCGCAGTACAAAAGGCTTGCCAATATCGTGGAAGACAAAGAACAAGTAACCATTTCTTGGTCATCAATAGAGATTGAATACCGAGCCATGGCTACTGTTCCGTGTGAACTTATTTGAATGTGCTCTTTAATGTCTTCCCTCGACATTCTCCAGTCACTTCTCATCCTGCTATATTGTGACAATCAATTTGCGATGTATATAGCCTCTAATCCGGTTTTTCATGAACTTACAAAAACACATTGACATCGATTCTCATACGATGCGTGATAAGTTACAAAATGGTTCCATTTGGACTGCTTATGTTCGGTCTTCTTCCCAACTCGCAGACATTCTTACTAAGGCGTTATCAGCTTCACGGTTTACACACCTACGGTCCGGGTTAGGTGTCTTTCTTTATCTCCTACCAACTTTGTATAATTTAGAATTAGAAATTAATTTATACAAAGCTGTGAAAAATAATAGAGTTTATGGATATAAAAAGGAAAGTCGCAATAATATTAGTATGGTATTTTGGAAAAAATAATTGAATTGTTTTCAAATGAGGGATAAATTCACGCACGGTGGGACTCGAACCCACAATCGCCTGATTAGAAGTCAGACGCCTTATCCATTAGGCCACGCGCGCTTGTTGTTTTTCGTCCTGGTTTGTTACAATCCAACGTTGCTATGACATCATAAACCCTAAACGTAGCGAAAGCAAGAATAATCCAACGGTTGCTTAGTTCATATTGATAAGCCAAAATTACAGGGTAAGCTTAGTTCGAGTCTGGCAGAACACATGCTAAATACGTGTTGCGACTTATGACTCAATTTGGTTTTGCAAAATTGCTTTTAAATAATATCTGATTAGTCCATACAAAATTTGTACTCATATGACATGCAAAATGTCAGAAAATTGAAACAAGAGACATTTATATGATACGTAAATTGTCACGTCGAGTTAATTGAACCTTTGTATGATGACTCTATTACAATATTATCCAACGTGTCAAAATGCTTAAAGTTAACATGACTTGGAACTCATATGTGGCGATCACCAGTTCACAACGACGTCGTTGCCTCAAATAGATCAAATGAAACACGCCATGGGCCCCTGGTGATCCCATGTCTTACATGCAACTCATCAAAAGTCAAAACTGTCGTATCATTTTATTTGAAATTTATTTTTACAGATATACCCTTTCAATTCCAATGAAAAATAAATGCTGAATTTTTATTGGGTCATCATTAGCCATGACCACCTATGGGTGACTTAACATAAAGCCTAAATATAGTGGAATACCTGAAAAATCACAAAGTAATCGCTAAACAAATTGCAAATCCCGTTCTTGTCACTCGAGTTTTGCCAACAGCACGTGTAAACATGTTCGCTTAAGCTTCGAGCTCAATGATCTTAATCACGGATGAATCGCCAACCTTCTGGCAAACGACAACCCGGTCGTGTGACTTGAGTACACCGGCTGTCTTTCCGTAATCAACGGCAACCTTTAGGACAGACTCGTTTGTTGCACTTGAAGACTCAGCCTACATTGGCAGGGAGAAGGAAAGGAAACGATATTATTATATTAAACAGAGAATTTCTTCATAGACTGTGTGATCCAGATACTCTTTACGCCCAAACCTTCCAAAATTTTCTCACAAGATTTGTCTAGTAAATGGTGAACAAAGTTTTCTAACATGGAATTAGCGTGCGAGATTAGTGACCCATGACGAAGAAATTATGTTCAGAATAAGTCGGGACTTACAGGATGCCGAGGATCGGCAAGCATCGGGAAAAGTCCTCTGACTATCAATGATTGCCTTGCCTAAATCATATAAAATAGAAAGGTTAGGAAAACAGGCAGTTCACAAGCAGCAAGCACAATGTACAAAGGCAAAACATTGTAAAGGCTACAACGCAGGGGCATAGGATGCACATAACATACATAACAAGTTCCTAATTGCTATACATGTATATTTGCATGAGATGGTCATGACCCACAGTCCAAAATTCATCATTTAGCGACTTAACCAGCTTAAAGGTTCAGCCCACCAAAAGCCTAGAAGAATGCATTCTAACATAACTACAGTAAGCCAATCCCGTGAACACTGAACACAACAAACAAAATCAGATCTGTCCTTTGTACTGGCTAGTTATGCTACCTTTAAGAATCTCATAGAGTCAGAGGGATTACCATCCTTCGTGAAGGTGAGGCCAATCAGTTGATGTAGAGCAAGAGGGCATTTGAACACAACAAATAAAGCCAAAGAAAAAGCATCACACTAATATAGAAAATTTTCTAGAGGAAGGACGCCAGAACATGGAAATGAATGGATTTCAACATGACAGCTAGGACAAATTCCAAACAATCTACGCCAGGGATCTCAATTCACTGAGAAATGGGAATACAAACAGGTGAACAGAAAGTGCTTTAAGGAAAATAAAATTCTCAGAGTAAAAGAATGTAAATTAACTTGCATGCTCGGTAAAAATTGTCCTAGTATATATTATTCAAGGAAAGATATATGTCCCAACAATTCATCATCAAACAACATATACCTCAAAGGCTCCAGTAAAGACCCACTTAAGTTGATTTGTCTTAAGCTGAGGGATCACCACCGAAAGAACAGGCACTGTTGGCCTGTACTTTGCAATCAATCTGCATAAGTGCATAACAGTGGAATCATCAACTTAACTATGACACATACACCTATTACAATAGGATCTTTATTCACAAATGCTTAAGGTAAAGAAAGACAGGCTAATATTTAAGCCCTACTGAAATGAAAAACAAGTTTCACAGAAGCAAGCCAGTAAAAAGGACTAGAGAAGCAAAAACAGATTCAAAAGGTACGTTCGACATAACAATGGCCGATGATGCAAGCCAGCGTGCCAAGATATATGACAGGTGATTCAACTCCAAAACACCCTACTGATGGAAGGAGATATTCAAACACAAAGCCTCAAATAGGAAAGAGCTATTCCTTCTACCCAATATTTCTCCCATAGGTCACTACATGATAGACAGCTGAAAGTATATATATTAAGACCCAAACTTACATTTCCAAAATCCAAAAAGCGTGAAACATTATAGTTAAGTTCAATAATATATCTCCTCTTCATCATTCTTATCATACTCTTTGAATTTTGTTTTACTTTTTTTTTTTTCTTTTAGGGGTTCAGGGAAGGGCACGAACGAAGATGATATAGGTCAATTTCTATAAACCATTAAAACTATACTGTAGTTCAGATTAGAACTTGTCTCCCAACAAATAACTGATTATTTTCTTAAACAGACAACAAGAATGTTTCACACTGAAGAGAGTACAAATCGACATAGAAAAAAAGTCCAAGCATAAAAGCCTTATTTACTAGAAGAATATATGGAACAAAAGCTGATATAGATTTTCTGATTCAATTGCTACATCCCGATTCTTGGTATTCTTCTAGATTTATGTCCTTCTTATTACACATACAATAATCCAAAAGCAATATACCTCGCGGCCCTCCCAGTGGAAGTGAAACATATTATGAGAGATGCCTTGACTGTTATTGCAGCACTGACCTACATGATAGAATAGTCTTGATATTTAAAATAGCACCCAAAGTAGAGGAAAATATGTTTGTAGAATAAAAAATAGATTGTAGAAGGATTCAGGATGGAATTACAGCAGAAGATGCAATAGATTCCAGATCACTCATTGGTTCTTCAGCAAATTTCAACAATTTCCTGAAGTACAAATCTTGATTGAACACTTTTTCAGCCTACAATCCACATAAACCAAAACATTTAAAAGATATGAATCAGATAGACTCCTTCCTTCTGCAAGACTTTAGTATAATACTTGAATCCGATATGATAGAGCTTGAATAATTCCAAAAATGTTGAAGAACTAACTAACCTCTGCACAAATTTTACCAACAATAGATACAGTTTCCACGGGGTACAATCCCCGGAAGGTCTCAGCACCAAGAAGAATTGCATCACTTCCTAAAAGTTCATTTACAGAAACAAAATGGAGAACTGATTAGACTTCATTTTTGTTACATGCTAGCATTTTATACAAGCATGCAAAACAAGCAACAGACTTTTGATAGAAAGTCAAGTAGTTAGGTAGAAAAGGCTACTGACCATCCAAGATAGCATTTGCAACATCAGTGGCCTCAGCACGAGTAGGTCTGAGATTATTAGTCATGCTGTCGACAACACGAGTGACAATAGCTGGCTTTCCAGCTACATTACACTTGTGTAGAGCAGATTTTTGGAATAAAAACACCTTGAGAAAGGCAGAAAAAATTGTCAGAAAAAACCTGAAATACTTGGGGCCTTTGTCATGGTTATGAAGTTGAAAAAGATGAGAAAATTTTAGTCTCACATATAAACCAATTAAACATGATAAGCTTATTTCCATTGACTGAACAAACCTTCTCTGGAGGAAGATCTATGCCCAAGTTTCCACGGGAAAGAATGATCCCATCTGCTGCTTCCAGAATTTCATCAAAATGGGTTAAACCCTGTAAGAAAGGAAAAACATGTTTCTCGAATAATCCACAAACCATTAAAACAACATTTATCTTGTCTTATCTCCTCAAAATCAATAACCGTCTGAAGTAAACCATGTACTGACCTCTTTTGTCTCAATTTTTGCCAGGATGTGAGTTTGACCAAGGTCACCTAGTGAAGATAGAAATTCACGAGCCTACACAAATGTATATACAAAGTTATTGCTAGAAATTAACGCAAATTGAATTGTGACTGCTCAAAGGAATTAATTAAATCAATAAGAAATTATAAGAAAATCAGGAATTTCCTTACTTGGCGGACATCTTCTGCATGCCGGGTATATGAAAGTGAAAGAAAGTCGATTTTGTTTTGCACACCCCATGTTTTTATAACCTAATGAGAACGTGGCATAAAAAGGATTACATAACTTATCACTTGTCACCAAAACATGCGCATCATCACGATGGAAAGAACTATGCAAGTGATCCTAAATTTCAAAAGAAAATGAATATAAAATAAGTTACCAAGGAGAAAATATGAGAAAGTTGCTTGAATCATGGGAATATAAAGTTTCAGGCTGTTGGCTATATTAATTTACAGATACAGACAGAACTTTGACAAATTTCAGAACATTCTACCAGATGTCTCAGACCACAACAGTTCCTTTGCAATTTATTTATTAGTCAAATTTATCAAGTGCATTGCAAGCAATTTTTTCCCTCAAATAATATATCTAAAAAGGGAAAAGGGGGAAAATTGTTGAATGAGGTGGAATTAGCAAATTCATCAAGATCCAAATCGATCTCAAGCACATTTGCATTTCTTTTATTTATTCATCTCCATTAACTGTTGGTAAAAGTCTATTAATAAGACTTGTTTAATTAAGTAAATATATATATATTTTATTATTGAAAAGGGAGTAAACAGATTAACTGTCGATGACAGATAACTTCCCTAACTGTATCCTAACTGTAACTTCTGAATTAACTGTGGCTGACAGTTCAGAAACTTCTCTATATATAGAGAATAATCTTCACAAAGAAAAGATAAGAAAGAAATCAGATTTGCTGTCAGATTTCTTAGAGGGCTTTGTTATATCCTAGGAGGTGAATTTGTTTGAAACCCTACAGCAATTATAAAGGGGACAAATATCACTTTAAAGATAGTGATCTTTCACGCCTCAAAGCAATTTCTAGACCCTAATATACCAACAATTTTTAAAGTGATATTCTGTCATGGAGGCTGGATCACAAGCAGCAGCCCTAACGTTAATGAATCAAGATTTCTTTAAACTTGATCGATTTGATGGAACCAACTACAACCGCTGGAAGGACCAGATGATGTTCTTACTAACAGCCCTGAAGATTTCCTATGTGTTGGAAGATGCACCGGAGGTCTACGACGTTCCAACAGAAGAGGAAGGCCAAGAAATCAAGGAACAGAAAAAGAAAAAAGAAGAAGATGAAGTCTTGTGCAGAGGCCACATCCTGAACCGACTCTCAGATAGACTATAAAATCTATTCACTGCCATCAAATCTCCTAAGGAGATATGGGCGACGCTTGAAACCAGATACAACAATGAGAAACAAGGAGCAGATAAGTTTCTTATTATGAAGTATTTTGAATTTTCCATGAAAACTGATACACCTGTGATGGATCAAGTTAATGATCTGCAAAGTATAGTCAACAGACTTAAGGAATTGAAAATAGATATTTCTGAACCATTACAAGTGGGAGCCATAATTGCAAAACTTCCTGCCTCTTGGAATAATTACAGAAGAAACTTTTGCATACCACTGAGGCACTCTCTTTAGAGCAACTTCAAAAGCATTTAAGGATAGAGGAAGAAACTAGAAAACAATACAATAAACAAGTGGAATCTGACTCAAAGGTTAATAATGTTGTTGGTGAGTGTTCTGACAAGAATGCAGGAAATAAAAGGAAAAAACCTTATGAAGGGAACAACCACAACAACAAGAGATCAAAGAAGGAAGGCAACGATAACAGACCCAAATGCCACTTCTGTCATAAACCAGGTCACTTTTAAAGGGAGTGCAGAATCTGGAAGAAAAAACAGCAAGAAAGCGGAAACAAACAAGCCAACATGATGGACAAAGAAGTTCATGAAATTGTTGCAATGGTTTCTAACTTACATATTGGCATGGTAACTGAATTGAACATGGCTGCAGCAGTGATCACCAAGGACTGGTGGTATGATTCTGGTGCTACAGTCCATGTCTGTAATGATCTCTCTCAATTTACAGATTACAAGGCTTCCGAGAAGGATGATGGTGTTCTAATGGGCAACAATAATGTGTCTAAAGTTATGGGAATGGGAGATATTCACATTCAATTCAGTTCTGGAAAAAGAGTGAAATTATCAAATGTTTTACATGTTCCTGAAATTAGAAAAAATCTGATTTCAGCATCTTTGCTATGTAAGGCCGGTATAAAGGCTGTTTTAGAATCAGATAAACTGATTTTAACTAAGGGTGGGATGTTCATAGGCAAAGGATACTCTTGTAATGGAATGTTTAAACTCAGTATTATTAATAAAATTGATAATTTTGTTTATTCTGTTGTGTCTTCTGATTTGTGGCATTTAAGATGTGCTCATGTTAATTTTAGAACCCTTAAATTTATGTCCAAAAATGGTATGATTAATGGAGATTTTAATTCTACAAATAAGGATTGTGAAATTTGTGTTCAAGCAAAAATGCCAAAAAGACCTTTTCCTGCGGTAGAGAAGTCAAATGATATATTAGACCTTATTCATTCTGATATTTGTGAATTAAATGGTGTATTGACTAGAGGAGGAAATAGATATTTTATTACTTTTACTGATGACAAGTCTAGATACACTCATGTGTATTTAATGAAGAAAAAGGACGAGGCATTTGAGAAGTTTAAAATATATAAAGCTGCAGTAGAAAATCAGAAGGAGAAGAGAATTAAGATTTTAAGAAGTGACAGGGGTGGTGAATACTTCTCATCTGAATTCAATGAATTCTGTGAAATTAATGGCATTATTCATCAAAGAACTGCCCCTTACACGCCGCAACAAAATGGTTTGGCTGAAAGAAAAAATAGAACACTTTGTGATATGGTTAATGCAATGATGTTGAATGCAAAAGTTCCCTCAAACCTATGGGGAGAAGCTTTACTGACAGCATGTCATTTACACAACAGAATACCTTCAAGGAGAACTAAGGTGTCACCATACGAAACCTGGAATGGTAGACAACCAAACTTAAGTTATCTGAAAGTATGAGGCTGTATAGCCTACTACAGAATTCCAGATCCTAAGAGGACTAAGTTGGGTCCTAAGGCATTGAAAAGTATTTTTCTAGGTTATGCAGAAAATTCTAAGGCTTATAGATTTCTGGATGTAGAATCAAACTTGATAATTGAATCCAGGGATGCTGAATTTTTTGAGACAAAATTCAGTGGGGATTCAACTTGTGACATTGCTGAAAATACTACAAGTTTGGATCTATCAACCTCTTTTTCAAGAAAGAGACAAGTTAATGAACCAATAGAGCAGAGAAGAAGTCAAAGGGTCAGAATTCAGCAACAATTTGGTTCTGATTTTTCATTACCAAATGATGTATTGCTCCTAGTCGAAGGTTCTAGAACTGAATTGTTGACTGAAATACCTATAGTCTTTCAAGTTGACCAAGTAGATGGGGATCCTAAGACGTTTAAAGAAGCTATGTCTTCAAGAGATGTAGCATTCTGGAAAGAAGTTGTAAATGATGAAATGGATTCAATTATATCCAATAACACTTGGATTCTTGTGGACTTGCCTAAGGGATCGAAACCAATATCCAGCAAATGGGTATTTAGGAAAAAATACAGCACGGATGGAACAATACAGACCTTCAAGGCCAGATTAGTTGCCAAGGGGTATAGGCAAAAGGAAGGTATTGATTACTTCGATACATATGCACCAGTAGCAAGAATAACATCAATTAGAGTGCTTTTAGCACTTGCTTCGTTGTATAAATTAGAGGTGCATCAAATGGATGTTAAAACGGCATTTCTGAATGGAGATTTGGATGAAGAGTTGTACATGGAGCAACCAGAAGGATTTGTAATTCCTGGTAAAGAAAAGAAAGTATGTAAACTACTAAAATCCTTGTATGGATTAAAACAGGCTCCAAAACAATGGCATGAGAAATTTGATTCAGCCATCTTGTCTTATGGTTTTAAACACAATGGGGCAGATAAATGTGTTTACACCAAGTTTGCTGAAAACTACAGTGCTATAATCTGTCTTTATGTCGATGACATGTTAATATTAAGCAATAATATGAATGGAGTAAATGAGACTAAAGATTACTTGAAGTCAAAATTCAAAATGAAAGATTTGGGAGAAGTAGACACTATTCTAGGTATTAAAATACTCATAAATAGTGGGGAGTATACCCTTACTCAGTCTCATTACATTCATAAGATGTTAGAAAGGTTTAAGCATCTTATAATTAAAGAAGCAAATACTCCATATGATCCTTCATGTAAGTTATTTAAAAATGAAGGCAGATCAAATTCCCAAACAGAATATGCAAGTGCAATTGGGAGTTTAATGTATGCAATGCATTGTACAAGACCAGACATTGCATTTGCAGTCTGCAAGCTGTCTAGTTATACTAGTAATCCTGGAATTGAACATTGGAAGGGAATTACTCGAGTTCTAGGATATTTAAAGAGGACAGTGGATCTGAAATTATCCTACAGTGGCTTTCCAGCAGTTTTGGAAGGTTTTACAGATGCGAGTTGGATATCTAGTACAGATGAAAATAAGTCGACTAGTGGATGGGTTTTTACACTAGCAGGAGGGGCTATTTCATGGGCTTCAAAGAAGCAAACATGCATAACTCATTCAACAATGGAATCTGAGTTTGTAGCCCTTGGTGCAGCGGGAAAAGAAGCAGAATGGCTGAGAAATTTTCTATTGGATATAAAGTTGTGGCCACAACCGATGCCAGCCATTTCTGTGTTTTGTGATAGTGCTGCTACAATGTCTAGAGCATACAATAAAATTTACAACGGAAAATCTAGACATATAAGCTTGAGGCATGCTTATGTTAGACAATTAATTGAAGAAGGGGTTATTACCATTACTTATGTCAAATCTTGTGAGAATTTGGCTGATCCTTTTACAAAGGCACTCTCGAGAGAAGTGGTAAGGAAAACCTCTACTGCAATGGGATTGAGATTAAACTAAGTTACCACAACAGGAACCCAACTTCTTTCTAGAGTTCTAGTTACGAAGTTTAAAGGGTAATAACAAGTTGATGATTAGTGACTTGATTACTGCATTTTTAAGAGCTTAGATGCAAATGCAGAGAAGGAGGTTGAGTGTTGATACTCTTAATAAGGTTCTAAAAGTTTACAAGACTTTAATGGTGTTAGTGAATCTTACCTATGTAGATAACATAAGAGCGGAGTTGCTCTTAAACAAAACAGTTGTTTTGTAAGTTTTCTATGAATCTGGAGTGAACTCAAGGCTTAATAGCAAGTTTTACAATAAGTGAAGAAGCTGGAAAATGTTATATGTATGCTCTATCCGGTGTTAATAAAAGAAAGATGGTTTAAGGACTTGACCACCATTGAATCTGTTGGCACTTTGATAGAGTTGTACTAATTGAAAGTTTAAGTTGAAAAACACTTTCATTATGTATGACATTAAAAACAAAAGTCTGATTTATAGACTTAGTGGGGATTGTTGGTAAAAGTCTATTAATAAGACTTGTTTAATTAAGTAAATATATATATTTTATTATTGAAAAGGGAGTAAACAGATTAACTGTCGATGACAGATAACTTCCCTAACTGTATCCTAACTGTAACTTCTGAATTAACTGTGGCTGACAGTTCAGAAACTTCTCTATATATAGAGAATAATCTTCACAAAGAAAAGATAAGAAAGAAATCAGATTTGCTGTCAGATTTCTTAGAGGGCTTTGTTGTATCCTAGGAGGTGAATTTGTTTGAAACCCTACAGCAATTATAAAGGGGACAAATATCACTTTAAAGATAGTGATCTTTCACGCCTCAAAGCAATTTCTAGACCCTAATATACCAACATTAACTACCCAATTCAACCACAATTGTTTGATAGTCCACTTAAATCAAACACATGAAGGAAGAGTATTACAGAATAACATGAAAAATCATTACCGTTTTATCTTTTTCAGATAGAGTGGGCAGATCAATACGAACTTGAGATGCATGCAGAGTGAACAATTCACCGTCTAACGTTGCAGAGTTCTTAATCAAACAAACCACTTCGTCTCCTTTTACCTCACTAACCTGCGCAAGAACAATTGAGGTATCAGTCACATACCGAGCAAATATGTTCAAGAAGTCATCTTAAAAGTTCAGCAAGTACTCTACATGGAAACAAGATGACGATGCAGAAACTAGTATGTAGTGCGTGCTTGCACTAGCATAAAATTATCTTTCTCTTACCTCCAACCAAACAGAAGTTGTTTCACTTCCTGTGAATAGATATTTACCCATGAAGATCGTGTCTCCTTTCTTGACAACCTGAAACAAATTATTCGATCAGATGTTAGCAAAAATGAATAATAATCAACCATACCATGTAAGCATATCTTAGCAAAAATGTGAATTTTAACTGGAGCAGATCTCTTAGTAAATGCATATCTAAGTCACACCTTTACTTTCAAAAGGTATAAAATGAATAATAATCAACCATATGCCTCGGCCTGCTTTTGAAACTTGAAAGTGTGCCATTCACTTTATTAATGAAACAAAGAGGATGAAAACTTATTGTGTAAGCATGGGCGAAATTTTTACCGACAAGTTTCAACAATAATGATGCTAAACATCTGCTTTGTGCTTCTAGGTAAATAATGCATGGGTTGGGAGTTTTTTTATGGATTAGGGTGTAGTCTGCAAGGAAGGACTTCTGACCTTTGAAAGTCCACTAAAATTGATAGGAAGTGATTCTGAAGAAGCTTCTATTCCCTGATTTGGCGTGAGTCTGACAAACTCGTTTTCTTTAAGTGTGATGGCTTGCTTGCTTTTGTTTACCACTTGCAACTCAGGACCAAGAGTGTCGAGCATGACCTGAAAGTTGAGAACATTGCTTTTTATTCCAAGGAAACAATATTTGTCAGCTTCTAAGTTCCAAAAGAAGACAACCTTTTCCTTTCCTCGTAAATTGTAAACAATTTACAGATTTGGTTATTTGCAGAATTTGGTAACATAATGTCAATTGCAACTAAAAACTGAATAACGATGACTTATTTGGCTTAGTCATCTAAAGCTCATTTAACTAGGTAACTGAAATGGCATGTTAATGAGTACAACCATCCTAATCAATACTCATTTCACTGTGAACTCTCCCGTTTTTAATTTGATATGCATCAAGTCATGATTAATCACCAAAGTAACGATTTAAAGCATATCAGAGCAGATTTAGCAATGCTACTGTATCTTTGCATGATGATAACAATAGTTTCAATATCAAAATATACTTTTCAAGAATACTACTTCACCGTAAGTTAAAATCTAATAGGAAGTGTGATCTGCTTTACTTGAAGAGGACGATACAGTCTATACTTATATGAACATAAGCACATGACTCCTTACTTCGTAAGCCTATAAGTTATCACATGTAATTCAGCAACAATCGCCACCAAACTGCTTCAGAAAAATCAAAGGAAAGAAGTACATACAGCACAGAGCTTCTTTGTGCTCTTAACAGCCATCTTCATGTTCTCAAGAGTCTGTTGGTGGGCTTCAGCGTTGCCCCAAGAAAAGTCAAATCTAGCCACTGCACATAAAAATCGAACATACATAAGTTACTGACAAATCAAAATCAGAAGCCAAGCCCTTTCACAGAGCAAACAGAAACGTCTGTAAACAATCTCGTATGATTACTGATCTATATAGAATAATCACCGGACATCCCGGCTTTGAGCAAGCCAGATATAATTTCAACGGACTGAGACCGAGGTCCCAGGGTGCCCACGATCTTCGACATGGCAGCAAAGAAATTCTGCGAGGTATAACCGCAAATCTCTTAGATCAACAAACGGCAATGAAAATCAAACAAAACAAGCTAATTTGTTTTTTTAACAGCATCGATTTGCAAACGTAAAAGGATGTCACTGAACCTAAAGATTAGATGCGATCCGAAGAACAATCGAAGGCATGAAAAAGAAGAAGTAACTTACGGTTCGGGATGGGTCCAGGATTGAAGCCATCCGAATCGGCTCTTCGAGAAGCAGGTGATTATGCATCTTCAAAGATGGTGTGCTGGATCGAGATCAAACAGGTATGAATCAAAGACGATGAAGAACAGAACAAGAGAGCGAAGGCTTCCGGAAAGGAAAGGAATGGAAGGGGAAAAAAAGTGGTTTTATTGAGGCATGGCATGTGACCGCGATTCCTAATTTAATAACGGAAAATGAAGAATTAACCAAAGAACATTTTTCTCTTCCACTTGGAAAAGTATTTCCTTACATGGGCAATATTTAGAAAAAAGAAAAAGAAATTCATGGTTGATAACAGTTTTTATGCACGCCAAGAACTAGATCAATAAATTTAAACCACGTGTAAAACTCCGTAGCTTAGGAAATACGGAGTAGGAAGAAAATTTAAATTGATAATAATACCCACAAAAACTGAAGTAATTTGATTTTAACACTTAAAAGTTTATTTTTAACTATCAATCATAACATTAGATATACATTTCGAATTTACGATAGACTAAACTTTAAAAAATTAAACCTAGGGGTAAAAGATCAAATGTTAAGAAAAAATATGTCAATATAAAAAAGAAAGATTTTGTTAAGTATCCACTTTATTTTTTTGTATATATAAAATATGCAAATTTCTAATATTGATAACAGTCATGTATCATAGTTGCAGGATCACCTTGCGTATTTTATGTACCTAACTTCACTCACGTACACAACTTCACTCGCGTATCCAACTTCATGTACTTAACTTCATATGCTCGACTTTAAATTACCCAACATCACATACTCAACTTCACGAAAATGCGTATCCAACTTCATGTACATAACTTCATATGCTCGACTTCAAATTACCCAACATCACATGTTTTCGTGAAGTTGAGTATTTAGGGGACGTAAGTACCATGCCGCAAGGCTTTTTCTTTCTTTTTTTTTTTTGTTTCTTAGCATAAGAGCGAGATCTATGTGATGTCAATTTTTTTTCATACATGCTGTATGGAGGATTCGAACTCGAATCTCCAGGCTAGCCACTTAAGGAGTCTAGCACCACATTCCACTAGACCAACTGAGTATTGGTTCAGAGCTCTATTTTATTTTTTACTTATTTTCACCGACACTACTTTCTTACTTATTTTCAATAAATGAATGAATTGTATATTAATATATCGTTTTATTATTAAATAATATTACTAATACTATTATATATAAACATTAGCCATAAATAAATATGCAAATAATTATATCACTTTAAGTTGTGTTATTTCAAACTTATAATATGTTGGAGTTAATGTATCACTTAAGTTGATTTTTTTTAAAATAATTTTATTTGTAAGTAATGTCTCATTTTATATCTAAGATTCATTTAAATTGTGTTTTTAATCATAAATAAATATAAAAATAAATATTTTATTAGATAGATAAAATTAAAACTTTATGTAAAAAAATAAATTTCAAAATATTAAATGTTCATTACCTAAATCCTTATATACGTTACAAGAAGTTAATATTTTTATCGAAACATATGAAAAGTGAGTGTCAAAATAAATCTTATTCAATAATATTTACACGAAAAATGTGATTTTTAAATTTAACTAAAACTCCTTTCCCATGACGCATTGTTACTGACCAAATTTTTATTAATACTCGAACATGTAATAACAGGCCAAACTGTTGCGGAGAGTATAGTCAAACATGTTCTAGAAGTAAAAAGTCCCCTAAAAATACTAACAATTGAAATGTTGAAAATGTTCAGTGTTCAAAGGAAAAAGAGAGAAGATATTTTAATTAATATAAAAAACTGAAAAAGCTAAAAAGTGAAAGTGAGATTTGTCATTTAGGGAATAGTATTCAAGTCTAGTTAATTAGAGTATTATTTTATTAATATTCAACATTTTTAGTAAATTTCCGAGAAAAAATGAGCAACGGGGACCCACCATCATGAGTCCCCTCGCACCGTTTCACAGCAAACACATCCAACTTTAACATTTTAACGGAACCGTAATAAGCCGTCACGGTGGCTTCCACAGAAGCTTACGTTTCCCAAATTCCCAATCTCCAATTAACAGTCCTCCTAAACGATCCCTCCCCTTCCCCTAACGTCCGTCTCTTTCACGTCGTCTCCTCCCATCCTAGTCCTAACGCTTAACCCTAAACCTCCCATGGCTTCTTGCGACGACGATTTCTCTATCCTCGGTGACGATGACGACCACCATCACCACCACCACAACCACAATCACAATCACCTCCCTACCTCCCACCACCACCATCACCAGCAATTCACTCACCATGGATACCTCCAGAAAGCGGCTCAAGCCGTTTCCGTAATCGTCCCCTCCGGCGGAAACGGATCTAGTCCGACCAAGGTCGGTGCTGGATCTGGAGACAGCGACGCAGTAGATTACGCTACCGGGAACGGAGCGTTCTGTTCTAACCCGTTTTCCTCCGACAACGATCCGACTGCGTTTGAGGATGATTCGAATCCGAATAGGGCTGGGATTGGTAGTTCTCCGAACGATAAGAGGAAGGATCGGGATGATTACAGCGATGGTGGCGCTTCGAGCAGTTATAAGAAATCGAAATCGATTTCCGCCGGTGGATTGCTTGTTTCTGGAGGTGGAGGATCGGTCTGTGGAAGTGGCGCGGAGTATAGGAAAGATAGGGAGGAGTGGAGTGACTCCGCGATTGAATGCTTGCTTGAGGCTTACACGGAGAAGTATACTCAGCTGAATAGGGGGAATCTGAGGGGAAGAGATTGGGAGGAGGTGGCGGCGATTGTTAGCGAAAGGTGTGAGAATCAGACCAAGACGGTGGAGCAGTGTAAGAACAAAGTGGATAATTTGAAGAAGAGGTATAAACTGGAGAGACACAGAATGACCAGCGGAGGAGGGATTTCGACTAGCCATTGGCCGTGGTTCAAGAGAATGGAAGCCATTGTTGGGAATTCTGTGCCAGGGAAGGCAACTTCCGAGGACGATAAACCTGCCGTTTTAGCTGGTAATGTTGGAAGACAGCCGAAGAGGTAGATAATTTTCTCATTTGGTGCACGCTTCTCTTTTGATGTTACTAATCTATATACTGGAAACTTGTTTTACTAGTTCACGCTGGGTAAGCTGGTTTAAGATCTGATCTCTATTTGTTATGCCAGTGCTCGCTTGCTTACTAGATTCATTGCATGCATCTTTCAATCAAAGCATCTCTCTCTATGTATATATATCTATTTATTCTTTTGCATATTTTGAAATTCTCATTGATCTGTTATGCCATTGGGTTTCTGAATTCTTTTGCTAAGGATTTATGAGGTGAACATGTCATTTGCATCTTTGAACTGAAAGTTCTGAAATGCATCTGAGCAGATATATACCGACACCTGCTTCACTTGTTCAGATGAATAGCATGAAGTCGAGGTCCTTGGCTAATCCAAGGTGGCAGAGGGTTGTTTTTAAGATCAGTGGTGCTGCCTTAGCTGCAGTCACTCCTGACAATATTGACCCAAAGGTTAGTTCTCATTCTATGACTTTGTGATCCCATTCTTCATTCATCTATCTGTGTTGGGTTTACTCAAGTATCATTTATTTCTGTTGATCTTCATCCTTGTAACTGTTCATTGCTTCCTCGGGGGTACTGGATTGCACAAACCGATCCACAGTTCATCAGAGCACCAAAATACTCTACGATGCAATCTAGAAATCCTGAAGCAGCACATCCGTAAAACCATAAAAAGTAGCAGATTATAGAGAATAAATAATAGCTAATCGTGAAGATTTGGTGAAAGAAACTGCTACAATTATAGTAAAAGAGAACAAATAGAGAAAAAAACATATCTGTCTCTGCATTCATGTCCATTTAAACACAAGCTATTTACAAGTCAAATGTTTTCGGATCTGTACTTTTTACACTGAAGGGTAAAACGACTAGTTGGCTTTTCAAAACCTTGGGGCTTTTGTTAGGTACAAGGGCAAAACTATGTGGGAGGAGGGAGAGGAAGAGAAGAGGAAGTCATCAGATTGGAAGGTGCGGGAGCGTGTGTGTGTGTGGGGTTGGCTCATGGCTGCCTTTTATATATGTGTTTTAAAAGGATTCAAAGGGTTTTGTTTCTGAATTGGGCCAGTGATTCATACTTTGGCTTAGAAGGGTTTTGTTTCTGAATTGTTTTGTTCATTGCATTTTATATATGCTTTAAAAAGGATATGAATTTTATATTTATACATAAGTTATTTAATTTTTTTAAAACAACATTATTAATTACTAAGATTTTTGAATAAAGATTATTATTCCCTTACTAATCACATGTAAAATTATGACATACTATTCACTGAATTCCCCTTGATTTATGTTATTCCGTATACATACTGCATTTGCGAATTGGGTGTATTTGGTGCTAGGCAGTAGGCAATGGTGGTTCAAACTGTTGCAGTATTCTGAGACATATGAATATTTTTTCCTCTTCGTTACTGTCAGGTGGCTATGCTTATTGCTAGAGAGGTTGCTGTGGCTTCTCGACTTGGGGTACAGGTATTCATTGCACTGTATTCTTATGTATTTGATGCCTAAAAGATTTTACACAAAAGGATTTAATTGACATCAATCTCTTTAACTTAAGGTGGCAATTGTTGTTGGTGGTCGAAACTTTTTCTGTGGGAACACTTGGGTCAATGCAACTGGAGCTGATAGATCCACGACATACCAAATTGGGTAAGGAAGCTTTTGTTTTTTTAATTGTAATGGAATACCTTTCTTGTATTGACATCCTTCCTCCTGTTATCTATTTTGATATTTGGTCATGAATGATTATGTGTCATAGTGTGCATATTTTGGCTACACTTACATATATTGATCACAAAAAAGATTCCCATATAATACTTGGACCTTGATCTTATTAGCGAACTGCCGAACCCCTGTTTTGTGCACTTGAAGTCATCCTCTTTGCCTCAGTTTTAGGTTGGTGGATAGGTGAAAAGCAGAGTGGTGGTGGATGGATAAATGAAAGTACCTTGCAGATGGATGAAAAAGCAGACTCATCCGTGGCTTCTTACAAGTCGTCTTCTAGGTTTAACGTGTAAACCTAACGTGATAATGATTCTGCTTATCTTGATTGAATAATAAAAAGCCATATAGATAGGCTGGAACAAAATAAACTATATCCTAGTAAGAAGTAAATATAAATAAACTAATAAAATATAATATCTTTATTGTTGGAATATTATTAAACTATATCGTAAAATATATCAAGACTATAAACTAGAAAATATAAATTATCCTAAATACAATTGATATAATATCTTTATTATTGGAATATAATTCTTTCTCTGCATAAACCATAACCGAATCATCACATCTCCTCTTGACTTTGAGCTTGAGGACAAGCTCAAACTCTTGATCAATTCCTTGGAAGTGTGGACCTGGTTTCCATGTTGCATCCTCCTGCATTTGTATCAAACTGAGATCTGGTTCCCCCCCAGAGTCTCTCCTTTCCACTAGACTATTTTCTATTTAGGATGGATTCATAGTCGAGGAACTGAAATCCCACAAAATTGGTCGAAGAGCTAACTCCTTGCACATACCCATGCCCGGCACATCATCCCCCCATAATAACTGCAGCACAATAGGGACATTCTGGTTTAATTCGGTAAGGCATTTCAAATTCTGCAACGTTGTCTAGGTCACAGCTTGCTGGCTTTTCAAGTTGCCCTTTAGTGCCCACTGTCGATCTTTTGTTCGATTTCCAGAGCCAAAATTTCCTGACTGTTGCAATTCAAGGTCAACACTGATTTCCTTTTCCAATCCAGCCATAAATAAGCTCACCTCTTGTCTTGTTCTTCTGACTGCAGTGCAGATTTGTTTCTGCAGTCTGCGTTGTCGTTGCTAGAACCCTTTCCTTTTTCTAGAAAGGAGTTTGACAATTCTACCATAAGAATTTTGCGAATTTTGCGTATTTTGCTATGTAGACATCTGCTCCATAAAAGCCTCTCCAGCTTGGATGCTAAAATTTCCGTGTCACCCGTGAGATCTAGCTCTAAAACCAAGTTGTTACGGTCCTATAAGTAGGATTGTGGATAGGTGAAAAGGGGAGTAGTGGTACTCTAATAAGAAATAAATATCAATGAACTAAGGAGAGATAATTTAATTATATCCTAAAATATATCAAAACTATAAACTAGAAAATATAAATTGTCCTAAACTATTAGATATAATATCTTTATTATTGGAATATTATGTTCTCTTTCTGCCTAAGCCACAAACATATCAGCTTCCTGGTCCATTGAGCTGTAGATGTTGCCCCTTGATGTCTAATGACTTATTTATGACTGTATAGTATCTGCACTCTGCAGTATTTTGTGTCATTTCATGTCAAGAAATTAATGTATCTGATGAGGGTAATTGTCAAGCCTGTAGCCTAATTTGCAGAAGTTTTGCAAGTGGATTACTTTGAGTAAGAGATCATTGAAGGATGTGTTGGTTCTTACTATTGGATTTGTTACATAATCAAAGTGCTCTTTAGAGGGACACGAACTTTGTTGATGTGTTATGGGGATAAGTTTTGTAGATGATTGTATCCTTTTGAATTGATTGTTCATCCCTAATTATGTCTGTAATTTGTCCAAATTGATCAGCATGATGGCAACCTTGATGAATTCCTTACTGATCCAGTCAGCACTGGAAAAGATGGCCGTTCAAACACGCATCCAAACTGCATTTGCATTGCCTGAAATTGGTGAAGTGTACAATAGACAACGAGCCATCCGTCATCTTGAAAAGGGAAGGGTTGTGATATTTGGCGGAGTGGGTGCAGGCAACCCTCTGTTTTCTACCGATACAGCAGCTGCTCTTAGAGCTACTGAAAGTATGGTGCTATAAAATCCTCGACTAGATTGTTTGTTATTATGTTCAAGATTTAGTTATTTAAAACATGATACCACATATGATCTCAAAACCTTGCTTTTGCTCTTGGCAATAAAATCTCAAAACTTATGACAAAAATAGTATCAAGTGAAACGTGTGACCAAAATCTTGCCTTTGCTTTCATGTGTGGTAGTTCATGCGAATGCAGTACTCAAAGGAACCAATGTTGATGGTGTATATGACTGTAATTCAAGTGATGGGAACATCACATTTGAGCACATTTCCTTCAGAGACTTGCCTTCCAGAGGTGCAACCTCTATGGACATGACAGCAGTAACATTCTGCGAGGAAAATAACATTCCGGGTTAGTTTTATCACAAGATGTCTTCTACTGTACTTTCTAAGAGTTGCTAAGTTGATGAATTTGTTTATTGGTTCCATATCCTAACCGTGGATGTCAACTCACTTGCAGTTGTGGTCTTCAATCTTCTGGAGCCCGGGAACATATCAAGAGCTCTATGCGGAGAGCAAGTTGGTACATTGATTGATCAAACCGGGATGGTAAATTAATTGACATTGTTTCCTCATCACATATAGCTGCTGCTGGCGCTGCATCGGTCAATTTAAGCTCGGGTGTGTCTTCAGCAGAAGCATAGTATTCATGATTATGCCTTTGTAATGTAACGGCAGACGCTGTCTTGTGCGCCTGACAAGTAGTAACCTTATACAAAGAAGAGCTAATTGTATGAGCGACTGAAAGCGGTTCAGGAGGCAAGATCTGCTTGCTAACCTCTTACTGTAAATTCTTGTTTGTATCTTATATGTGTAGCTAGTAGCTTGAGCCGGAGTGTAATGATCAATACCTTCAAGTTTACCTTCGGCTCAAACAACTTAGTAATGTATAATGGAGAGGCAGCTCATTGGTGTTTTTTTCCCCCTGATCTGATCTGGATCAATATTACTATTAGTACCATGTTGTCGTGCATGCGATCTTACTAATCTTCCTCGTTTGATATATGCATATTACTTGCTCAAGTTCTAGTCCAACTTTTGGTATCAGAGTTGATTAGAGGACTAGTGTGGGATAAGATGAATCTGCATTATGGTGGAACACTGTGTGATTAATGAACGAATGCAAGTATTAATGTGTAATTTTGTTGGTGCTACGTGATGAATGATTGAATGCAAGTTTTAAGCTTTCTTGACAAGTAGCTTTAACAAACACATCATACACAGACTAAACAATCAAGTAATGTTGACAAGTAGCTTTAACAAGCGCATCATACTCAGAGTTAACAATCAAGTAACAATCTCATATTTCATCACACTGAAAAAAATGTGAGATCATGTGGAAGTTATATTTATTGATGCTGGTTATATATATCTTGATTTTTGTCTTACAAAAAACTACTTTATATATATATATATAGGGTCCAGTTCCGGTGAGGAGGACCCTTGCAGATAGGAATGAGGAGAGCCGGGGTGGTGACATGTGGCATGCCACGTCACCTTTTTTTTTTAATTTTTCCAGCTTTTCTTTTTGTAAATAAAAATTGGTGTTCATATTTTTATGAGTATGTGTTCATTTTTCAAAGACTCATTGTTCATATTTTTATCAATAAATGTTCATTTTTTCCCAACACTAATTATTCGTTTTTTAACATTAATTGTTCATTTTTGTATTTTTGTAAAACATTTGTTTTGGATTAAAAAAAAATTATACTATTCTTTCAAATCGTGTTAATAAAATATGATGGTCATTTTTTTACAAGTATGTATTCATTTTTTTTTTACAATTATGATGTTTATAATATGATGTTTATTTTTTTTGAAAATTATACTTTTCTTTAAAATCGTGTTTATAATATTCAAAGATCGATTACATAAAAAATTGTGAAATCAAAGAGAATACAAGACGATTCAGGTTTTGTTTCTTCGAATTTTTACTCTCACTGTTTAGATTTTCATTATTAAGGTTTAGGTTTCATTATGATTGATGTTTGTGTTCGAAATCAAATTTGTTTGAATCATTTTGTGTTTGATAAGTTTGATTGAGAAAATACATGTATATACATATGTTGAGTTGGTCTAATAGCTCCAATTGAATAATCTATATGCTCCTTTTAGTGTGCACGCAAACTGTTCGGTAAAATGCCTTATAGAAAAATAGTTTATAGTATTCACAGGAACAATGATATAAAAAGTATGAACAGTGACAAATAAAAACATGAACAATGACGTATAAAAGTATGAACACCAATTACTTATCTATAACTTTGACACATACATAACATATTATGATAATCTTTTAACGTTTTGTGATGAGTTTTTTTTTATTTTTTTGTGGTTATATACTGTAAATGAACATATATGCATTATAAAATGAACACAAAAAAATAAATGGACATGAAACTTTGATAAATAAATATACTATGAACACCGATGTATAAAAACATGAACAATGACATATAAAAGTATGAATACCAATGACTATTTTGAACGTAAGGGTATTTTTCCAGATTTTTAGTGAATTTCCAAAAATGCCATTAATGATGAGTGTGTGAGAGCTCTTGATTTAAATCCATCAAATGGCTTACATCCCTCCTAATTCCTATCTACAAGGTCTCTCCTCACTTGAACTAAAATCTATATATATATATATATATATATATATATATATATCTTCAAATAAATCAAATTTATGGTGGAAAACCATTTAGGGTTGATATTCAAGTAAGACCATGTATTTGGACGAGGTAAAAACTTCTTTTTCTGAAGTTTTCCCAACTCAGATTACTGAACTTACTTTGTTTGATTTAAGCTAATGATAAGATTTGGATTTCTTTAGAATTTTTAAAGCCGAGCCTTTAAAGCATGACACATGATTTTGATTATAAATGTTTGAATAATTAGATCATGGGATGAGGGTTTAAAGCATTTCAAATAATATGAACGTCGGTCTATATAACAAATTAACAAGGTAGGTCAGGTCAAGTCAAGTCAATTTGATTTTGATTTCCTTTTTCGTTTTGAATTTTGGCTCTACTCAATTATTTTAATAATTCAAGTTGGATAAGCAAGTTTTGTTATATAAATGAGACAAAATTCGTATACAATATCTAAATAAGAATTTTTAAACTTGAGGACACAGCTTGTCAAAATCATGAAATTCTCACGACACTTGCATGAATTGTCATGTTTTAGAGCACAAACAACAAAAACAGTAGTGTAGAATTCTGAATAGGGGTTTGACAAACATGTTTCTGGCACACAGCAGAGTATTTCCCACACTATTGCCATATTTGCCCTTTTCTACTACCATTATGTGTCACTGTAAAAACTACAATTTACCAATCTTTGTAGAATCCTGACATCCATTCTTGTTGCTCAACATCAAATGGGAAACATTTCACTTACAGAATTTCTCTACCAACAACACAAGACAAATAACAGTAGTAGACTTGGTAAAAATCACAATGGTTTTAATCACTTCTCAGCCTGCTATATTGACACAACTTTTGCACTGAGGTCATGCAAACTCAAGCTGAGAGACAATGAAAAGCCCAAATAACAACGAATGCATAACTTACATCAATAACACGAACAGAAAACTCACTCAGTACATGCCGACTGCTGCGTCTTCCGTGGTAGCGAGGGAAGGCGAAAGAGAGTTACGAGACTCGTCATAATCCTCTCCCAAGGGAGACTGCTCGACTCGAATCTCCTCAATCATCTTGGTCACCTCAGCCATAGTTGGCCTCTTCTCTGGCTGACCCACCACACAAGCCATGGCCACATGCAGCATTGCAACTAGCTCCTCCTCAATGTTCTTATACCTCAATAGCTCCTGATCAAATACCTCAGCAGTCCACTCGTCACGCACCACCGACCGGACCCACTTGGGCAAGTCAGCAGACTGCTCTTCCTCCTCCCCAACCCGAGTGTTGCGTGTAGGGGAAGGGAATTGTGATGGGCATTTCCCTGTAAGTACCTCCAATAAGAGAACTCCAAAGCTGTAAACGTCAGCTTCTTGCGAGAGTCTCTTGGTTTCGGATTGCTCCGGTGCTCTGTACCCGCCCATTCGAGTAATGGCATGAACCGGATTCAGCAAAAGGGCTAATCCGAAATCAGATATGCAAGCTACACCATTCTTGTCAAGGAGAATGTTGGAGGATTTGACATTGCCGTGAGGGATCTTTGAGGAGTTGTACTCTGTGTGGATCCTAGCTAGACCACGAGCCGCACCCAAGACTAAGCTGATCCTTGTAGTCCAATCTAGTGGAATCCTTCCTGGTCCCTTGTTCCCTGTTTGTACCAAAAACAAACACCAAAATCAGTCAAAACTCGAACATATCAAAGCTACATTACATTAAACTAGCTCATTTTACGCAAATTCATAAACAAGAAGCTTCTCCTCTCTGGCATAAATGCAATTTAATATGATTTCATGCAAAATTGACCAAAATTCAAGAGCACTAACCATGGAGAAGTGCGTATAAGCTGCCATTGGGAAGATAATCATAAACAAGAAGCTTCTCCTCTCTGGCATAGTAGTAAGCCCTAAGCCTCACAATATTAGGATGCTTCAACCTCCCAATTACATCCATATACTGCTCAAACTCTTTCCTCGCACACGGATTCGCATCTTTTAGCCTCTTTACAGCCACCGTAGCGCCGTCGTCAAGCACTGCCCTGTAGACCGTTCCTAAACTCCCTTTCCCAAGCATCTCCGCCGACGCTTTCAGCAGATCTTCAAGTTCAAACTGCTTCTTCCGGTCGAAGAACACCAATTTACTCTTATCCGTTGCGTTCGTACTGTCACTCTCCGCTCCTCCTCCACTGCCATTGTTGGCGAAAACCTTGTTTTTGTCGCTGTTGTAACTGCTCCCACTCCTTCTCTTCTCGCTCCCTTCTCCATAACTACCATGGCCTTCCTCTCCACCACACCTCTTACAACAATAAACCGCCACAAACAACACGACTACAGTTACTAGAACCGAATTCGTCACAATTAAAGCCACGAGAATCCCGTGACCAACTCCGCCTTTCTTCGGGAGTTTCGGATCGTTGGATGTAGTAGATGAATTGAAAGGGAGCGAACTAGGGCTAGAAGGAACAGTCTGTGCAGCAGCAGAAGGCGGATATCCCGTAAACGAACAATCCGGCAACGGAGAAGCTCCACACAACCCTTCGTTTCCAGAGAAACTCTCCGATCCGAACCTTTTAAGCAGCGAATTAGGGACAGGACCGAATAATTCGTTGTTAGAGACGTTCAATTCGGACAAATTCGGAGGGAGCGAGTCTGACAAAGACTCCGGGATCTGACCGGAGAACGCATTGTTGTGAAGTCGGAGAGTGAGAATACGAGGGAGATTTGAGAGATTAGAAGGAAGAGGACCGTCAAAATTGTTATCAGAGAGATCGAGTCGCAGGAGACGATGAGACGGGATTCCGGATAAGTCACCGGAGAAGTCATTGTGGGAGAGGTAAACGAGCTTGAGGTTAGGGCAAGATGTGAGGAGGTTAGAAACGGTACCGTTTAAGCGGTTAAAGGAGAGATCAAGGAAGCGAAGCTGATCGAGGGAGGAGAGAGGATCAATTGGGCCACGGAGAGAGAGTGAAGGAAGAGAGAGGGCGGAGATGCGGTCGTTGTTGATGCATGAAACTCCATGCCAGGAGGCGGAGCAGGCGGTGGAGGAAGGAGAAGGGAGAGTCCAGTTGGAGAGGAGGACGCCATGGGGATCTGCGTGTGCTCGGAAGAGGAGTAATGATGCGGTGTCGTTTTGGGAGGTAGAATGAGAGAGAGACAGTGAAAGGAAGAAGATGAAGAGCAGAGGAGACGCCATGAATGGAAGTTGGGAGCAAAAGCAGAGTAGCAGGCGGGAATAACGTTTAAAGAGAGAGATGATGACACGCTGTTGATTGATTACTCCACTTTTTCTTTTTCCACTTTTGCTTCTTCTTTTTTTTTTTTAATTAATTTTTATATTTAAAATAATTGAATATCCAAGATCATCATATCACCAAACAGGAAAAATACCGTTTGTCTCAACAGTGCAATTGCATGGATTTTTTAGATTTGTACACTGAGTTTTTGGCTTTTTCGAACGGTGTCCAAATTTTTTACGTTTTCGTTTGGTATCTCGAATTTTTAACTTTTTCGAATGGTGCCTAAAGATTTTCACGTTTCCGCTTGGTACCTCTGAGATTTCGATTTTTTATTTCCGTATATTTTTTTTTTTCTAAAATAACGTTTCTTTTATTAAATTTATTAAAAAGGAAAAAATGTAATAACAATTTCTATATTATAAATTTCGAATACAAGTATATTTTATTTGATTTTATTTTGGTGGGAGACAAGTATATTTTAGTTAAATAAATTTAATTAAATATTAATAAATTATGATATTTTTTAAAATAAAAGATTCTTACATATTATTTTATGATTTTTAGTATATTTATTACTAATTAATACTTTATCATATTTTGCTTCAAAATATGAGAAATTTATTATGTTTTAAAAGTAAACATAATTTATATCTATATGATATTTCGTTGTTGGTATACTCCGTGAATTTATTGGTTGTTTATTATATAATATTGAATGGTTCATATCCTTATTTGTATTATATAAAAGAAAATTTTGATTCGATGTGAGAGTGTATATTTTGGGAATAATCTTCTAAAATCAAAGGATATACATTTTTTTTGAAAAAATCAAATGTCCATTTTGAATATTCTAGTTATACATTTATCAATATTTCATATATCATGATAAATAAAATATATTCGATAAAACAATTTTTATAGAAAAACTTGATAATACATAGTTTTTTTTTCTTCGTGTTTTTGTAAAATATGATAAAGATCAAATAGTAATAGATATATTAAAATCATAAAATAATATGTAAAAATGTTATATTTTAAGAAATATCATAATTTATTAATAGTTGATTTAATTTTTTATAATTAAAATATAGTTTTCTTCGAAATTTATGATATAGAATTGCTATTATATTTTTTTCCTTTTTTTATAAATTTAATAAAAGAAACGTTATTTTAGACCAAAAAAAATAAGAAATAAGGGTACGGAACGGAAAAACCAAAATTTCACAGGTACCAAGCGGAAAAGTGAAAAACTTTGGGCATCATCCGAGATTACCAAAAACTCGGGGTATCAAACGAAAACGTAAAAACTTTGGACACCATCCGAAAAAACCAAAAGTTCAGGGGTACCAAACAAAAAATTTCTAAAATTTATTTGTTAAATAATAATAGTATATTTAGAAGGCCTTTAAATAAACACGCATTATGCTACAAAAATAATAAAGAACAAAAATTTATAAAAATCACACGATGATAATATTATAGTCATTTTATAATTTAATTTTGATGTTAGAAGAAGAGAACATACAATAATGTATCGACTAATCGGTTAAGGAGTTTAGAACCACATCTCACTAGACCAACTGAGTATTGGTATTTAAGTATGATAGTATCGATGCTTACATGTGACTTCATATAAATTATTAAAATGAAAATAAAATAATGTAGCTGTTGTGAGTAATAGTTCTATAATTTTGAATTAACGAAGGATGGTCTGATAAAGTTCCTAACAAATTGGAGAACTAATGTAAGCTGATTTTAATAAAATAATATATTTGTATAAAGTGATTTGGTTTCATTATTTATTTAAGTCCAAGTATATGATTATTTTAATCAAATTTTAGTTAAGCTTGAAATTTTGAAACGAAAAGTCGACAATTATGGTTGGCCAAGGCATATATGAATTTAAAAAAGATAATTTTGGTAACTATATTTTTTTTAAAAGTTATAGTAATAACTAGACTTTTTAATATTTCAATTAAGTAATTATACCAAATTTTTTGTATTTATTTTCAAACTCTACACACCCCTTTTTTAAGGAGTACATTTACTAAATACAAAAGTAGAAAAAGCCTAATAAACCAAATTATTTCATTTAAAAATACTTGAGTTTTGCAAAGGAAAATTTGAATGATAAAGAGGAGGAAAAAAAAGGTAAAAGGTGAGGGAGGGTATGTGTCTCTTCTTTAGTTTAAAACTTTAAATGTTTCTTTTTAACTTTGAATATGAAGCTATAAACAAAAGTAAGAAATGCTTCTGTGTTAGGGGTAACACAAATTCCGCAAATTTCGATTCCGTCTCGATCTCGTAGAATTTTATATAGAAATAGCAATTTCGTTCTGTCAAAAAATATTCGGGATAGACTTCGTTTTATTAGTTCCGTTCCGTTATAATAATATTTAATTTAACATATAAATAAAATTAAATTCATAAGCCAATATA
Source organism: Fagopyrum esculentum (assembly GCA_033239045.1). Lineage (NCBI taxonomy): Eukaryota > Viridiplantae > Streptophyta > Magnoliopsida > Caryophyllales > Polygonaceae > Fagopyrum > Fagopyrum esculentum. Next base: position 3,635,801 of record BSUD01000006.1, read on the forward strand.
ATAGCTATATGTTAAATAAAGTAAGTAAAATAGTCAAATGATCCAAATACATTTGTAATTGGTACGGTTCAGGCTTTTATTTTAAATGTTTAAACAAAACTTAATTATATTTTGAGGAGATTATAATATACGTTATTATGGATTTTTGGAAATAAGTGTATATCATACTTAAACTTTGCCATTTATAATATACTAACTAGTAAAAGGATACATCGTATCAAAAGAGCCCAAAATTAAGCTAACATATCAAGTCTATAATTAGTGTCAAAATAATATTCAAACAAATCAAATTATTATTTTTTACTTCACAAAATCAACTTAACCTACTAAATTTGAAGGGTAATTTAAAAATAACATATATGAGTTGTTTTACTGTGAAAATATAATTAATTACTGGATTTTCTGTTTAGCTCGGATATTTTATTTTTCCAAATTTAAAAATTTATTTTTCAATTATATAAAATGAATTAATTTTTAATATATTTTTAAAACAAGTCACAAAAAATACATATAGTATATTAGTTGCACCGTAAGGTTTCGGTTCCAAAAGTTGTATTAAACTATTTCGATCTAATTAAAACACGAAATTGCACCTTAAAATAGATATAATTATAGTAATCATAACTTTGATTACCTATGAAAACCCTTTTAATTATGATCAACATTTTGATTATAGTAACTATTGCTTGTAGATGACTCTAAATTTGAGTACAAAAATCAATTACAAAGCCAAAAGTGATAATTTGGTTATTTTTAGACTAGTTAGTAGTGTTTATTCTTTTCATTTACCAAAAAATAATAGAAAAGAAGCATCGTAAGCACATGCATGTTTGCATATGACCAAATAATATTAAAGCTATACTACTCATTATATATACATTATAGGTCAACTATCCACATAACGCTAGCTCAATGACTAACGTAACATAAGTTGAATAATAATTATACTTGAACTTAGTCAAATGATTAAAAAATATATGATTTGTTTAATCTTCTAACACTTTATTTATACAAGTTATAAAACTATCAACCTTACTTTTATAATCGATGTGCGATGACAAAAAAAATAAAAGAAACAAAAAAAAACATCAGGTGCATAATTACGTAAAAAATAATATATATTTTACGGAAAATTAATTATTTAATTTTGTTAAACCTAGATCAATTTCAAATTACTACTTTCACAGTACATCACATCACGTCAGTGTCAACTTATGCTATTTTAATATATTATATAGAATAAAGATATTTATTCATTTGACTAACCTTAAAAAAAAGGGTTGTGTTATATACACTACAATAGAGTCAGATCGTATTGGAACTTGTAAATATTTAATAATTAAAATAATAGTAAAATCATATTAAAAAGTGTTTAATAACTAAAACTAAAATAATAGCCAAAAGAAAAGGGTTGTATTATAACTCTTTTATTTTTACAACTCTTTTAGTTTTTAATCTTTTATGTTTAACATAATAATATCTGTTATTATAAAACAATTTTATATATTTTAAATAAATTATTTTAAAAACTATATTACTTTTACTTAAAATTTTAATTTGTATTTTATTGAAGTTTACAATTTATAACCCACATGTATTTTATAGAAGATTATAAATAAAAGCTATATTATTTTTACTTATAACTTTAATTTATATATTAGTAAAAATTAAAATCTATAATAAAAATACATTAAAAAATTATAAAACACTAACTAGAACTTAATAATCACATACAAATACCATCTAATAATTACATGCAAAAAGTAAAAAGTAATTAATTTGACTATATTATGGTGTAAAGTAAACGAGTGTACGTAAGATGACCCAAAAAAAAAAGGCCTTATATACTTAGACGTTTAGAGTTGTAAAACTTAATTAGCATATAACCTAGGATGCTGGTCGTTGGGCATCCATGACTACCGGTTGGTTTGGTTGAGTAAACATACCAAAGCATGCATGACACACTGCCCGGCAAACACTGCAAAAGTGACTAACAAGTCCAAACCAAAGGGGCAGAGTTGGACTCAGATTGATACCTTCACTTTTTCCTTTCCTTATTGACCTTCAAATAGCACCAACATTGTTAGATCACACCACACTAACTAACTCACTAACTAACTAACTAACGACTTCATGCACCTTTCTTGTACATATGTATACGTCAAAATATTTAGTTAAGAGACTTCAAGTTTGTATATACTTAAGGCCCATCTGGTTCCAGCTCTGGAAACGGAAACGAAAACGGATTGGAAACGGATTTAGTCTATGTATATCCTTATTCATAAAATTTTGTGGAATCATTCCTTGTGAATTAATGCAAAATGCACTTGTTTCCCCACATTTTATTACCCTATAGGGTATTAAAAGTAATCAAATTCTACTTCAATTCCTTCACATCACAAGGAATGATTCCATAAAATTTTATGAATAAGGATATACATATAAACTAAATCCGTTTCCATTCCGTTTCCGGAGCTGAAACCAAACGGGCCCTAATAGTAGTAGTTATAGGGCTAATGCATTCTTGTGTGGTAGTTAACCCCATCATTATAACAATATTCACCTTTGAACCTTCTTTTCACTTTTTTTTTTTTTTTTTGATACAAGGGTAAGGTAAAAGGGAAGTTAGTTTCTAGAGATTGTCCTTCCCAAAGCATTCGGCTGGATGAGGTCTTCAACGTCTTCCGATAACACATCGTCATCCATAATCTGGTCTAAGCCGTGTTTTGCAAATCGGTCTCCTACGGTGTTGATTTCGCTATAAATGTGAAAAGTGCTGAACTTGCTCAAAACCACATATCAGTGTAGAGATATCCATATTTTGCGAGTCAGTCTAAACCTTCTTTTCACTTAAATCCATCATGTCACTCTTCTAACAACCTCACAATATATAGATTTTTTTTAAAAATCTTGTTTGTTTGCCCATAAGGCATGGGACTTTTACAATTTATATAATTACAAAGTCAACATCCTAATTACCCAAATGCTTTAACATTTTATTCAATATTGACAAAGCTCGTGTGTCGTAATTTTGATGGACGAACAAACATGTTGATTGTTGAACCTATCTTCAGTTGAATAAGATAAAATATCCCGTAATTTATGTGTTTTTATCTACTCTAATACGACCAAACGTGCTCCTACATGTTCAACTTAGTTGAACATAGGGGTGTAATACGAGCCGAACGAGCCGAACATCGGCATGCTCAAGCTTGACTCGTTTTTAAACAAGCCGAGCCCGAGCTTTACCCGAATGAGCCGAGCATTGACATGCTCAAGCTCGACTTGTTTATAAACGAGCCGAGCCTAAAATTTATACGAGCTTTAAAATGTGCTCAAATCTTGACACGTTTAGAAAGTGAACGAGCTCGAGCCGAACTTTTGACGAGGCGAGTCCGAGCCGAGTCCGAGTAGCTTGTATCATATTACCGCCCTAGTTGAAAACAATAGTGATAGATTTACCATGAAAATAATTGCTTATGGTACAGAACATAAAGAAAGGAGGAAAAGTGAATTGCAAAGGCTTGGAAGAATCCACTGTGTAAGAGTGTTGTGGTGCAGATTGAAGGCGAGATTGGCGTGAAAGAGTACACCGACACCGCTTTCTCACTAATTCAGCAAACTTTTTTTTCTTTTTTTTTTGAAGATTCAAAAGTCAACGACATGCACAAAGTGGATAAAAGGTTTGGTGGTAAGTCAATTCCTATTCTATATAATGGATCACAAATGTACTTATGAATTCTGACTTGCTAATTTCATATATATCGTCACCCTAAGTTGTCAGAGTTGTTGGATCAAAACCCGAACTCGAAATCCAAAATTCGAATTCGAAAAAAGATTAAATGGATGAGTTTACACACCGTTGGATGGTGGTGGGTGAACGGTGTATTTACTCGATCAATGTGTTTGTCGTGTTAGAAATGATGCCTTGATTCGGGTGTAAAGCGAAACAAATAAGTTTCATCCCGAGACCAAAGTACTATGTTAGTTGTAAGTTGTAACTTGTAAGATGCAAATTCTCATGTATAGCTGATTATTTGAGTGTTTCACTCTCAATTCTGGGACCATCGTATGTGTGCTGCGTTTGCGTTTCATTTGAGACCCTTACAACCCATAAAATTTTATCCAATCGAGAATGTATTCGAGAAATTACAACATATATAATAGGGTGCACTCCCGTTGCACATAAGGGTCATAAGAGTCGGTCATACCTATATAGAAGGGAATCGTGTGGTTAATATGCTCGTTAATTTTGCTTTTCACTTGATATTGGGCTTATTTTTTAGTTATCCCCTCCTATTGTTGGGTCGTTTCTTGATGATACTCGTGGATTTTGTCTACCACAAATAATCCGTGTAATTTTTTTTTTCTTTGGAGGCTAAGCTAGCTCTTTTTCGCTCCAAAAAAGGGCGCATTTATATAGATTCAAACATTCATCGTTTATGATCATCGCTCCGGTGTTGAAATTTATAGCATATTGGAGTGCATTCTCAGTGTGCGTGCAAGACCCATTCTCAATGTGCATACCGGGCTCGGTTACAATGCGCAAGGATTTTGATAAGGTTAGTTAAATATCAATTTTTCATGAATACATGTACATAAATGTAGACTTGGCAAACATGGGTCTGTTCGGGCCGCCCGAAATAATGGGCAAGTATGACACATAAGATAGGTCATTTGGGCCGCAAGCCCTTTATTTTATTCTTAAATTTAAATTTGTAAAAAATGTGTGAAATATGAAATGGATCATAGGAATTAAACTTGAGACCTCAATAGATTGTTCAAATGTCCACGACCATCGAACTACTTTGACTTATGTGTTATAATTTTATTTATTTATATTTAATATGCATAAATTTTCTATTTTTTAAAAAGCAAAGTACTTGTCTAACCTGAAATCCGACTCTGACAGGAACGAACAAGGTCACCCCCAAATTTTAAACTCACCCCAACTCTATCCGAAAAAAGATAATACTTTTTTCGAAAGTTCAGCAGGGTTGTCTTTGTCTACATACATGTGCATCAAACAAATTAACAAGCATAGATAGTAACTCAAGATGAATATATAAGATTGATAAACTCCTTCTTCAACTATCTATATTAAAAAATATATAACTATTTATTTATTATATATACTGCATATTTGACATACATTATATATTTACGGGAATTTTAGACGTACCAGCGAAAAACGCTATTTGTAATCACAACTACGACCGCGAAGTGCGTAGTTTCGCTTTTCGCATTTGGGTTCAAACTACTCTTTTAACAAGCGTAGCTGGAGAGCCGTCCTGAGCCGGTTGGAGCCGATGAATATTTATTTTAAATTAACTTCAACTACGCTATTGGTAAGCGTAGTTGACGTGTTTTTTGATTCAACTTTGGTAATGAGAACCGAAGTTGAAGTTCCATTTTTAAAAAAAAAAAAGCTTTGGTAATGGGAACCAAAGTTGAAGTTCTTTTTTTAAAAAAAAAGCTTTTCGCATTTGGGTTCAAACTACTCTTAAAATAAATAAATAAATTCACTCCAACTACGCTTGTGGCAAGCGTACTTGAAGTTTTTTTTAAAAAAATTTAACTTTGGTAATGATAACCAAAGTTGAAGTTTTTTTTTTTAATTCACTCAAACTACGCTTGTCAATAGCGTAGTTGGAGTTTTTTTTTTTTTTTTTTAAATTAAACTTCAACTACGCTTATCATAAGCGTAGTTCATCGACTCCTATCAACTTCGCATCGGCTCCAACTACGCACGTCACAAGCGTAGTTAGATTTCGGAGCTGAAAAACGAAACTACGCATTTCGCGTGCGTAATATAGGTTACTAATAGCGATTTTCGCCGGTACATCTATCATCCGCCGTTGTGTAAGTCCGGTTTAAATCCGGATATAAAAGGTTAATTTAAAAAGTCAGACGTCAAAGCCTATGAGTATTCATCAGAAAAACAATGAAAGGTCCGGGCCGGGTCGGGCCATAACAACGTGCTCGGACGTTTTCAGCCCAGATATATGTATCGGGCCAATGGGCTTTTTATATCCCAGGCCCATGTTTTCGACCAAGTGGGCTAATATAACCCGTGCACAAATGGAATGTGTCATTCGGCTCCGCTGGGTTACTAAAGAAGTAATTATTAGAGATTCAATACACTTTCTTTTAAAATTATAATCATTTTCATTCCATAATCAAAATATTTCTACTAATGAATTAAAATACGAGTTATATCTAATATTATTAACTTTTTCATTCATATATAACATCAAATCTTCACTAAAAATACACTTTCTTTTAAAATTATAAAAAAAAAATTGCACATTACATATATCATGCACAATCTAAACTTAAATATTTGTAAAAAAGCCTTATTACACTAATATTATTTTAAAACTTTCAACTAAGCACAAACAAGAGATTGTGTAAATAACTTAATATAAAAAAAATCATATATGCACGGCGTTAATAAGAACAAAAGGACAATACAATGTATGCCGATTGCGTTGAAATATTTCAAAATCAACACATGCCGACTACATTAAATTCGGATCAACTTCAACGCAAGCCGATTACGTTAAAAGTTGATGTCTCTTTTGTAAAATATTAGACACTTTGACATAATAGCATATCAGTACATGTATAGATATACTTATCACTTTATTGATACTTCAAACTAGTTTTGGTCCTATGTGTAAAAGATTTTAAATAATCTGAAAAACTTTAAATGTTTGTATCTTGCAATGAGGCAAATTTAAGGATATTGCAGAAGATGAAAAACTTGAAATGAATAAGCAAGTCTTACGCATTTGTTGCCCATTTTTTGTATGTTCAGAAATAGCGAATACCATAACAACATAATATCATAATATTCCAAGCAAAATCTCATACATAATCCAAACAAACGTAATAAACATCACTCATGCAACGCCCGGACCTGAGAAGGATCAAGTGGTGGCCGGTGTCCCACCGCGTAGTCAATAAGCCGTTGTAACTCCTCCTCTATCTCCTCCACCATTTGCATACCACGAACACGTAGCATATCTAGGATTCTGCCAACAAGGAATTGTAGACTTTGTTAACAAAAACAAGCAATTAGAAAACCGTAATAGATAAATGAAATGATAACATGTACAAATCAAATTTCTTACTCGGGTGTCCAAACACATGGACTGGAGGTGGTCAATCAATGGGAGGTGCGTGTGTAACTAACCCCGGAAAGAGGTACGTGTGACCATAGTCAGAGAACCATGCCATGTAATCATCAACTACATCCCATGGGACGGGCGTCATCTTTGTGCCGACCAATGAGAATGACGTTGGTGTATGTGGAGATAGAAAACTCTCCATCACAATCCAAAACAAGGTCATCGTATGACATGAATCTCATGACCTTTGACAACGTTGGCTATAGTTGTCCACATAGTGATGTCAACCTCTCAAGCATCAAGGCGGGGGGCTTCGGGATTGCAATCCTCGAAGTCCACCGTGTAGCTCCCTGAAGCTCAATATCGTGGCATCTAGACCGCAAAGAGAGGAAGTGCACATATATCCATGTATTTTGTAAGAAGATAAAATTTTATCGATTATTTGGTATATATAATCTACTTAAATAATGAAAGATGTGTCGAAAGCTGATACGTGTAGGAGTGAGGTGCATCCACCCATGATCTTCACCCTAGACCGTGAAGAGAGACCAAGATGTCGATAAAAGAAGCATAAAACTCCTACCCAGATCATAAGAGCTAGCCATCACGTGATCATATACAATGTCGATCACCCATGTCCGTATCAGGTTGGCAGTCTTGTCGACTACCAACACCGCTCCCATATCCAACATCAGTTATGTGGATGTTAGTATAGTTGACGGCGTGGATTCGTCAAAGAGGGGAGGTGTGGTGGACCTCGTGATGACCTCTATATGTATGGAGGTATCATATGTCCGTGCATCGGCATCCGTCATCTCAAATGTGCTCTTCAACCACTCTACGTGTCGATGTGTGCTCCATGGCATCACACATGCATCTCTGTCTATCTAGAGGCCCATCAAAATAGTCATATCATGGATGATGATCGTCATATCACCCCAAGGTCGATGAAACTTATTGGTCTCTGAGTGCCACCACTCGACAAAGGCATGACAAAGCGCGTGATCATCTCTGTCGGTGTCAAATGTCTTAAGATCAGTCAATCCACTCTATCTGGCCGGAGCAAACCATCCCTTCGGGTCATTAATATCACGTCTCTAACTCGACACCTCTCTCACCTACTGCAAACGTCGATGTACCTTCATCACCTCTTTGACGTCCTTCATTTAGAAAAAATAAACGTTCAACATGAAAAATACATTCATTTACATTCATCGTTGAAACCTAGTAACATACCTCGCCCATCCATAGATGGGCACCCTACAGTGGACGTACCCCATCATAAAATATTGAACCTACTAAGAGGGGCACCAATCCCTCGACGAACATAAGTAGTAGAAGATGATGACCTCACATCAACTTCAGGTGCATAGGTGTATGGGTAGCAATATTTGTCTGAGTGAGAGATGAGAGGAAGTGTGAGATGGAGAGGGCGTGTATGAAGGAGTGGGGGTACGTGCGGAAGTGTATGTGGAAGCGGGAGTGGATGTAAAGCGGGAGCAAGAGCGAGAGTAGGAGCAAGAGGTGAGGTCAAAGGAACTCAAGTAGTGGAGGGAGTGTGCAAATGGTTTCCTCATCATTTGACTCAGACCGAGCCTCCCGATCACGAAATAATCCATGTTGAGAGGGAATAAAAGTGGGAAGAGTAGCAATAGCAGGCTCAAATGGGGAGGAATAGAAGTTGGATCAATAGTAAGAGTGGATTACATGGGAAGGGAATAAAAGTGGGATCAAATGTAGATGAGACAGTCTTCTCATCCTCCACTCGTCGATCACCTTAACGTAAAGAAGCAGTAGGTGGTGGTAATCTCCTCGTCCTAGTCTGCTGTTCGACAAAGATCTAAATCGATTTTAACCAATAACCTAACCTAAATAGATTTTAATGTCAAAAAATAAAAATAAAAAATTACAGCCTAATATATGATAGTATTGACGTGTCACGATACGGACAAATGTCTGCACGTACATAAATTTATTGGTGTTTCACTGTATTTTGTAAAAACTAAATTCTACTACTTTTTAATAACTTTTGCGGTAAAATACTTTAACCAAATATAAACATTTTACCACGAAATTCCGAGTTATTTATACTTGGTAAAAATTGAATTTGAAAAACCACCTCTAAAATAACAGTAATCGTGTCATTATGGTAATATCTTTGAAAATTAATGTAATATTTTAGGAGGGTTTGGTGGGGGCCCACATGGGCAGAGGGTTAATTTAGGGTTTAATCTTTGCAATATATATATTAAAGTTGCCTTGATTTTCACTCTAGCTTGCAGCTTTCTTCACGCTTGCCCTTTTTATTATTAACAAAAAATTAAAGTATCAAAGGATAGAGTCAAAGATATTATTGTGGTCCTAACAAATCGAGATTAAGTACCAAATTTAAACAAATAAGATACAATTAAATTAAATTGGAAATACTTAAAGATAATATATCACTCTTTGCTACCGTCCCTTTTAAAGCGTGTTTGGTCCACGTAACAATGACCACAAAAGAAAATATAAAAAAGTAATCGAAAATAGAGTTTTTTTAAAATATTTAGTGTTAGATTTTTTCTCATATATTACGATAAAAAATTAAAATTAAAATTAATATATATATATATACTAATTAATTTTAATTTTTCCCCTAAGAATATTAGAATATGATCCAGTTATATGTACACTAATTAATTATTAAAATAAGGTAAAAAAAACCAACCAAAATTAGGGCTGTGAATACGGTCCAGACCGGACCGGATATTTTCGGTCCGGTCCGGACCGGTGGCCCGTAAATTAAGAAAATCTTGACCTTAGATCGGACCGGTTCGGTTCCGGATTGGACCGGTTTGTACATAAATTGTGCAATTTTGAATATTGTGGACCGGACTGACCGGTTTGTACCTTAATTGTGCAGTTTTGATGAGGTTTTTCGGTCCAAAATCGGACCTGAATGGACCGAACTGGACCGGACCGAAAATTCGTAGTTTACGGTCCAACCTGGATTACGGTTTTATATGGTCCAAAAACCGAACCGGACCGTAACCCGAATTTTCAAAAAAAACTTGTTCCAATCGGATCCGATTTTCCGGTCCGGTCCGATTTTGCACAGCCCTAACCAAAATCATCATTTTATAAACATCCAAGGTATCCATAAATTTTTTTGGGCTTTTATATAATATATTTATACCATTTAGTAAGGTTCGTGTACTTCAACTAATTACGTGTTCCCACCCAAATAAACTAATTAATGTATTGTATACGAAAAAACCTCAAATTAATTAGTAAATTTATCGATGTTTACTATTTAGATCATAAATAAATATTGCTTTAATATTAAATTTTAATCGCAGTTATTTATCGGTTTAAATTATTTAGAACATTAATTAAAAATATAATCATGAGATACATTCTTAAAATTTATTTTTATTAATTATTTTTATTATTGGTTCAAAAGAGTGGTATATAATAAATATATTTATTAAGATATTTTAAAATAGTATTACTTAATATTTTTATTAAAAAATCATATCAAGGTTAGAATGTCAATTAATTATTATCAGTGAAAATTTTAGATTACATAGTAATATTTTTTCATTAAATATTACATTAACGCAAATATTAATTTGAATCTTGTTGATAGAAAATAACATAAGACGTGAAAGCAGAATTACCGTCTATTTGAAAAATAAATGCGAATCTTATTTATTTAGTCTAAAATAACCATGTTCGAAATAATTAAAGTGAGATATATATATATATATATATATATATATATATATATATATATATATATATATATAGGTATTATGTTATTTAATAAAGAAAATAATATGCAATATGCAAATAGTAAAAGACTAAATTAAATTAGGAAAAATAATGAGGGTCTTGAAATTGTTGAAAACTCACATGGCTAATGAGCTATGTATGGCTATTCAATCTTTCTCTTTTGTGGATATAACTTTCATTTTGGTTCATTTCACTTCAAAATACACAAAATCCATTTTTGTACGGTTTGCTCACTTTTTTATGCTCAGAAAATCATTAATATATTTTTGTCCTTTTTTTTTTGTCTCTACTACCTTCCATTGAATTTTGTAACTATAATAGTACTTAGACTTTTTAATGTTTTAGTTGATTAAATAATACGAATACTTCATCAAGATGTAATGTAACCGAAAAATGCTCGAAAAATATATAATTTGTTCAATTAGAAAAAAATATACTTTATAGAAGAAATATATAACTATTTATTTGGGTTGACGATTGTTAAGTATTCAATCTTTAAGTAATTCGTTCTTCTTCATTTTTCTTAGATATAGTTTAAAAAATAGCATATATTTACATTATTAACATTCACACATATATCATTAAATATGATACAATTTCTCGTTTCATAATCATATAAAAAAAAGTATGTTTAAAAATATTTCATTCCAACATCATACCAAACACCAAGTATCAGGAATGACTTATTCTAATTCCTTATTTCATTTCGATTCCTGATTCCAACCCCATTCCTACCGTCATACCAAACGAGACCTTAATGCTTTCACAAGAACACTAACATAACGCACAATGTATTAAAGCATTAATACGGTATTTTTTGTTCTCCCACATTTTTTATTAGTGGTTGTAGCCTCTTTTTTTAGGAGTACAAATACACGTACAAAAGTATATTTGATTTATATCTTATATTCTACACAAAATATAAATTATCAAGTTTTTTACTCTTGTTTAAAATAATATTATAAAAGTTTTACACATAAAACCAAAACTAAATTTTTTTAGTTTTGAAATTTGCTAAAAAAATATTAGGGTATACAATGCCCCACGCGGAACAGGTGGCGAAATCAAGAGCGTTGTTTAATTTAATTGAATGTTTCCTATATGTATTCACTAATTACCGTATGAGAAGTTCTTACATTATCTCATTCTTATATATTGTGTATCTTGATGTAATCTTAAGAATGATTGCAATTATATCAATCTCCAGGAATACGCAATTCGAAAATAATGAAACTAAGTCAGCTAGGAAGAGATCTTAGAACTTCGAAGTGAACAGCAATGGCGTCTAATCGATTTGAGAGGGAAGAGGAAGGGAAAGAAATGTTTAACTGAATTATATTTGAGTTTGTTACATCTGTTAAGGCTATTTATATGCTACCAAACGATGTGTTTAGTTTTAGTGAAACGCAATACAATGTACAAAATCAAACTTCTATCCAACTTCCATGGTTCTTATTCTTTGCTTGTAGGTCCTCAATGTTCCAAAATGTAGCTCCAATGACTCCTTAAATCCCTTAGCTCAAAATTGCTCCAAAACGTGATTTTTTCTACAATTACACAAAACTAGGTGTAGACCTCGATTCTTGCAAAAGTAAACAAAACAACATAATGATCAAGGATATACATCCATTGCATGCAGATATATGAAGATAAAACGTCCAAACCAATTCCAAAATATAGACTATTATAAATGCTATCTGACCATACAAAGCTTCAAAGGGTGTAATGTGAATAGCACTTCAAAGGGTGTAATGTGAATAGCAGAGTGGTAAGTAGTATTGTCCACCATTCAGCTAGAGAAAGCCACCGAGACCAAGTGTGAAATTTTTCTGAGCACATGCATCTGAGGTAGGTTTCAAGAATTTTGTTGGTGACCTCAGTTTGCCCATCACTTTGAGGGTGGTAAGCAGTAGAGATGCAAAGAAACTCCATGAAGCCTGAGTAATTCCTGCCACATAATACTGAGGAAAATAGGATCTTTGTCACTGACAATATTTTTTGGAAAACCATGGAGTTTGAATACATTGTCTTGGAAAAGTGTTGCTATTGTGGTTGTTGTATAATCGATACTTGATGGATGGTTATTGAGTCTAAATATGAAGTAACATTGTTCCTTGATATCATGTGTATTGTGTGTATTTTGGAGTGCATTTGAGCTAAAATGAATACACTTTGGATAGAGGTGGGATGAGATGCCAAGAGGATACCTAAAGATGTCAAGGAAGGATGCTCGGAAAACTCGTGGAAGGCCATCAAGCACACGGCAAAATCTCAAGGTGCAAGAAAGCAAAAAAGTGACTGGTCTATTTGGTAATTATTCAAAATTGGATCTTTTGCACATTTTCTATAAGACAACATTACTAGAAGCATGAAATTTGTCAGATTTTCCCTTAATTTGTGTGAGTTGTCTCAATTGAAATCCTTTTAGGATCATCGAATTGATTGAATTGAACATCTTAAGTTGTAGTCCAAAGACATAGACATAGACAATAATCTCTTTGGTTATAAGCCTATGAATGTTCTCGAGCAGCTTTCGCGCGGGAGTGATTAACCATTACTCTCGTCGACTCATACTTATAGTGAAAGCTATAATTCTAACTCGAATTAGGTATATTGCATATGCGATAGCACTATAAAAACGCATTTTTAGCCCATCAATTAAATAAAATTTAACTGTACATGTTAAAAGTTCGGTTTGATCAAGTTAGAAATTATTCTGACCAAATAATAAGTTACTTTTAATTAGTTTATGATAGTCCTACATTGAGTTTTCACAGCTCCGGTAAAAATACGATAAACTACTATTTCACCTGGTAAATTATTTCCGAAAAAATCCAGAAAAAGTTTTTAAACGTATACGAGCTCTATTTCGAATTTACTAACTCTTATCCGTTCAAGATACTAAAAAAGTCCATAATTCTCCGTTAGCTCTTGATTAGAAAGGTATTTCGTTAGCATATTTTGTCCAATTTCATCAAAGTAATATTTCGTCTCCTTATTAATACTTGTTAGCGTGATATTCGTACTTTGTGCGGTTTATATTTAAAAATATTATTTTAAAAAATTATTTAAAATTTTTATAAAAGTAATTAGTAGTATATATTTGTAAAACTAAATGTTTCCTTAAAAAATATATAATTAAAATATTTAAGAAAAATATATCAATAATTAATAATAAAGCATTTGTAAATCCATGTTTATTTTTAAAGTGTCCAATAAAAAGATGTAAAGACTTTTCCTCATTTATTAACAAATTACAGCAATAAATATTTTTTACTTGTACTTTAATCTTATAAATATACTTACATCGGAGTAAAATTTTATTTTACAAACTAAACATATAGAGAGATGGCAAAGAAAATAAATGGGTGAGTATTAATTGTTTCCTTTACAAAAAAATATTCCAAAAAATTGAGAAAATCAAAAAAATTTAATCGTAAATAAATAAGATAATTTAGAAAATATAATCAGCTAAAGATAATTATATTTATATGATTAAATACATGAGTATATATGATGCTAAAATGTGATTTTTTTGGGAGATAATACACGTTATTGAAGGGGTTATGAAATGACATACGATATTACGCACTTTAATATCCGATTTACTATCGTAAATAAAATGTCCTTATATCACAATAATTTTGTAAAAAATAATCTTAACGTACACCAAGAAATAAATACGTCTAAAAATTGAAAAGTTAATATAAAATCATAGCAATAGTATATAAAAATATATTATAATATATCTAATATTTGGCTAAAATCTATTTGATGGTTGTACAAAAGGAATATTTGATTGATAATAAGTATATTACACATTATATGAAGAATATGCAAGTAAAAATAATCATTGAGGATAAAAAAAAAACATTTAAATAGGTGATTAATATAAGAATGATACGTAATAAAATTTGATATAACTTAAAATAATTATATTTGGATTATATAAAATTATAAATATATTTTTGGATTATATAAAATTATAAATATATCTAATATGTGGTTTAATGTGACAATATCACAAGCGATCTTAATTTATTTTGTTTTAGTATTATACATCAAATAAGACATTTTAAAATAATTATATTTGGATTATATAAAATTATAAATATATTTTTGTACAGTAAAAAGAAGAAGAGGGGGATCATTAATATATTTACGGCTGGCGAAGGGACTTTTACAGCTAAGCGCTCTAAAATTCGAAGCTTTGACTTGTTTTTTGGCGCTTCCGTTTTCAATTTTTACAGCCTTCGATTCATTTAATTGCATTTAATAAATGCCTAATTACTAATTTAGTGCTTTCTGCCCTTTTACCGTTTTACCCCTTCGTAAGATTGATTTTTATAACTAACTAATAAATGCCTAATTAGTAATATAGTGCCTTCTGCCCTTTTACAGCCTTCGATTCATTTAATTACATATAATATAATATAAATTTAAACTTTCTTATTAAAATTTTAATATTTAAATAACATAAATTAGAAGATCGATTGGTAAAACACATACCAATAAAACTTTATGGTTTTTAGGCATTGGTCGGTAAAAACACAAATTAGAAGAACGAGCATTTAAGCAAATGAGATTAAAAAGTGATTTTAGCAAGTCAACGATACTAATAGGTCGGTGACCCATCCACCTACTGGTGTTACGGACTGAGTTATTCTCAAACTCATACCGCGCAACTCTAAGTTATATTGTCGTCCTCGACATACTAAGATTAATTCTTACTTCTCATCGCTATTTGACCATGAGTGCTTTGTCTAGAT
This sequence comes from Fagopyrum esculentum, assembly GCA_033239045.1. Taxonomy (NCBI): domain Eukaryota; kingdom Viridiplantae; phylum Streptophyta; class Magnoliopsida; order Caryophyllales; family Polygonaceae; genus Fagopyrum; species Fagopyrum esculentum. Next base: position 3,651,477 of record BSUD01000006.1, read on the forward strand.
TGCTAGGCATACTCGGAGACTTGTCAACAAACCTTGCATTTATAATACTCAAGAGAGCTTTTTGTAGTAGACTGTGGTGGATGATTGAAATGAGGGATGACCTCCCCTATTTACAGCATTGACCACCTACTCTCCGGAAAGGTTCCGAAACCTAATTCTCCTAGGCCATTCAGGATCCTACCTCGATATTATCCTAACGATTCTAGAACTTTCCCTAAGACTCTAGCTATGTCTTCAAGGTTCCTTCGAGTGCTAGAAGTCTCTGCCGTCTTCCAGGGGATCTGGATCGTCCCGCCAGCTTCAATACGAGTCTAGAGACTTTTGCCGGTTTCAAGACTTGTTTCGATCCTTCCGGTACCTTCCGGGTCTCTTCTCGATCCTTATGGATCCTTCCGATGATTCCGCCATCTTCCAAAATATTCCTCCTCTTTCTAGAATATTTCATCACCTTCCGGAATGTTCCGTCGTATTCCGGATTCCTTTTGAGCATTCCGGATCCTACTGTCTTATATCTTTTTGGATTACTCTTTGTCTTCCCGGTGTACCATCTTGACAAGGTTTTTGTCCAACCTTCTGATTGGCCTTCTTCCCATGAGAATGCCTATTGACCTTGTCAAATGGTGCATTATGGCGTGTCATATCAAGTCGTCTTGTTTTGTCGGCCTTCACATCGTTACGGAAAAGCAGCTTGTGACATACTCCCCCAGTTGTTTCCGTAACATCCCTGTTGCGAGTCCTTTCCTAAGGTGATTCTTGACCTTGTCAACCTCTTTCCCAAATAGGTCTTGTCTTCCGAAGGCAAGCGTTGCGACTCCTCCCGCAACGTGTCAACTTCTTCTCCTGAAGGTTCCTGTTGCGTCTCTTCCCGTAACGGGCCAACCTTGTCTTCCTCGGTGTCTTCGGATGGCTTGCCGTCCTCACATGCCCCGGATGCTCTAGACTCCTTCTCCTCTAGTGATTCTAGGCTAGCAACATCGCATGTCCTCATTGCCCCGAGCCTTACTACCTGTTCACCCTTGCTCCTCCTCGGGCAACGACTCTTTCCTCTTCGCTTTTTTTAGGCAGTCCCGATTTACATGATCACCGTCACACCAGAGGCATTTAAATAGCCTATATCCAAGCTACTATTTACCATATCCCCGAGCCTAAGTGGCTCCGTCTTGGGCTCTTTTTGCACTGCCGCGATTATTGTGTTAAGCTTGTTCTTTGTCGGACAGTTCCTTATAAGATGCTCATCTCCGCACAAGAAGCAACTCAATCGGCGTCTTTTTGTTGTCGTGCCCCGTTGAACCTACCCCTTAGTTCCGACGGACCCTTGAACTCGAACAAGGATTTTGTTACCGCATGCTTCAAATAGGGTTTGGATATTTTGAAGTTGTAGCTCTTGCTTCGCCCATGTCTTGAGGCCGTCCTAAAAGGTGAACAAGGCCTCTTCTTCTCCAATGTTGGAAATATGAAGCATGATCTCCGAGAATTCTATCACATACTCACGCACGGTCCCACGCTGTGTGAGCCAATGAATTTTAACCCGTGCTTCGTCATTGGCGTAGGTTGGGTAGAATTGTCTATTCAGTTCCTCCACAAACTCTCTTCAAGTTGTGATAGGGGTACTCTTGATCCTTTCACAAGTCCTACGCCTCCACCATAGCAAGGGAACAATGGTGAAGTACATCAATGCGGTACTTACCTTGCATTTGTCATCCATGTTTCCCACGACACGAAAGTATTGCTCCATGCCAAAAAGGAAGTTTTCCACGTCCTTAGCCAATTGTTTGCCCTTGAACACATCTGACTTCGTTGCTTCCATCTTGTGCGTGGATGTCATTGCAAACATCGACATCATCATGGATTCTAAGGCATCATTCCGCTCAGATAGGATCTCATGTGATTCATTCAAGGCTCCTTGAAAGTTGTCCTTGAGACCGTCTACTTCATATTGATGGCCGTCCACCCGATCACTGACGTCCTCAACGGCGTCCACCATCTTGCCATTCTTACACTCTACCTTCTCTAATCAACCTTCCATACTTGTCGCCACACCCCTTGATGGTTCCCTCAGGGTTTCCATGCCCTTCTTGCCTTGGTTGCCCTCGTCACCTACTCTAGACACACCTCCATTAGCCATTGTGTCTTTCCCTCGGACCTTTGGGCCCGTTTGGTTTGAACTCCGGAATCAGAAACGGTATGGAAACGAATCTAGTCCATATGTATACCCTTGTTCATGAAAGTTTTTGGAATCATTCCTTGTGATTTGAAGTAATTGAAGTTGAATTTGATTACTTTTGATACCCTATAGAGTAACAAAATATGGGGAGACAAGTGTATTTTGCATATAAACACAAGGAATGATTCCATAGAATTTCATGAATAAGGATATACATATGGACTAAATTCGTTTCCATCCGTTTCCGTTTCCGGAGTTGGAACCAGATGGGCCCTTAATGTGCTCTATGTCCCTACCTACTTACCAACCTTCCTCGCAAACACTTGGCGATCCACAGAGAGCTCATCTCGATCCGTGCCCCTTCGTATTTGCCTCCCTTGGTTTTAAGTGCTTGGCGCTTGAATAGAACGATCGTGCAAACCTTTGACTGTGATTCCACTTGTCACGAGCCGGGCTATTCGCCAACTCAGACCGCACGACTCTTAGCTATATTGTCGCCTCAACAAGTTAAGATCAACCTTACTTATCGACGCTCCTTGACTATGAGTGTTTCGTCTAGATGACTAAGCAAACTCGGAGACTTGTCGGCAAACCTTGCTTTTGTATTACTCACTTTTTTTTAGTAATACAAAGGCAAGGTTTGCCGACAAGTCTCCGAGTCAACAAGTTGTCCTCTACTTTAGTATGTATCTATATACTTTTACTAAAGTAGGCGATGTTGATGTTGACGTAGCGGTTTCACGATTTTTCTCGAAATAAGTTTTTCACTAAATCACTAATTAAGTCAATAAATCTTTTTTACTAAAATTATATTCTAAAAAATAATTGTGCCGGGTTATCCTGGTAACGTAATATAAAGTTTTGTTAAATAACAATCTTGTTGGAGAAGCTCTATTTTAACCTAACATTTTACTTAAATAGTAAAAATTGTAGGATAATCTAAAAAATAAAACTTCTCAAATAAACTATAGTCTAACGTAAAACTTGCGGGAGAAACTCTATTGTAACTTCGCTTTATTTTCCACTACATATGCATCACCTAATTGTAGTTAATTCATCAATCTCTCATGGTCTTATAATCATAGATTTTTTTCGCTTATACAGGGAAACATTTGATCGCTTCATCTTGAAAAACAATTTTTCATTGTTGTGTATCCTTAACGTGTTCTCATAATCATTCGACTCTAAATGGGGTAATTAAGTGTTTGTGATAGATTAGCAATTTATGTTATCGATTCATCATCTTATATAAAATTTTATTAATATATATATTATTGCAAATAAAAAAATAGTTTTTTATATCTTTATGTCAAACAAATTGTATATGTTGACCGTATTCTTTGGTTTATATCATTAGCATACGCAAGTTTTGAATCATATTTTAACAAATATCCATGCAAGGCATGAACTATGAACTAGTTGCATTTTTAATATCAATATTTCTAAATTTGTCTTTTTTTTTATTTTTTATATTGTGTTTATAATATCATTTACTGGTGTTGATTGATCTTGAAAATCATCAAAAATATAATTCATTTAGTATATGATATATCTATATATAAATTATTAAATTTAAAGCAAATAAATTAATTTAATAAAAAATGCAACTAGTTCATAGTTCAATTTCTCAGTTGTAGAGAAATATCATATACTAAATGAATTATATTTTTGTTTTTTTTTTATTTTTTATATTGGTCTCCTTTATGGTATATAAATTATTAAGTTTAAAGCAAATAAATTAAGAAGGTGACCACGATGGGCAAGCAACTCCATTGATTTCTCTAAAGACGTGAACAATTTGAATTGATTTAAAATTTCTCAGTTGTAGAGAAAGGTCTGCGATTAAAATTTCAATTACTCAAAGACAATTCCGTAATCATTCTATGACATTAATGACAATTACGTTGTCGCCCACAACAACGATATTATCAATTCTTAGCTTGATTTCTTATTAATACCATAAAGGAGACCAAAAACCTTAGCTCTTAAGATAAAATTATTTTTTGTTGGTTTTTCTTTTATGCCTATGATATTTACACGATGATTTCTGATGACAAAGCCACATAATTTCCCACAATAAAGTTTAGAGCCAGCAAAGTTCAATTTGACAAATAATACTTATGACCAATCCGTTTAAAATTATTTTTATTCCACATGATGCTTATATTTGGTTTTTTTGAGCTATCAGAGTCGATCACAAGGAGTGTGGTATAACCAAATTGTAACGGTAAATCTAGTTAAGACGATTGCAAAGATCAAGCAAAGGAAAATATAAAAAGCAGCGATAAATATATATGTAATAATTGGGAAAACGTATATTCTAGAGATCAAGGTATCCAATTTTGGATTTTGATTCAAGACTTCTAAAAATTTATGGACATAAGTGGAATTGAGAAAGAGAGGTGTTTATAAGGTGGGATAGATCACCCGGGGGGGGCTCACCATCCGCTATCCCAAACCAAAGGTCCTATTACCAGATAAGTCTTAAGGATATAAAGAAAGAAACTATAATCTCAAACCAACCACTCAATTATCACCGGGTGAGTCTCACATTAACTCACAAAGGCAAGAAGAAGGCACACTCAAACCTAAGACCTTGCCCCTTCAACACGTACTCGAAATGACCCAGTCAACAAAAAGATTAGGGCATAAAAGACCCAACAAGCTATTCACTCAAGAAAGATTCAGGGTTTTGAATCATTTATTACCTAGAACTCATCATCTTTGGCAAGAATCTACGGGTAAGTCTCTTCTCAAGTTTGGATATAAGCTTGAAAGGCTCAACAAGGCTAGGATTTAGGCAATCTATAACCTAGGATTAAGGATATAACAAAAAAGGCACGACAGAAGAAATATCTGGTGGTTCTTGGTGAAATCTCGGCCGAGATTCTCAGGGTCCAATCTAAACTTAAAGGCTCAGTCTTTCATCATCTAAACCACAACATGTAACCAACCACCCAGGAATCACAAGAGTTTTAGCCAATAACGCACATACTCAATTCAAGATAGAAATATGAAATCAAGAAACCAAAATAACCAATGAAACTAAAAGATAAGTAAGGAATACTTAGCAAAAGGTCTTCAATAATCAAAACCAAAACCAATCAAGTAACAAATATCCAGTCTTGTGTCAAGGAACTATAAAATCTAGAACTATATTCTTCTCCAATAAATCTTCAAATCTCAAATCTAAAGAACAAATGTAGTAGACTTCTTCTATGGGCGTTTTGCCTCTTCATTGGAGGTATTCTATAATGTCGTAGCCTTGTAGGTTAAGAGATATATGTAGAGATTAAATTAGGATTTTACAAACATTAAACTTAAAGATAGATAACAGCTTAAAGGTAAATCATAGCTTAAAGATAAACTGCATCTTAAAGATAAACCCTAAATTTTTGGCCCGAAAAAAGAAAATGAGCGCTGGTATCAAAGTCAACACAACGGTATCAAATTCCGATCCAACGTGTGTTCCTAGCTTTCTTTTATGCTCCATCATGTTTCTTTATGATATGATCCTTAAATGTACCATTCCGCTCCATAATTCGTCAAGTTTCCTGAAAACGCAACAAGAATCTGTGTAAACATCTATTCTAGCAAAATATGCAAAGTTAAGCTTAAATGTCATGTATTCATGTCTATACATGCAAAATATAGGGGAAATCTACTTAAATGCATGCCTAAATATAGGTCATAATTCATGTCATCAATCGGGTTTGACTTGTGTAACTCGAGTAAGCCTTATTGGAGTTGGACTTTATTAATACAATTGAGTCTGGACATAAGTAAATTAAAATACTAATTAACCCTTTCAACTAATCTTTATAAATAAATCAGAGAGGTCTAGTTTGTCACATGATAAATAAAAGAGCCTACTTGACTCTACATTGGGCAAAAAAGGCCTACTTAATCAATTCACCCGGTGTTATTACAAGGTGATCGTCATGCTACTGGCGGATTCGCAGGTTCGGGGTTTGGGTTCGTAGATCCCTCGTTCCTTTGCACAAACATCCTACACAAACATGAAGAAGACCTAATCTGATTAGGTTTTACAATATTTCGTATAAATACATATTTTTACCCACTATTTTGTTAAATTACCAAATGTACCAAAAGTTTTAATTAGGGAAATCAACCCAAATATTTAGATTTGTAATTTGAGTGTTTAAAATTTAGGTTTTTTAGTTAAATAGAATGATGTTGTGTGTAAATTAGATGAGGTCTTGTGTAAATCGAGAGACCTTGTGGAAATAGACCTTATGTAAATCGAATGGGAATTTGTGTAAAACGAATGATTTTTTTTGTAAATCGAGTTGTGTAATTCGAACGAGGGTGTGTGTAAATCGCGAGGGCTGGTGTAAATTAAAAGAGGGTATTAACATTGTGTATTATGTATAGATTTGAAGTATAACTTTAAAAAAAAAAACAACAACAAAGTACGCAAGTTCAATTAGTCCGGCCTAATTTGTCACATAATTATTTGTATTTAAATTTTATTTAATTTATCATTTATTTTTATATTTTTAAAGTATATAACAAAAATAAATTTTGACAAAGGACTAATTAGTCTTTTTAGCACTATTACTCTATTAAGAGTACCCTAAACAGACTTGTCTAACAAGGGATGTCATTCGACCCAACAACACATCCCCCAATATTTTTGGACCCCATAATAACTATATTTAGTTGATCTACAAAGAAGTGATTGCCACAATGGTTAAATATCAATAATAGGTGCAAATGGTCAAGAGTTTAAAGAGGTATTAAAAAAAATCTATTTAATCCAATTCTTTCGATATAAATTTTAGAATATAATTTTAATTTTTTTAATTTTTTTGGAGAAAACTTATTTTTAATCTATAATAACCGGTTTATTTGATTTACTTAATTGAGATGACGTGTACAATTGCTAGTTTGGTACATATAGTTTTGTGCTTATCTCATGTGAGTATATAATTCGCAGTGTATCCCGTGATTATGGATATTTTAATTAGAAAATATCAATTTCAATGAGGTGATAAATTAATATATTTTGTGTATATAAAATCTCTAAAAATATAGCAAGTAAATTATTTGAACATGTGGAAATATATAATTACCATATATTTTTTGAGTCGGTGTATTTACTTATGAATATGAAAAATTAATCGAATATTACATGTAAAAACATTGTTTCCTTACAATTCTTTCTAATAGGAAAGTTATAATTAATTTTTTTAAAACTTAAGCAAGTGAATATCTATAAATATTAACAAATGCAATATTTCAATTTATAAAAGATATCAAATCACCATCGTTTTCTTTAATAGAAAATCTATGATGATATCAATATCAAATTAATAAAATAAAATATTTTCATTTGACCCATATCTCGAAATCAATGATACCTCTAATATAAGTCAAGTATCATACTATCATGTATTTATATTTATTTATCAATTAATATACATACAGATTACTTGTTAGCTCTATTTTAAATTCTATATTCAAATATATGTAAATTAAGTATATTTAAAACATACGAGGAAATAATATTCGATATATGTAAGGTGATCATCATTATTAAAAAAAAGGAATGAAAATATAAATACGTGTAACGTGTA